>OY755249.1:8907957-9229323 GCA_963576725.1 Azorinus chamasolen
TAAAGCAAGATGAAAGTAAAACAGAACGCTCCCATAGGAGCGTTCTGTTTTACTTTCACTTTGCTTTAAGCAGCCACCTGCTATGGGAGCGTTCTGTTTTACTTTCACCTTGCTTTAAGCAGCCACCTACCTTTAACACAAAATAATTGATTAATTTAGTGGTCGTTATAGAGAGGTTTTACTGTACTATATAATAACAATGGATTCAACTGGCAGAACGGACATCCGGGTACTACAAGGACAAATAGGCATGTGACTCTTACCATTCTTTCGCCTATTGAAAGTCAATATATGTTACTACCAAATAAATATAATCTCCTGGCGGTAATTTATGCACTGTTGTCAATCTAATGATTATTACCTCAAAATGTCAAAACGTTTTCTGGGTCATTTATCATATAAATTGTCAGAGTTTCAGACTTGTTTGTACTTGAGGTACACGGATGTCCGTTCTGTCAGTTGGAACCCTTGGCTGTTATGCTAGTATGTATATACTCTTATGAAGCGGTACAGACCTCTATTGTCTGATCCAGGTCTACCCTATTTGCATTGACAAAGAAAAACAGCTGTTAAAAGCAATGCACAACAGAACCCTTCAAATGCGACCGATTAATAAGAATTACTATGCTAGTAGTTTGGAAGTTTCGCTGTATTTTGGCGAGTTGGAAAAGTTGATAAATGCGAGCCTTGGCGAGCATTTAACTACTTTTCTGACGAGCCAAAATACAGCTTAACTTCCAAACTACTAACATAGTAATTCTTTTATCATGCAACACCCAGGAAAATGGAGAAAAAGAAGAAAAAGAAAGATTGCTAAAGCGGTTTCGTCTCCTACTGAATGAAAATACATGTTAATGCGATATATATGACGTCATGTGGGCGTGCAGTGACGTCATCGACTTTTACAACATAAACAAACTTGATTTAATCATTTTATCTGGACAAATAGTTGAGAAAAAGGTGAGCAAATGTGTTAAATTTGATGTTTATGTTTAATTATGCCTTTTTCGTCCTTCTGTTTTCCTCCTTTTGGCTGAACCAAACTTGCATCCAAGTGGGGTCAGTACACATGCACTATACCTCACAAAATACAGCGTCGACGTGAAAAATATTATGCTAGTAGGAAGTGATTGTATTTCGTGACGTTGCATGATAAAAGACTATATACAGTAGAACTCGTCTTTAGCGGCCTTCAAAAGTAGGTGTAATTATGGGTCCGTTAAGCAGGTAGTATTTTAAGGCAGGGCTAAAATAACGTAGGGGCTTTCTGTATTACTTTTGCCCTGCATTTAAGACTCTTATGTTCAATTAATGAATGGGTGTTTAAGACAGGCTGTATTGCAATGATGTCTCTAACACCAGGTAGTTGTTTTCTGCAGGAGGAAAATACAGTAAAACCTCTCTATAACGGCCACTAAATTGTGTTAATTAGTTGCTATTTAGGGCAGGTGGCTGCTTAAAGCAATGTGAAAGTAAAACAGAACGCTCCTCTAGGAGCGTTCTGTTTTACTTTCACATTGCTTTAAACAGCCACCTGCATTTTACACAAAATACTTTATGTAAATTAGTGGCCGTTATAGAGAGGTTTTGATGTAGCTGTGTAAGCCGTTCCCTCGTAGACTATTCTTACATCCAACCTCTTTGAATAAAATCTACCGAAAATGAGCATTTTGAGTATTTGCTCACCAGGAGCAATGCTTTCAAAAACATGCCTTTTACAGAGGTATCAAAAGGTGTCACTAGGAGGGAATGAGTTAAACCCGTCGATGATAAGAGATCTCCTCTATTAACGCTCTCATCTGGATCTACATTGTTTACAAAATGCAGTGATTCGTTTCCCGCACAGAAAGGGTTAATACAAGATCCATGCAATGCAGAGTCTGTTCATGGATGACTCTTTGTTGATGACAGTGGGATTGTAGGTTGCGCACCGCGTCTAATATGTAGCTGTGAAAGCGGTAACACGTTATTACATAAATACGTCTTTCTACACCTTTGCATAAACAGAGCAGACCCAGACCAGACGGCTCCTATAGACGGCCCTGTTTGCCTATAAAATGAAACAGATCTCATTCCACAGTTTTTTCGTTATGTCAAAATAAAATATTTTGTTTGTTCTGTTCTGGTAAACCTTGTTTCTAGGATCAGGTTTACTATTAAATAGCCATTGCTATAATTTGCAGTCGGCTACAGTTCCTTTTCATAGTTTATTATAGTTTCGTTTAAGGAACATAATCACGGCACCAAGCAATTCGGATCCTTATTAGACACCGTGTTGCACGTCGTCCAATCTAGGTCCGATCTTTTTGTACAGTCTTATAAAATATTCGCCATGTGTTATATGGTAAATGGGCAAACTGTAAACAGGCTAAATCTCGCAAGACACTTGAAATCTGAAACTAAATACAGTAAAACGCCTCTAATGCGACCACCGTAAACAGGTTTTTAATTGAGAGTGGTATATGCAGTTGGTAGCTAAATGCAGGACGAAAGTAATACAGAAAGCTCCTATAGAGAGCTTTCTGCATTACTTTCGTCCTGCATTAAGCAACCACCTGCTTATAAATAAAGCCACGTGTATTCATTAAGTGGTCGGGTTAGAGGGGTTCTACTGTATGTATGTCATAAATGGGTGCACATTGTACCTGCATATTTTATCGAATTGTATACTTACGTTTTATACTTCATTGACACACTTTAACTGTGTGCATTAAGCTGTTGAAAATCAGCGGATATTTAATTGCATCTTCAATCAACGCATGTAAGGTATGGATTTATATGTTTTGATGATTAACAGATACTATTTGTCTTTATCCTTTACTGCATGAATATTCATGAAACTTTCATCTGTCAATGAATATTAATTAGATTAATTTTAATATGGCACACAGCATGCTGCCTTGGTTATGATATACACTGTCGAATCAGATCTACAAACTGCCACAAGCAAACAGAATATATTCGTACCTTGATCAGGCGGTTCGTACAGGTGCCGCCTCCTCTGGGTCTCCTATGTTTGCATAGGTACATAGTGCGTATATATGGAGTAGCGGGTTAATAGTTTGTATGTACATGTACAGAATTCACCCTTGGTATGCAAACACGGCGCCTGTTTAACATTGGGGAATATTTTGTTGTTGTTTTTTGTTCTGTAATACTTCTTTGACCAACGACTCCAATAACATGGTGCAATGACATATAAAGTCAGCTCTCTTTACAACGACCACATTCGCTCCAACAGAAAGTGTCGATGTATTGAAAACGTCTTTGTAACGAACAATAACTGCGTAATGTGTCAGTTACGTTTGTTATTTTTATATCTAACGGAAGCAATGGATCAATGGTTCGATTTTGTTCACATCAAATGCTTCAAACTTTTACTCCATAAATACGCCTTTCTACACCTTTTTCAAACAGAGTAGACCCTTATCATATCGTTTATAGATATGATTGTACAGTTTCTATTATGGCCCAAAACCCATGTGGTATCAAAAAGGGTATTAATATAAAGCAAGCATAAGACGGCTCATCCGGACGTAAAGGAACTGTCAGTATTTATTACATGATAATGGTGCCATGTACTCCGACCCACTACCCATTAGGTGTTGGGAGCCGGAGGTAACCCCGCTCCATCCGAATGAATCTAGTCTAGATATAGGGGGAAGCATATTTTCCACTCCAACGAGACATCTTTTACACTCCATAATACAAAAATGCGACATCTTTATATACCCAGACTCTCAATTCGGCAACCATTCGGCCTTATTTCTTCAACGATTCGGCATCCCTTCGGCATGTTCTGCAATGGTTCCGCAACCTTTCCGCAATCTTTCCGCACGATCGGAAACCATTCGGGAAGCATCCTGGAGGTAATTCTCAAGGTTTCGGCATGATTCTCGCTTCTCAGACGTGCTAGATAAGCTGAGTTACTAAAAATAGCCGTACAAGAAATCCTTTTCTCGCTTCTCAGCCGTGCTAGATAAGCTGAGTTACTAAAAATAGCCGTACTAGAAATCCTTTTCTGGAACACCCCGTGACTAGTGTATTCATACGCGCGATTAGATAAAATCAATACAAGGGAAGGAACTATTACAGAATCTATATACCAACATTTCTATAGGCAACAGCCTTATGAATTGAAATTAATATAAGTAATTAGCACGAAAATGAAATTCTATTTATCATATAAACACTTTAAAAACCTATTTAATAACATTGTTTTGTAATCACTCAGTAATTTATATTTTACGCCAAAACGTAACGTTTGTGGTTGTCATAACAAATGACGTCATTTTGGTGTCACGCCTGGTGTCATGCAGTTTGTTGCTATTAGATATGGAAGTCGTATTACGCAATGTAAAGTAGTACTTCACAAAATTCGTTAATTTACTTAGTTTTAGGGCGTATTTCAGCGAGAAAAATAATCAAGCATGGGTTTTGTTAAAGCCCATGCTTGATTCTATTATTCTGCATCACTTTGACGTCTGTTCCGCAACGATTCGTAACACTTCCCGAATGCTTGCGGAATGCATGCCGAATGACCCCGAATACAAAGCTGATCCCGAAAGGTTCCCAAATCGAGCAAGATTTATTCTGCAACACGTCGGCAAGGCTTCTGTGTTGTAATGGACGCCAGGCATTTCCCGAGGGCTCCTTCCGGCACCCTCCGTTCTAGGTTTACCCCTCAAATTATCTGAAGTGTCCTGTCGATTGAGGTATATTTGCTACGTGCGATACAAGATTCACTAAACAAACTTTTTAACCCTGTCATTTCTAATTCACATTAGAAATTTACAATTTACCTCATGAATATTCATTTAAGTAAGAGAGCTTATGCATGTATAGGAGTTCTGTTTGCAAAATCGTGAGCAGACGTTTCTGTCCGGTACAGTGTTAACTCTTTTGGCGCCAAATTTAAAAGTGTCGTCTGCAATAATAATTTCATATTAAATATAATTCTAAACTAAATAATAAAGGTATATTGGTAAAACATTTGTTTTTAAAATCCTGCATGCTCGGGCTAAAAACAATACAGAAAAGAGTGAAGTCCCAGGTCAGATGCCGCCTTGAAAAGGCAGCATCTGACCCGAGACTTCACTGTTTTCAATGGTGCCAACAGGAGACATTGGCGCCGAAAGAGTTAATCAATACGCCTTGTGGAAACCCCTTCACTGCCACGGAGACAGGTCTGTGATATCATATAGTATGCAAACAGTCTGGACTCAGATGAGACGTCGAGTAACTCAACGGGATCCAATCTGTTTGACACGTGTTTCTCTTTTTATATTTAGAAATTGAAGAAAAGCCTGCAATAAAATGTGTTGCAGACGAAAATAGGTCCAGCAGACGACAAGGTTGGCAGTAAATGGGTTAAACCTTTACTCCATGAATATTCATGTATGAAGTAATGAAATTGCAAAAGATAGAAATATATGAGCACGTCACTATAAGTATGCCTGTATGTGAATCTCACGTAGATTTACTGATAACAAGTGATGATAAATGGGCAATTGCAAAAGTAAAACCCCTTAAATACGGCCGCAAAAAAATGTTATGATTCTGAGTCGCGGAGCCAATAGGTAGCTTAATGCAGGACAAAAGTAATGCAGAAAGCTCCTATATGAGCTTTCTGCAATACCTTTCTTTCTGCATTAAGCAGTCATTTGCTTTTAAAGACACGCGTGTTGGGTTATTCAAGGTGTCTACTTTATACAGGTAACGCATCTACATTCCGAGACGATGTTTACTTCAATCGCTCATGTGTAACGAAGACCACAACACCGTGAATATGAATTAGCTGCATTTTTACAATGTTAACTTTTCAAGGATGTTTTTTGCTTTGATAAAAACTGTAGACTGAAATTTACATCAAGTCAAAAGCAAACAGAGCAGACCCTGATCAGACAGTTCGTGTAGGACCCGTTTGATTAGGGTCTACTCTGTTTTCAAAATGCAGGGAATGGCGTATTTATGGTGGAAAGGGTTGAGGAATGTGGGGTTATTAAGTTGTTAATGTCATCTTATTTGTGAGGTTATACTGATTATTCCATGGCATTTCTAATACCATTAATAAACTCTTCAAGCTATTTATGTAAGAATCTGAAAATAAAACGCTCCTCTCTTTGGTAAATGAACCAGTCAACACTACAGTAGAACCCCTCTAATGCGAGCACTTAATGAATAAACATGGTTGTCTTTATAAGCAGGTGGTTGCTTAATGCAGAATGAAAGTAATGCAGAAAGCTCCTATAGGAGCTTTCTGCTTAACTTTCATCCTGCATTAAGCTACCACCTGCTTCCGCCATCCAGAATTATGCCCCTTTTTGATGGTTGCATTAGAGGGATTTTACTGTACTAGCGTTTGTGTGATAACTTTTGCAAACAGTTTGGATCCCGTTGAAACTCTGTGTCTTATCAGTATCGAAACTGTTTGTGAAATGAAATGAAAGAAAAAGTACTTTTAGAATTGAAATAGAGGGCAATATTTGCAGACAATTGCTCAGAGTACAGAAGGTTAAAAATTTTAATGTAAAGTGTTAATAGGAACTAGAACATTGGCCATCTCTATCGAGCGCCTCTGGCCGAATGTAAAAATGGACATATTCACCATTGACCTTGATCTTGACAAGTAATAGACAAACAAATTATTGATGCAACGCATCCTCTTGCTATGGGAAACAGCTGGTTGATGTTATTTCAACCTTTGTCTCGTTGGAAGTGTGTACAAAGGATTTTCAGACTGACATTCCTACCGCCCTTTCCTGTGACTAACTCACGGCTGACGTACTGACGGACAGTCGCAATGGCGCACTGACGTACTAACCGAAATGACGGACTGGCGTACTGGCATAATAGCCCAAATGAAGGAATTTGGACTGACGGAGTAACGGACTGACGGACCAACATACTTACTCAGATGAAGGACTTCGTACTGACGAACCGATATACTAATCCAAATGAAGGACTTCGTACTGACGGTCTGACCTATTGACGTACTGACGGGCGGAAGGCAATATGGAATGTATCGTTACAGGTAAAACACCAGGCAATTATCTTTACATTAAAAACTTAAAAACTCCTATGTTTTAACTTTTTATTTTCAGAAATGGCGAAAAGGGTTTGCATCGTGGGAGCTGGTCCATCAGGGATGTCCGCCCTCTATATCTTTGGACAGATGGATAATCCACCGGAAGTTGTCTGCTACGAAAAACAAAGCACGTGGGGAGGATTGTGGAATTTTACCTGGAGGACTGGTACTATGCTTTCAATATCGATACATTTAGTTTACCGGCACTGGTCGCAAATGTTTTCGACAAAATGGAAACATAATTAATATGTGTGACGGAAATTGATGTCGCTCTAAGTACTTTCAGTACCCTAAGTAGTCGGGCACGTAAACATAGGCAAATAGTGCAGACCCAGATCACATGAGCATAAATGTGCCTCTCTATCATAGATACTTTGTTATTCTTATGTAAAATTACTGATACAGCAGAAACCCTCTAAAGAGGTTCTGGGGTTGTAGAGACAGGTGGTAGCTGAATGCAGGATAAAAGTAATACAGAAAGCTCCTCTAGGAGCTTTCTGTATTACTTTTGCCCTGCATTAAGCAACCACCTGCTAAGTGGTCGCATTAGCGGGGTTTACTTTACTTTCAACCTGGGACACGGATATTCTTTCATTTTAAAACAGTGTAGACCAAGATTAGAGGCAAATGAGCCCTCTGATAAGGGTCTGCATTGTTCGGCAGTTCAACATCTTCTTACAGGTTTTATACTAAAGTTTCATATTCTTACACCTTTCGTTATTTTTGTTGATCAATAGTCTACTGTGATACAAAATGATAACAAGACAGAATCATTGGCATATATGCGGGCGATCTTTTAATGTTTTTTCTCAGTGAAATACCACCGAAGAGTGTAATTCTAAATGTATTTCCGTACGACCTCTGTCCACAAATTCTGACGAAGATTCGTTAAATGATTATTTAACTAGTTCCCTCTTAGTAAACAGATATCACAATAACAATTAACAGTTAATAGATGTCAAAAGTTCTTATAATTACTTATTACTTAATTACTTATTCCATTGTACCCTTATATTAATACATAATTACCGCATCGCTAATACATTCTTAAAAGAGGTTTCTTGCATTCTATACACAGAGTGTGACTTAAATCAGGATGAAAGCAATGGAGAAAACTCTCTGCAACGATTTCAATCTGTATTAAGCTACAGTCGGTATTTTGAAAAACCTATATTTATTTATTACTTGTATTGATTGTTAGTCCCCCACGCCCCGGAAGTTAGGGCGATGTTTTTGTTTGAATAGGGTGAGAATACGATACTAATGTACATGTAATAGCCGAGTAGAAGAATAGGACGGCTGTGACAATACTGTTGTATGCGTCTGTAATGACGAAATATATGGAATAAACCTTTCCTTGCGCCGAGGTTATAAAACCTCTGAGCCTGAGTATGATTTATGAGTATTATGAGTATAAGTATGATTTATGAGTATTATGAGTATAAGTATGATTCATGAGTATTATGAGTATAAGTATGATTTAGTTCTGAAGCATCAGGGTCCATGCTTATAAAGCTTTTAGTTGAGCCTGAGATCGTTCTCAAGCTTTTGATTGGTCAGATTTGAGCCAAAGGCTCAAATCTGACCAATCAAAAGCTTGTGAACTCAAATCTGACCAATCAAAAGCTTGAGAACGAAACTCAGACTCAACTAAAAGCTTTATAAGCATAGACCCAGATTATTGAGAATGAACCAAGACTGAAACATGCAGAATGCTTCATGACATCGGGGCCAGGGTACCGTTTTACTTAACTACTTACGCTGACGTAATCTGTGCACAGATTGCGTAAGTTCTAGTGTAGGTTTAAAGTTTGCGTTTTAGTTACACTTGTGTAGCTGTTCTCAAGCGTATTTGCGTTAAATTACGTACGCGAAAAGCAGACGTAATTATCTAGCGTAAATATGGACGTGTTTTACCACCTCTTCCCGGACAGGAGCGATTTGTTTGCTATAGACCTCTTAGAGGAAATCTGAACGTAAGCGTAAATTTACGCCGAAACTTACGCAAAAAGTTACGCATTGTTAGTAAATGCTAGCCTACCCTGGTGTATTTTCAGGCACTGACGAGTTTGGTGAATCGTGCCATGGTAGCATGTATAAAAATCTGTGGTCCAACGGACCGAAGGAAATCCTGGAGTTTCCTGACTATACATTCGAAGAGCATTTTGGGAAAGCAATTCCGTCATTTCCACCAAGACCTGTGCTGCGAGACTATTTGGAAGGTGACATTGTCGTCCAACCTCTCTACTTTTAAATCTATACGCTTTTGCTACAGAAAGTGTACACTAAGTTTAACTTAACAGCAATTCATGTACATGTTTTGTACCAGAATTGTGCACCTTTAAGCTGAATTTCAATTTTGAAGCAAATGTCTGTGATCGTTAAATCATTCGGTACAATAAGGAAATGAGATAAATAAATGCAAAACTCAACGGAATAAAGCACAAATATAGAAATAGAGATTAAGATTAAAAAAAAAGCGAAGTCCCTGGTCAGACGCCGCTTCGAAAAGGCGGCGTCTGATCTAGGACTGCACTATTTGTCGTGGCGCATTTATGGGACATTGGCGGTGAAAGGGTTAATCATAATCTGGATACCCTTACGCTTTCTATTTATCAAGTCAAATAAAGAAACTGTGATAATGCTCGAACGTTGTAGTCGTTTTCGTAAGCTGTGTTTACTTCACATACGTATTGGTCTCTATAAGCAAAACAGAACAATCTATGACCAGAAGTCCGCTACAGAAGTCCTGTGATCTGGCTATACTTGGTTTGCAAATATAGATCTGATTCCACTGTCATAGCTAAACATTCTCTTGTTCATATATACCCATTAAACTAATTGATACCATACACATAATTATATCTGACATTCTAGATTTAAGGTTAACGTCATATTTTCTCCCTGTTGCACTCTTCTCGTAATTCTGAGAGTGAAAGAATATGGATTTCCTTCGATAATAATAAATATATCTCAATAGCATTCGCAGAATAACTTTTTGATACTCAGTCATCAGTTTCTCAAAAGCTTGATCGATTCGGACGCTGTCAAATTGTGCGCTAGGTCCGAATTTGAACGGACATTATTGTTTCTAATCTAGGTTTAACGCATACAGTAAATAGACGATCTTACATGAGTGTTCATTACACATTGTTTTTATGAAACGAGTTTACTATAATAATATAAGCGAGTGTCATATTCATTACAGTAAACGAGTTTCTTTTGTAAGATTCTTTTTATCACATAATCCTTAAAATGCAATAGAAAATAAAACAGACTAGCTGGCGGCTGTTTCTGCCATTGATTTACAAACAGCGTATTAATACAACGGACGACGCGCATGGAGTGCTATGATTGACTACCGATTTATAAATGAGCTATAAGATTGGCTAACTTGATAATTTGCATAAAAAGTGCACTAGTACAATTCTGCGAAATACGGCACTCTGTTACGGCACTCCCGCATGGTAGATTATGTGATAAAACCCCATTAAACCAGACGTTCAATGTAGTATAAATATCAGTCTTGGAGACAGGTGGCAGCTTCATTCAGGGCGAAAGTCATGCAGAAAGTTCCTCTAGGAACTTTCTGCATGATTTCACCATGAATTAAGCAGCCACATGTCTTAATGTATCTAAATTCTTCTCAACTAGAATTCAGTTTTAGAGAGGTTTTACTGTATATTTCAGGTAGATGGACTAATACGAGTAAAACGGACTTACATCGGATGATATACTTCAACCACGTTGTTAGAAACATCCAGTACGACAAGATCAAGGACGAGTTCATCGTTATCACAAGGGACCTTAATTTAAAGACCAGCAAGACGGAACGGTTCTCTTATGTCATAGTTGCAGTCGGTATTTTCAACGTTCCAAACATACCGGACTTTGACGGCATCGAAACGTTCCCAGGCCGAATCATTCATACGCATGCCTTTAGGAACGCGGACGAATTCAAGGCACATAGGATTCTTGTAGTTGGCGCGAGATACTCCGCAGAAGATATAGCTCTTCAATGTATGAAGTATGGCGCTGAGAGTGTAATCTGCACGTGGCGGACCAAGCCAATGGGGTTCATTTGGCCGAAGGGAATAGAGGAAAGACCTCTTGTCCAAACAATCTGTAACAAAACTGCTTTCTTCAAAGATGGCAGCAAAGCAGAAGTGGATGCCATAATTTTGGCAACGGGATACAAATGTCAATTTCCATTCCTCGAGGATGACCTGAGACTTGAAACAAGTTTATCAGTATACCCGGGGGATCTTTACAAGGGAATGCTGTGGACCAAGGGTGGCAATCGCAAACTATTTTACCTTGGCGTCCAGGATCAATTCTTTACATTTACTATGTTCGAGGTTACGGCTCTCTGGACGTGCAAGTATGCCCACCATGTTTGCATCTTATCTCACACTCGCGTTTATGTAGTTTTATATATACGAAAAAGCTTGACTGAGTTGATGTAAATCTTATATTGCAACGTACTGCATGTTTGGTTATTGACTCCTTTACAGTCGGTAGCTACGCTTCCCTCTTTGCTTGCACGATGACAGGCCGAAGGTAGTACTCTATGATGGTATACTCTTAAACCCAGAAACGGGATGAACTTACCAGACTCAAGTATTGCCTTTTCTCTACCGTGCCCTTAACAGCTTCACTGCAGTTGGTCTGACTTCAGCAAAATCATTGAGTACTTATTTGACGGACTTTCACAGTTGCTGTCATGCTATGTTATACATATTGTTCTGTGTTTACCGTCTCTTATGTTGTGGGGAAGTCTAGCGGGAATACCTTTATTTACACTATTTGTTAAGCAAGAGTGACCTTTAGATAAGTGGGGTTAGGATGTCCGTGAACCGGTTTAATCCCCCCCGAGTGGTGGTTTTGTCACTGACCGTTCCAAGGCGGTACTCTCTTTGTCACCCTTGCTTTTGTTTTGTATGTGTCTTTGTGCCTTTGTGTTTTTGCTTTTGTTCGTGTTTGATGTTTTTTGTCTTGTGTATTTGGTTGTGTGTGTGTTGCTTGTTTCCTGTTCGTGTTACGGTGTTGGTTGCCTTTTGTATGTGTCTTTTCCTGCTTGACTTAACTACCTTTTCATTTAACCCTTTTACCGCCAATGTCGCAAAAATGCAACACGACAAATAGTGCAGTCCCAGATCAGACGCCGCCTTTTCAAGGCGGCGTCTGATCAGGGACTTCACTTCTTGTCTCAAACGGTATTTCTATATCTGTGCTTTATTCCTTTGAAATTTGAATTCATTTATCCCATTTTCTTATTTTACCGAATGATTTAACGAAATAGGAAAATGGAATTAGATATTTGGCGCCGAAAGGGTTAATGGTATGCCGTTTATTACAAGTTAACGAGGTTAATGGTTGTAAGAGCTTATGGTTATAGGCTATAGGAGTTTTCCGGGTCCATGCTTATAAATCTTTTTAGTCGAGTCTGTGTTCGTTCTCAAGCTTTTGATTGGTCAGATTTGAGCCAAAACTTGAGAACGAACTCAGACTCAACTAAAAAGTTTTATATGCATGGATACTGTATTACTTTTGCTCTACATAACCCCTTGCTTTTTTACTCACCTATGTTCAATTAATGAACGGCCGCTTAGAACAGGTTCTACTGTATAAACATGTGTAACCCTCCGGAGAAACATTTGACCACTGACATGAATTATCCCTGAACATTTAAGCGAACCTTATATTGACTGGACACATGATTCTTAAAAAGCAGGTGGTTGATAAATGTAGGGTAAAAGTAATACAGAAAACTCCTATAGAAGCTTTCCGCATTACTTTTGACCTGTATTAAGCTACTGTCTGCCTTACAGACCCTTAACAAAAACTCTTTCTAATGGTCGCTTAAGACAGCTTCTACTGTAATCTTTGTATACAATTGGTATGTCTTCAGTGGAATCCAACACAGTAGAACCCCTCTCAAACGAAATTCAAATTAAAATCATGGGTGCCATTATCACATAGGTGCCCAGTGCAACATAGGACATGGGCAAACAGTATAGACCCAGATCAAAGAGCTGTTGAAGGAGTCATCTGTTCAGAATATGCACTCTTCACTGAACCCATCAATGACAATGGCTTACTCCATTAACTATTTGGTTTGCTGTGTCCCATACACATGTCAATTGGATGGACTCTAAAGTAACATCTGGACGGTTGTTCTTAACCTTTAGCCTACTGCGGGCGCATGAGTTATTTCCTTTGCAAACAGTTTGGATCCAGATGAGACGCTGACTAACTCGGCATCTCATCATAATCCAAACTGTTTGATACTCTGATCGTGCTGTTAAAAAGAAATGCAAGATAATAAACAGTGGCAACCGAAATCGATGCCATTTACTACAAACAAAATGTTGCTCAGCAGACTAATAATTTGGGAATGATACATTTAGGTTAAAAGCGGATCGTTGTTTGTTTTAGGGTTTCTACATCTATGACTCAGTATTAAACATATTGCATAGGTAGCTTTAGAATGTTTGTACTGTACAAACCCGTAGCAACAGATAAACATGCGCACCCAAGTACTAAAATGGCCATGTCTCCACCAAAGACAATGTTGTGACCACTCTTTAGAATCGTCTTGAAGAGTGGTCCCAGCATAGTGTTTGGTGAAGAAATATAAAGTTTTTCTTGATTTTGTTTTAATGTACTCATCATATCTGGAACTGTGATATTAGTTCAAATATTTGTGTATTTCATGATGATTGGAGTCAACCGCTTTATCTGTCCACCTGAAATGGACACGCAAATAAACATATTTATTAACACATTTCTAAATTAAAGGAACAAATCCGATTCGATTAAGCTTCAGATAATTAATTGACTCATATTCAAACAGCTTGTACCCCATTCAGACACCGGGCTAAACAGGCGTCTGATCTGGAGATGCAATATGTTTGCAAATGTTCTTTTCCCTTTAACATAAGTTCACCATGGGAAGCTTACCCAAGGAGATCAGACGTTCATCTATATATTTGCTGGTACCCCGTCTCCTAAACACAAACCCTGGTTAACCTATATATTTTCTGGTACCCCGTCTCCTAAACACAAACCCTTGTTTGAGGAGTTTAACCATTTCCCTGTTCTATATGTTTATTTCAAATTACAGTACCTACTGGATATTCATTGACAAAGTAGCTATAATGAAATATGACTGGTGCAACATTGTAGCCAATCGAGAAAGCAAAGGAACAGAACTATCAAATTCCACTAGCAAATAGATCAGGCCATGACCAGGCAGCTCCTATAAGAGCCGTCTGATCTGGGTCTATTGTGTTTGCAGATGCGTGAAAAGCCGTTTATATGAAGGAAAATATTAATGAGAGCTTTGAATCTTTTGCAAACTAACGAATGCTTGATGATTTCCTTTTGTCACAGATTCATCATGGGGACATTACCCAAGGAGATCATGTCTGTAACAGATGATGAAATGAAAGCGCATATCTCGAAATGGGTGGAGAGGAGGACGGTCCTAAACGGTTTTCTTGACGAACTAGACTTACAGACAGACTTCGTAGCAGACCTCTGCCAGGATACAGGGTACAACAAGGACATTACTAAATCTGTCAAATTGGGCTACGAGTGGGATAAATATAGACACACAAACAACATCGCCACCTACCGGGACCAGACCTTCACTTCCATCTTCACTGGTACCCTGGCTCCAAAACCAAAACCCTGGTTTGAGGCGTTCGACGACAGTATCGAAGCATTTATAAACTAGAAATGGGCAGATTAGGTTTGCCTTCCACTGAAGAACAGTCGTGAATTAAAATAAATTCTGAACTTTTAAAACAATTGGTAGCTTTCTGTATCGCATTGTAGCTCTGCATTAAGGTGGTTTAATCACGTGGTCGCTTTGGTGAGCTTCTACTTTGTAAAAATGAAACATATTTCATTCGTATTTCAATATTGACCTTGTATATTATTTAACACGGTCTGGTTTGGTACTGGTAGAAACGGTCGAGTCAGATCTGTTATAGTTTCATAAGCAAATAGAACAGATCCTGGTCAGACGGCTCCTATAGGAGCCATCTGACCTGGGTCTGCTCTGTTTGCAAAGGTGTAAAAAGCGTTTGTTTAAGGGAAATAGTTAACCCATTTACTCCCACGATCCCATATATGGGACGTAGGCAAACAGTGTAGATTCTGATCAGACGCCGCATAATGCGGCGTCTGATCAGAGTCTACACTGTTTGCTGATAGGAAGTTCAATATAAAACAAAATGAAAATGAAAATTTAGACCAGACATCCCTTAGATAAAAGATAGACTAATCCAATATATAAGCATGGAAGAATCCACTGGGAGCAAATGGGTTAAGGAACATTAACCCTTACTGTGTGGTATACGAGTCACGAATGTCCTTTGCAAACAGTGTAAACCCAGATGAGAGAGCACCTAGAGGAACCTTCTCACCAGGGTATGCACTGTTTGTCATGCTACACTTTTATTTAGAAAAATTCCTAAATATTCACCATAAGCTTGACCTGTTTGACTTTTGGAATAGTCCATTTGAAAATTCAGTGTTGTAAGGTTAATAATCATTTAACTCTTTGCTTGACAGAGGTGTATGCTGATGCCTTTGCAAGGAAAACCAAGATGTTTAACCCCATTTTGAATTTCTGTACGAACTGATACTCTGACCACATGTTGTGGATGGAACACGAATTTTGCCGATTTAGCAGTCGACATTTATTATTCGTATGTACGAATCTAAATAACATTAAATAAATAAATTTGGCATAAATAAAAAGCAAGTCACAGTGCATAAATGGACAGGTTTCATTTGTAACATGAATAAAGATTCAGAACAGACATATGTTCAGTAAAGGATCGATAAAGCTCACAATTATTGATTATAGCTTACAACTATGTTATATGAAGAACAATGCCCACAATTATTGGTTACATATTAGAAGTAGATAAATGCAGTATACTAGTCTATGTGTTGTGTGATGGTTAACGCCCACAATTATTTCTAACAGTGTACAAGTAGAAAAATACCCTATTCTGTATGCTATGTGAAGGATAACGCCTACAGTCATTGTCAAGAGTTTACAAGTAGAGAACTGTCACTTGTCTGTATGGTTCTCTCTCTTGGTTGTCTCTTGAATCCGAGGAAGACGATTGGTTGTGCGTTCATCTGTGGGTAAACATGTGGCTTCGGAGTCTAAAGTCTGAGGCGCATATGCGGTTACAAGTTGGGACATAGAACTCCAACCGAAGGATCAGAAGACTTCAGTGTGTGTCTCCTTACACGTGCAGCTGCAAGGCGTTGACTGCGGTCATCCTCAAATGTTATTGATGAATGGTGAGACAGAGCACGCCGAACATGACTGTCTGCAGCTGAATGCCCAAATTGTTGAGGCTTAGTGTCAGTCCAATTGACGCTCGTCTTGGGGTTGTCTGATGCATCCACTATTAATAGCACACTGTGTCTTGGATTTATAAAAACGACTATTTGACAGTTGTGTGGTGGAAGGCTGGTCAATACAACAATGCCGGAATTTGCAAAACACGTTTACTAGTTTCCTCTTTGGTTAGACTCGTCGAACGTGGTTTTGTAGCTCAATTTATACATTTCGTTTGTGATATCAGAATGTTGTCATTGTTCCCATGACAACCATCGTGCGTCATTATAAAAGTAGCTCTAGTATAGGTCTGGACTTGCTTCGTTGGAAGCGCATCTAGAAATGGACTTGCTTCGTTTGAAGATGTTCCATGGTTACACTTGCTTCTTTTGAAGCAGTCAGGTACATGCGTGGACTTACTTATTATGGGTATGTGTCTATGAAAGCAGCACTAGGGACAGACTAACTTCACCGTATCTAAATTGAGAGGTTCTGTCTGAGAAACGGATGAGATAGAATGTCTCCATTGGATGAAAAATACATAGAAGTAATTCATCTCTAATATATGTCAAGATGGTGGGAAAATACATTTTTGAGAATTCAGCCATTTTTGCAAGGTTAACCCCTTACCGAAACTTATTTTCTGGTCCTTCGGGATCATTAGTTTTCATGTTATTAGTTTTAAAAATTGAGTACTGCTTCAGCCGGTGCTAGGGGCGTGAGTAGTTTTGAACTTTTAGTTACTACTCATGAACAGACTCAATAAAACCGAGTCTGCAATTTTCTCTTTTTGCATTTCTACTTTTGCTTTCGAGGGAACACCCATTTTCAGAATATATTTAGCCTAGACACCTATCAAAAGTGTGAAATCCGTATCTAAATTGAGAGGCTCTATCTGAGAATCGGATGAGATAAAATGTCACGATTAAACAAAAAAAATACATAAATTAATTCTTCTCTAATATATGTCAAGATGGGGGAACAATTTTTGTTTGAGAATTCGGCAAGTTTTGCCAGGTTCGAAATTTGGGACGAAAAAAACCCACTTATTTCTTCAACCAAGGCATATCAAACATCGTTGGAAAGATTTCATCGAGACGAGTTCAAACTTGTGTCAAATGTGAAATAGGCGCCAAATTGATCGAGTTATCACCTTTCAAAGGTGTGAAACCCGTATCTAAATTGAGATACTCTAAGATACGGATGAGTCCAAATGGCTCGATTAGACAAAAAATTACATAAAAGTAATTTATCTCTAATATATGTTACGATGGCGGGAAAATATTTTTTTGAGAATTTGTTCGCTTTCGCATAGGCACAGACCTGCGAAACCGTTGAAAAAAAACATTTTTAAAATTTTCTTCAATCATGGCAAATCATATATCGTAGGAAGGATTTTTCGAGATGAATTCAAATTAAATTCAATTCAATTCACTTTAATTCTTTATTGCATAAAACATACAGTTGTATGCTTAGAGCAATATCATATAAACATACACACACGAAAAAATATGAATTTACAGAAGAGCTACGGTAACATGAAAGGTAAATTACTATGGTTTAGAGAATTGACTTAAAATATGGTTAATTTATCAATTCTCAATTAAACTTCTTCGCTAAAGTCTGTATTCAAAGGTCGGATAATTGCTAATGAAATATAGAAAGTATCAGATATTTGGATCAGCATTATTTCACTTTAGTGAATTTGAATAAACTATTAGACTTAAAGTATGTAAGTTTATTAATGATTGAATGAATGAGTGTATCCAATCAAAACAGTCCGTGTTGCACGTTTATTCCGATCTGATGTGGAACGTCACGCATTACCCATTGATCAGCACTAGTGATCACATCTGCAAAGGTGTGAAACAGGCGCGGACCTTCGAAACGGTCAAAAACATTTTTTCTTCATTCATGGCAAATCATATATCGTAGAAAAGGATTCTTTAAGACGAATTCAAATGTGGTTTTTTTTACATCTGAAAAAGGTGTGAAATTAATCGAGTTATCGCCTTTTAAAGATGTGAACACTGGGTCTAACTTGAGCTGGGGCTCCATCTTAGAAAATGATAGGACAAAATGTCTAGATTACATCTAAAACTATTTAAAAGTAATTTATCTCGAATACATATGAAGATGGTGCGAAAATACTTTTTCGAGAATTTGGTCGCTTTTGCACAGGTGCGGACCTGCGACACCGGCAGGATACAATTGCTACAAAGCATGGAGTCTTCGCAGTAACCATTAAAGAGGAAATCCCTACAAATGAACGCATATTTTCAATAATATCATAAAACTTGGTATGTATTATGTTCAATTGTTATCATGACGATTGTCAATTTGAACTTATATAGAAAAATGCCCTTGTGATACAAAATAAACAGATTTCATCAATACTTATAATTTTTGTTCTACAACAAAGTATTATCGGCCTTTTCCGTTTCAAATTTTCCGCGTTTTGCTGATGATCAATCGATCCCTCCATTGTTTACGTAACAGAGCTATAGTTCGATTTTGACCCGTGAGCCGTGACCTTTAGGACGAATCCACCCGTGGAGGTAAAACGCGTCACAAACCATGTATTTGTTCCGGAGTTAGCTGTGGTTATACAGACCTGTGATAAGCATATACAGTAGAACTCCTCGAATGCGACCACTTAATGAATAAACATGGGGGTCTTTATAATCAGGTGGTTGCTTAATGCAGAACAAAGGTAATGCAGAAAGCTCCTCTAGGAGCTTTATGCATTACTTTTGTCCTGCATTAAGCTACCACCTGCATCTAGCACCCAGAATTATATACCTCTTTTAGACGGTCGTATTAGCGGGGTTTTACTGTATATACTCATTATGCACGATTACTACGAGCTTCGTGTGAAATCATTGTCCACTTACCCATAAATTAGAATGGTTGCAACTTCTATAAATAGAAAAGTGCAGTCACGGCTCAGAGCTCGAAATCGAACTATAACAGCTATTCTCGGAAGTGGCCGGAGAGACGCGATGCTGTGCGAACATATACGAAACTAAAACCAAACCCGAATAAAACTGAAATATTGGCAAGTGACATCGGGGTCTTCGACATCAATCACATGGACGTTTTGTCATTTTCAACGTTTTTTCGATAGGGTTTATTGGGGTATACAGTAAAACCCCGCTAATACGACCACCTAAAAGGGGTATAATCCTGGGTGCCAGATGCAGGTGGTAGCTTAATGCAGGACGAAAGTAATGCAGAAAGGAGCTTTCTGTATTATTTTGTCCTGCATTAAGCAACCACCTGTTTATAAAGACACCCATATTTATTCATTAAGTGGTCGCATTAGAGGGGTTCTACTGTACTTCTTTTCAGCCTATAAACCAATGAGTCTTGTATATTTTAGGCAATTTTGAAACGCGTCGAATGTAGAGACTTCCCCTTTAAATATACAACCAATAAATACGAGACCCGGGAATCGAGCCAATTACACTTCCAGCAAAAGAGAATGTAGCTACAGATATCTTTCTAATTACTATGTCACAATTTTATTGTGTTTTATATATTTTATACTCGTGCGTACACAATCTCCACCAAACCCTATGTTGGGACTACTCTTTTTAGAATCGCCTCGAAGAGTGATTATAACATAGGGTTTGTTGGAAAAATAAAGAAGTTATTATTGAAAATGTTGATTTGCGCATCTTATCTGGACCTCTAACATATACCGTATTGTTAATGGATCCACCTGTATTGGTTTATTTGGTCGTGCTGATATTTACATGACAAATAAAAACCCGGTCAGACTGGGTCAGATATACATGTAATTGTGTCAATTCTATACCAGAAATTACGCAACAAAGTTTCGCATAAAAACCAACATTTTTGTGTATACATTTAGCTATAATATTAGACTTTTCGCTTATATTGTTAGATCAGAGCATACCATTTCTATTTTGTTGTAGCCATGTATCGCTGTTCACTTAACCATTTACTCCATGAATATTCATGTAAGTAATGATGACATCATGAATATTGATTAGATTAATTTTATAATGGCACATGGACAACGGAAATTTTGATCAGGGCAGCAAAAGTAAAGTCATATCTAAGTATATTATCTTATAACCAAGCAGAGCAGACCCTGATCAGATGGCTCCTACAGAAGCCGTCTGGTCTAGGTCTGCTCTGTTTGCAAAATCGTAGAATGGCGTATCTACGGAGTAAAGGGTTTAAACAATTTAGTAAAAAGATTGTAAAAACACTGAATATGAGGTTTTTGACCCTCCCATATAAACATATTAACTCATCTTATTATACGCCCACCTAATAAAGGTGGTCGTATATTGTCGTGGCCCTGTCCGTCCGTTCGTTCGTTCGTTCGTTCGTTCGTCCGTCAACATTTTGCTTGTCCGCTGTTTTCTGGGAAAACTATTAGACAGATATTAATGAAACTTCACACAAATGTTTAATGCATCAAGATCTGAAGCTGAGTTGATTCTGAGGGTCATTTGATTTTTCATTTCAGAGTTATGGCCCTTGTCCTTAAAAAATATGTAAATAGTTTGTCCGCTGTTTTCTGGGAAAACTATTTGAGAGATATTAATGAACCTTCACACAAATGTTTAATGCATCAAGATCTGAAGCTGAGTCAATTCTGAGGTTCATTTGATTTGTCGTTTCGGAGTTATGGCCCTTTTACTTAAAAAATCATGCAAATACATGCAAATAGTTTGTCCGCTGTTTTCTGGAAAAACTATTTGACAGATATTAATGAAACTTCACACAAATGTTTAATGCATCAAGATCTGAAGCTGAGTTGATTCTGAGGATCATTTGATTTGTTGTTTCGGAGTTATGGCCCTTGCACTTAAAAACATAATGCAAATTTATGCAAATATGAGGATGTCCATAACTTTTTCATTTGAAATGATATTTACTTCAATTTTTTTATATGGTTAAACCTTAATGTGAATTTTCACAGATATATTGGGCGGTTTGATATGTCATTTTATTCTAAAGTTATGGTCCTTGAACTTCGTGTGTTCGTTGCTTTGTTAGTCGGTCAACTTTTAGTTTGTGTTTTGTTTTCTGGGAAAACTATTAAAATGATATAAATGAAACTTAACACAAATGCTTTAAGCAACAAAATTTGAAGCTGAGTATATTTTGAGGTTCATTCAATTTGTCTTTACAGAGTTATGGCCGTTGCACTTTACAAAAATCTGCAAAAATGAGGATTAGCTGTAACTTTTTTATTTAATAAGATATTCACTTCATTTTTTAAAAAAATAGTATCACCTTAATATGGAAATCTAGATCTGAAGCACAGATTAGAAAATGTCAACACTTATAAGGCATGTTGAATCGGAGAAATTTGCAAGTGGGCGTATTATGTACCGTATGCGGTACTCTTGTCTAAATATGAAACCGACAGTTGAAATTTAAAAAGATAGAAGTGTTCTTTTATATGATAAAAAAGCACACGATCAAATTTCTCCACCAGGTCGATAACTGCCATTAGACACCCTACAAGTGTTTTGTTATTTGTTTTAACTGTACTTCAGTCTTGTAATATGATAGCTGTTTGTTTACAAATATGACCTATAAACCGATATTGTGCATAGGGTATTAATAGTTGGTAGGTACAGATAGATCAGCTAATTTTGGAACAAACTATGATCTACTCTAATGTAGACAAAACAAAGGGACTGCGGTGCTTCTTTATTTTTTAAATGACTTAGCAAGCCGCATATCTTCAGCATAGTTGTCTTAGTGCAATGGATATGTATCTGGGCTTGCACCCAGCGGGTCTCGAGTTCGATTCTGACCAGTGGCACATATTTTATTTTATTAAAATACTGTCCATACAAAACAACAATAAATATAACATATAATAATTAATAACAAAATATTGACATATAATGGAAAAAGAATAAAAATTCAAAAAGATTATTGCAAATTGCAAATCTGTATTCCTTACAAAAGCAAACTGCATAGCGTGGGATTCGAACCCACAACCCTTATGTTGCCTGGCCCTGTATGTGTGCTGTTATGTAAACAACAAAATAACAACAAGTCTCAATATAGCTGGGTTTACCTGTACCGTCTATACGGCTCGTTGCAACCTGATCCCCGTTTACATATGTAGCCCCCGTTCGGATGAAATCCCGGCCTTGGCATTTGGGTATTTCATATGTGAGACATACGTCCAGCTGACTTTCGGTAGGACGGTAGTTCTACCTGGTTGTTCTTGTGTGCATGAATCACTGAAAAGTGTCACAGAACACAGAAAAACTACACAATGAACCCTCATTATACCGGCATTCGTTCCAATGGCACCCTCGTTATACCGGCAGTATGCATTGAAACAAAATTACCGTTAACATTTTGAAACAACCACTGAATAAATAGGTACAATGCCAATAAGACAGGTGATCTCTTAATGCTGAACACAAGAAGTGCAAAAAGCACTTCTTGTGTTCTGCATTAAGCATTCACTTGTTTGTATTAGTTTAAAACTGGCAATAGGGTTCCTTTCATATTTAAACTCGTTATAACAGCAACCTCGTTATACCAGCAAAATGTCTGGAAACAAACACCGCCGTTATAACGAGGGTGCACTGTAGTTCGCAGCCCGATTCGCTCGGCGTCTCACCAAGACCAAAGTTGTTTCACAAATGGACAAATAGTTTCTAAAGCTTCAATGAATCGGAAATCGGAAGTGCAAAGATCAAAATCTCAGCCGGCATAATTAACCAATTGCTTTTAAAGACGACGCTTTATATTCACTATTTCAATTTTTAACCATTTACTCCACAACTACGCATTTCGTTGCCATTGCAAACAGATTAGACCGAAATGAGACGGCTGATCAGGTTCTGTTCCGTTTGCTTATGAAATCATACAGCTATGAATCTACCGTTCCCGCCATGATTAAAAAAACCGTTTCCATATACGGTTTCTATGATTCTACGATTTCTGCATTCGCCAAAATTTCATTGGATGATGAGCATTTATGTAAAATAATCGTATCAATATTCATGATGTCATTATTTTCAATGAAGTGAATGGTTAAGTAATAGCTTTAGAGAGGTCCCACTACATATACAGTGCTTCCTCTCTACGACACCCTTTGGGATACGAAGAGTGTATGTGTTGTTCAGAGGGAGTTGTTATAGGGAGGGACAATCAAACATAATTAGCTTGTTTGCAGATCCCAAGATAATGTGTATTTCGAGAACTAAAACCGTTATGCCTCAATCAAATCCTATGTTGTGACCACTCTTTAGAATCGCCACAAAGTGACGATTCTAAAGAGTGGTCACAACATAGGGTTTGATGGAGGCATAAAGAAAATACGATGGAAAAACGTTGTTTCTGGAGCCTTGTTGTTTCGGAAACAGTGACATGCGTTGTTGTAAGGAGGGAATCGTTATTGAGAGGGCCGGTGTAGGGAGTGAGCACTGTATACCATACACCAGCCGTTCTATGACAAACCCGAACACAGTGCAGATCCAGACCGGCGTCCAGGGTTTCCAAACACCCACTGAATTTAATCGTTTTGGTTTAGATGAAGTACAGTAAACCCCACTCTGAACCGGACGATTGATTTAGTATAAATTTTGGTATGGAGACAGGTGGTAGCTCAATGAAAGGTGAAAGTTATACAGAAAGCTGCCTTTCCGCATGACTTTCATCCTGCATTAAGCAGCCACCTGCTTAAAAGTATCTGAATTCTTCACTACTAAAATTCCGGTTTTGAGGGGTTTTACTGTAGTCTAGTATCGACAATATTGTAGCTCAGAACTGCTACAAAACGTGGAGATCCATTAGCAGATGCGGTCTGTAAGAACCATGTGATTGTTCTGGGTCTACATTGTTTGCAATGTATCGCAAAACGCCATCCATGCATGCATCAATTCATTTATTCGTTCATTCATTCATGCATTCCTTCGCCCTTACATCAGTTCAAAATAGCAACAAATGTTATACAACTGTTAAATTTGTAAACATGGCGTGATTATATATTCTCAACCAGATTGATTACTGTCAACAAGCCCTCTGTACAACTGATTTGTCAATTAGTTTGGTGCGCTCCACGGTCGTAAAATATAGCTGTTTGCTTAAGAATGTGTTTTCCAGATTGATCTTGTATAAGCGAAACTCGGTAGGTACCTTATACACTGCATGGCGCTACTTATACCCCAAATACAAACGGTTGCCATCCCCGATGAAAACGTGTTGCTATTACGCAATGCAACAAAACATCATGAATATGACAAAATAAGCAGGAGTGAACAGTTTGAACAAATTGTAATTTTATCTCTTCTCCCGTTGTTTACCTCCTGACTTGCCAACAGCTTGGATCCAGATAAGACGCCGAGTTACTCGGCGTCTCATCAGGATCCAAGCTGTTTGATATTCAGTCAGTAGTTTCTCAAAAACTTGGGAATCGGTAATAAATAGACATTGTTACAGAGAAGTGTTTGAGAAGGTACATTATTTTTGTAGCAGGTTTAAAAGTAGGGTTTAAAGTTAAAATAAATGTTGAAATTGCCCTGAATACTGGACATGTTTACGCCCTAATACAATGTCTTTGTTACGCTAATGCGAATCAACGGGTAGGCAGTATTACACATTAACATAAGTTTTTCCCTGTGTGTTGGATAATCTTGTAAAATTAACAAATGTATGAATATTTATTAGCTGAAGTTTTATAAATGGAAATATACACACGGTGCTTTGGTATTGTTACGGACCGTAATATCAGATGGATTATAATTTCCCGAGCGAACAATACAGACCGTGATCAGACAGTTCCTACAGGAATAGTCTGATCTGGGTCTATAATAAATATGTTTGCAAACGCGTGAAAAGCGTTTATATCAGGGAAAAGGTTAACCCTTTACACAATGAATATTAATGAAAGCAGTAATGACACCATGAATACTGATTAGATTATTTTTTCTAAAGGCACATGGTTACAGTATATTTTAGCCATGACAGACCCTGATCAGACGGCTCCCACGGGAGCCGCCTGATGTGGGTCTACGTTGTAGAAAAAGCACAGAAATGCGTATTTAATGAGTAAAGGGCTAACCGTTGTAGTGCTGGGTCCATGCTTATAAAACGTTTAGCTGAGTCTGAGTTCGTTCTCAAGTTTTTGATTGATCAGATTTGAGCCTTTGGCTCAAATCTGACCAATCAAAAGCTTGAGAACTCAAATCTGACCAATCAAAAGCTTGAGAACGAACCCTGATTGCAATTGCTGTCGTCAGCAAACAGCTAAGATCCTGGGGATACGCCGAGTACTTCCACGTCTATTAAAGATCCAAAACTGTTCAGTAATCGGACAAATAGATCTACATGTACATGTAGTTTCTCAAGAGCTTGAATCGGAAAAATACAGTGAATCCGGGAAAGGTTACTGCATAACATCGTAACGCTGACACCTATTAGTGCAAATATTACTATTTGCATCAATGCAGTTGATAGCTTAAGCCTTTATTCTATAAATACGCTTTTCTAAGCCTTTGCAAACAGAGTAGACCCAGATCAGACGGCTCCTGTAGGAGCCGTCTAATGAGGGTCTGCTCTGTTTTCTTACGACACAATATAGGTATGATTCTACAATTTCTGCTATGCCCAAAACCTCCTGTGTCAGTGTTCTATTATAATAATCAATCTAATTACTATCCATGATGTAATTATTTTTACATGAATATTCATGAAGTAATGGGTTAAGGCAGGATGATAGTAATGCAGACACTTTGTCTTACTTTCGTCTTGCATTAAGCTACCCCTTATCTTGGCCTTGTTTTCAGTAACCGCATTTTAATCCAGTACTCCATATACGCCTTTCAATGTCTGACCCAGGCCGTACGGTTCCAGTAGGGGCCGCTTGATTAGGGTCTGTTTATGTTCTGTTTGATTAACCCTTCTCTTGCCGAATTTTAAAATACATTTCTCCTTCTTTACCCATGCACTGTTGTATAATTACATATATCTGTGTACAAGTATTGCGCTGTGCAATCACTGCTGTGGGGTGCACTGGTTGCACAATGAATTTGTAAATAGTGAAGACCCTGATGAAGACTCATCTGGGTCTTCACTATTTACAGGTAGGTATATTGACGTGAATAGCAAGCGAAGGGTTAATATGCAATAAAATAGGTCCGACTCTACAGTTTCTAGAACATTACAAAGGCCACAATTCTCTTGTTGATATGCCATTATAAAAAGTCAGTTAACCCATTCCCTCTTACTGACGACCTTTATCGCCTATGTAAATTCAGTTTTGAAACTATTGGGATAAATAGAGCATTTGCTATATACATGTATGAGCAAATGCACTATTTATCACAATGTTTTGAAAACTACACTCTTCTATTTATTTTATTTTCTCTAGTAAATACTCCTTTTTTGTGGGTTTATTTAAAGAGGTTGGGTCTGAAAAAAGGTCAAGGAGGGACTGGGATAATAGATGTTCATAGCCATTATTTGCTATGTGAATATTCATTATTTCTTATATGAATATTCATTAGGTAATAGGTTAGGTGTGTAACAGTAAATACAGCAAGGAGGCCTGGACTCGGTCGTGGACATGTTAACAACTATTGCATGTCTGACATAGCTGTGCGGTTACTGGAGTAAAACAAGCAGGTTTATTCAGGTTACCCCGGGGAACTCAAGGCCCCTAGCGCCCGGTTGATATCTATCTTGATATCTGTCAACTGCAGCGAATGTAAACGCTTGGTAAAGAATTAAAGCTGTTTAATTTCAAATAAGTGGATATTTAACTCAGCAAACAACTTTTTAAGGTAAGGATTCTACATAACATGTACTATGAAGAAATAATCGGCTTCAACATGTTACATGACTGTATATTTTGAAAATGCCAGTCTTTTTTAAATTGTGTACATGGTTTATGTCCAATGTATTTGATCATTATAGTAAAACCTGTCTTAACTCTTTCCCTCATATTGACGCCTTTTGACGCCTCCGTAAAAGTCACTTTGTGAAACCATTGTGATAAATAGAGCATTTGTTCCTATAGGAGCAAATGCTCTATTTATCACAATGTTTTCAAGCTAAAAAATTCCAAAAATTCCTTTTCTCTAGTTAATGCTCCTTTTCGGTATATTTATTCAAAGAGGTCGTATCTAAAAATAGTCTATTAGGTAATGGGTTAAGCGCCCACCAGGAGGAGGTCTAATTAATGGTTTGCAAAATAAAGCATTCGCTATGTTAACTCTTCTGCTATCAAATATTGTCGTCTGCATATTTTGTCGTCTGCTACATTTTTCGTATGTTTAATTTGCCCCCTTTAACCCGTTCCTCCATAAATACGCCTTTTCTGTAGGAGCCATCTGATCAGGGTCTGCTCTGTTGGCTTATGATATAATATAGATATGATTCAACAGTTTCTGCCATTGCTAAATAGTCATGTGCCCATGTGTTATTATAACAAATTAATCCAATTAACATTCGTGATGTCATTATTTCTTACATAAATATTCATTGAGTAAAGGTTAAACCTCTATAGAGGATAACATGAATGTTTATTTACTATTCATTTGACACGAAGCTTACCGGATGACACAGATGCCCCCGCGAGCAAACAGGAAGTAGATGAACGACAGACCTGAAAAGGGGAGACACGGTACAACTCACTAGGATTATGCTTCAGACCAAATATAAAATCATTGCAGCTTGCACGAGCGAAGAAATCTTTTACGAATTGTTTTGTCATTAAACAATCACCAAAATTCAATCAAAGTGTCGGCAAGCAGGAAGTAGATGAACGACAGACCTGAAAAGTGGAGATACGGTACAACTCACTATGATTATGCTTCAGACCAAATATCAAATCATTGCAGCTTACACGAGCCAAGAAATCTTTGACGAAATATTTTGAGGACGGACGTACGGGACGGACAAGGGTAAAACTTAATGCCCCGTCCCAAAAAAAAGATTGCGTACATTATAACAGATGCGATATTGACAACGAATAAGTTAATGAAGTTCCCAGCACTTATATTATGTTTGGTTCTTTTTTTCAAGTTACCAATTAAAAGTTAGTTACCAGTTAAAATATTTTTTTCTGTATTTTGATTCAGATATGGCTAAAAGGGTTTGCATCGTAGGGGCTGGTCCTTGTGGAATGTCGGCCCTCCACGCCTTCGGAAAAATTGAGAATCCGCCGGAAGTTGTCTGCTATGAAAAGCAAAGCACGTGTGGAGGATTGTGGAACTTTACCTGGAGGACCGGTAATTTGGGTTATAAAGAAACACATCATGCGGTTAGCAGAGGCACATATGAGACATACATTTGGCCATCGTACATGGTCTAGCAATGTTATATATTCCTTCTAAGCCAAGCTGGCCTATGAACGATGGCCAAATGTGTGTTTAACTCTATGTTAACCCATTCCCTCATCATATTAACGCCATTTAGCGCCTCTGTAAAAGTCAATTTCTGAAACTACGGTAATGAATACCGGTAGTCTGTTCATCACAGTGGTTTCAAAACTACACACTTCTAAAAAAAATATTTTTGGCTAGTATATGCTGCTTTTCAGTAGATGTATTCAAGGAGGTTGGGTCTAAATATAACTTATGGTGGAACTAGTTAACTTAGTGCTAACATCATTGCAGTATGATCAAACGTAGTATACAGTTAAACCCCCTCTATAACTGGGACGTTCAGTTTAGTAGAGACATCGGTCACCTAGACAAGTAGCAGCTTAATACAGGATGAAAGTCATGCAGAAAGCTCCTGGTCTTCTACACATAGCATACGAATTCGAAACTCATTTGGATTTTTAACCCGTTTTAAACCATTTCCTTCAAACAAACATGTTTTCACGCATTTACAAACAGAGTAGACCCAGATCAGACGTCTCATATAGCAGCCGTCTGATCAGGGTCTAATCTGTTTGCTTATGAAATTATAACATTATAATAATATAATACTACCGTTTCGTAAATTATTTGTTACAAGGATATGCACCAGGAAAAGGGTTAAAGAGTACATTTGTAAAAATTAATAGCCCATATGCCCGAATCAGTCACTTGATCAAATAACTTCATATGACAAAGCATATCAACCGCACTCGGGTCACTAATTGGTTATACATGTACAAGTACCGTACTTATAAACAGATTTATATATGTCGGCTGAAAACAGAATAAGTGACAATAAATGATTGACCAAGTCTAGCTAATGCTGTTCGACTGATTATATGAAACAGCCAATTCTTCGTAGCCCTAACTAGTTTTTGATACCCTTGACGGGTATTACTACAAAATCAAACGTGAGATAATGTCAATGGTGGGATATGTGTGTGTATATGTGTGTATATGTGTGTTGGGGGTAGCCGCGTACAGCATTTCGCTTATGCAGTAAAACCGCGACATTTCGAAATTTAGTAGGGAAGAGTTTAGACCCTTATAGACAGGTGGCTGCTTAATGCAGGATGGAAGTCATGCAGACAGCTCCAAGAGGAGCTTTCAGCATGACTTTCACCCTGCATTTTGAGCTACCACCTGTCTTAAAGATCGATAATGATACGCTTTTGAATGTTCGGATAGTGTCCAGGTAGTCTAGGTTTTATTTATATAAAACAATTTATATACAGCGAATTTGTTGTATCACGAGTGGATAAACACGGTTACTTTATACAAAATATTAACTTATATGAAATTATTCAACGTATAACACAAATATACCTAAAAGTACACATGCATTTAAAACGGTATGACAGAGACTTCTCTTCCTGTTTTTGTGTGAGAGAAAAACAACCAGGATTATAGCTGTAGTTTGAAGCCTTCATATATTGGCCTTCCGTGCAATAAATAAACAAGCTGTGGCAAGAGAGACCACTCTTGTTTGTAGTTTGCTACATTACCTGCGGTCTGCATTAACCCTTTACTCCATAAATACACCTTTATATGCCTTTACAAACAAAGTAGACCGAGATCAGACTACTCCTATGGGAGCCGTCTGATCTGGGTCTGTCCTATTTGCTTATGCTATAGTATAGACATGGTTTTGCAGTATATGCCTTGGCAAAATATTCGATTGTCCGTGTTCTATTAACCCTTCGCTTGCTATTCACGTCAATATACCTACCTGTAAATAGTGAAGACCCAGATGAGACAGCTCCTGCAGGAGCTGTCTCATCAGGGTCTGCACTATTTACAAATTGATTGTGCAACCAGTGCACTCAACAGCAGTGATTGCACAGCGAAATGCTTGTACACAGTAAAGATATATGTAATTATACAACAGGGCATGGGTAAAGAAGGAGAAATGTGTTTTAAAATTCAGCAAGCGAAGCGTTAAACAATTATTTTAATTACCATTCATTATGTCAGTATCTCTTATATGGATACTCATTGAGTGAAGGGTTAACTGTCTTCATAATAATACTGGTTTACTGATGTCTGATTTGGTCCGACTCTAATTAGTTACTGATACAGTGATATAACGATTTACTCCATAATTACGCCTTTAGAACGCCTTTGCAAACAGAGCAGACCCAGAGCAGACGGCTCCAATAGAAGCCTTCTGATCAGGGTCTGCTCTGTTTGCTTATGATATAATATAGATATAATATAGTTCTACAGTTTCTGCTATAACCAAACATTCCCGTTCCAAAGTGCTAAATTATAACAAATTAATCTAATTTGCATTCATGACGTCATTAATTTTCATATGAATATTCATGGAGGACAGGGGTAAAAACTGAACTGTTTGTCAATGTGTTGAACATCAGTTTGTCAGCTTCCTAATCACAGACCACGAATTATCAAATAAGCCAATTGGATTTGGTTCAGACAGTGTGGACCTTGGTGAGAGCGGAGTTATTTAACGTATCATTTTGTTGTTGTGGTATTTGATTATTTTTTTATAGTACCTGATTGGTCAATTGGATACTTTAACTCACATTTCGACGACAAAAAAACCAATCAGATGCTTGAAATAGAAGTCGGACTTCATGGTTTGTTTTCAGGCGCGGACGAGTTTGGAGAACCGTGTCATGGCGGCATGTATAAACATCTGTGGTCCAACGGACCGAAGGAATGTGTGGAGTTTCCGGACTATACATTCGAAAAGCACTTTGGGAAGGCAATTCCGTCGTTCCCACCTAGACCTGTGCTGCGAGATTATTTAAAAGGTGAGACAAGCGTCCAAACTACTGTCAATAGTAAGCAAATGTGTTTGTTTTCTAAATAAATCCTTAGAAAATATTCAATTCAATTCTATTCAGTTTCTTTATTGCATAAAACATACATAGTATGCTTATAGCAAGCATGATAAGGAATACAATACAGTGATATATGGACATGTTAAGAGACAAAAACGAATGCTAGATCTATACCTCTTTCAAAAAGAAAAAAGATTAGAATAGAAAGTTAGGTTGTTGTTTTTGATGTTTGTTTTGATCTTCGTTTGTTTGTTTTCCATTGATTGTTTGTTTTCCCCTTTCATTTCATTTCCCTAGAAGAGCTCTATCTGAAATTTGAATTTTGACATTTTAAAGTCTGAAATTTGAAGTTTCTTTGGGATAGATAGATGCTAATACATGCATTTTTGTATTTAATTCAATTTATTAATATTTTATGTTATTATTTATTTTGCTTTTTAACTCTGTTTATTTGTTTATTTATTTTTACTTATTGTTCTAATATTGTTAGGTTATTCTATTATTGTTATAATCTTATCTTGTTATCTTATTATAATGTTCTAATATTATCTTGTTATTTATCAATTTATTTGTTTATTTATTTGCTGAATGACTTTAAGTTGTTTGTTTTTATTCTTATTTATTTTCTTAATTTTATTGTGTCTGATTTCTTATTTGTACGACGACTCATACGCCCGATTAAATTTTGCTGCACATCTGACTTTTTGATGCACATCTGACCAGAGTCTACACTGTTTGCCGACGTCCCATATATGGGATCGTGGGAACAAATGGGTAAAAATAGAATATATTGGAGTTTGAAGACACCGCCCCTTGGACAGGTCGCATAGCGCCAAAGGATGTACAGTAAAACCTCTCTATAACGGCCACTAAATTGTGTTAATTAGTTGGTATTTTGGGCAGGTGACTGCTTAAAGTAAGGTGAAAGTAAAACAGAACGCTCCTATAGGAGCGTTCTGTTTTACTTTCACCTTGCTTTAAGCAACCACCAGCCTTTAACACAGCATAGTTGATGTAATTGTGTGGCCGTTATAGAGAGATTATACTGTAGGTAGAAGACAAATGATCTCTACAAGAACCGATTCACAGCAAATGAAGAGTGCTCAATTACACATGTGCCACACATATTTAGTATAAAATAGAATATGGAGCCATATCTAGGTTTGCACAACGCACATATGTTCCTAGTATATTCACAGATGCCCGTGACGCTTATATCTCTGTTAGTTTTTATTCTATATGATGACGCATGATCTTGGGGAAATGAGGCTGAAGGTTTCATAAATAAAGGTGATTATACATGTACATACCGTTCTCTCTCTATTAAACGTTCCTGCTGGTGGAACATATTTAAAAGGAGCACCATGCATGTTGTACACATGTGGTTACTTAATGCAGAACTAAAGCAATGCAGAAAGCTCCCCATGGGCCATGTGATCTTTCTTCATTGCCTTCGGTCAAAATTAAACTACTACCTGTTGTATATTAATATCCGTTTTCTTTATTTAACGGTTATTATTTTATATAGTTGTTTCACTTTATCGTTAATTTTCCCTCAAAATGTTTATCAGAATGTGTGCCTTTATCATGGAGAATACGGTAGGAGAAAATTAACCTCGCTATACTAAAACCAACATTTAGGACTTGTAAACAGTATAGAAACCAGCCAGATTGTCTTAACCCATTCTCCCATAGACTATTTTAGACACAACCAAGTTGAATATATCTATCGAAAAGGAGCCTTTACTAGAAATTTTAGAATTGTGTACTTTTAAAATCACTATGAAAAATAGAGCATTGCTCCTATGGAACAAATGTTCTATATTATCACAATGGTTTAAAAACGTGACAACCACAGAGGCATTAAAAGGCGTCAACATGAGGGAATGGGTTAAAACTGCATGATCAGGTTATGCATACACTGTTTGTCATGCATACAAGTCGGCAAAACAGTGTAGATTCTAATGGGTTACAAGGATTCTTCGTTTGAACTGTGACACCTGGTCTAGTTATACATGGTTTCGTAAAATCTAATGGTTGGCTGTCGTACTGTATGGCGTCAAGGACATATAATTGTAAAATTGGATGTGCCTTTGACCAGTGTAATGAGGTTTTCAGACTGATAAAACATGTAAAAACTAAATCGGATTTACCGTAAAACACCTCTAAACCGGACGTTCAATTTAGCATAAATATCGGTCTTGGAGATGAGTGGCAGCTGAATGCATTTCGTTCAACCTGCATTAAGTTGCCACCTGCCTTTTATAAGTATCTAAATTCTGCTCTATACTAGAATTCTGGTTTTGAGTGGTTATTCTGTATCTTTCAAAGGCCATCAAGCATCATGATTAATGGTATTTGGGAAAGCCCATTCTCCTTGCATTAAATAACCTTGCATATCCCATTCTGATGGCCTTACAGTCTTTCTGGCGACATTCCAGTGGAATTTGTACTGGTTAAGCATAACATACTTTGACTTGGTAGTTTAACTCAGTACTCCATCTATTTATAACAAATTGGTGTAGCTATCAGTAATTGCACACAGATTATATGAGAAGTATCGAAAGCACTATTACTTCTGACGTTGTTTGTTTTGTAATTTCCTAAAAGGTTACAAATAAAAACTTTGCTTTTTCAGGTCGATGGGAAAATATGGACTTCGGAAAGATAAAATTCAACCACGTGGTTCGAAACATCCAGTACGACAAAGACACAGACGAATTTATTGTTATCGTAAGAGACCTAAAATTACAGACCAACAAAACGGAAAGATTCTGCTATGTCATCGTTGCAGTCGGTATTTTCAACGTTCCACACGCACCAGATTTTGACGGGATTGAAACGTTCTCAGGCAGAATCATTCACTCGCATGACTTTCGGAACGCGAACGAATTCAAAGGCCAGACGATTCTTGTGGTTGGAGCGAGCTACTCCGCAGAAGACATAGCCCTTCAATGCCATAAGTACAAGGCAAAGAGTGTAATCTGCACGTGGCGCACCAAGCCAATGGGATTCAAGTGGCCGAAAGGAATTGAGGAGCGTCCCCTGGTTCAAAATATCCACAACAACACCGCCACATTCAAAGATGGCAGCACAGCGGAAGTGGATGCCATTATTTTGTCAACTGGGTATAAATACTATTTTCCATTTCTCGAGGACGACCTGAGACTTGAATCTAGCTTGTCAGTCTACCCGGCAGGTCTGTACAAGGGAACAGTGTGGACAAAGGGAGGCAATCGCAAACTGTTCTACCTTGGCGTACAGGACCAATATTATACATTTACTATGTTCGAGGCCACGGCCCTTTGGGTATGCAAGTAAGTATACTAATATCACATTCTTAGAATATCGAGAAGAAGCAGCATCTCATCAGAAATGAGAGAACTATCATTTTAACCCTTCTCTTGCTGAATTTTAAAATACATTTCTCCTTCTTTACCCATGCCCTTTTGTATAATTACATATATGTTCACTGTGTACACGTATTTCGCTGTGCAATCACTGCTGTGGAGTGCACTGGTTGCACAATCAACTTGTAAATAGTGCAGACCCTGATGAGACAGCTCCTGCAGGAGCTGTCTCATCAGGGTCTTCACTATTTACAGGTAGGTATATTGACGTGAATAGCAAGCGAAGGGTTAAGAATTAAAGCAGACGACCACTGATGCAAACGAAAGCTTACTTCACGTGCAAAGCGTTAAAAATCATGGGTACTAAAATCAAATTGTTGAATTTTAATCTAGACACTTTCTAATCTGGACAATTTCACAGCTTAATGCAGGTCTAAAATAATGCTGAAAGCTCCTGTACCTTCGACCTTCGTTAAGCTTCCTCATGTGTTTCTAGACATGCGTAGTGGTACCTTTTAGAACACATGAGTACATTTTGGAAGGACCGAATTGTTTAGTTCGAGAACTTCGAGTTATCCGAAATTCAGGTTACCCGAGGTCGAGGTATCGAAGTTCAGCTGAAAATTCTACAAACTTGTAATTGTTATAGCTTGTCAGCGCGTAGCGTGCTTTTCAAAAGTTGTACATGTAGCTGGTTTGTTTTTCCAACGAACACGATAAAACTTGAACGTAACTAAACCAACGTTTCTATACACTTTTTCTTATAATGTATAATGCAAAATTTATCATGGGAGATAAGCCTTCCAGCTGGCTTGCAATAGCTCGGTGGTAGTAGTCTGTGCTCAATACATAAGAATTACTATGCTAGTAGTTTGGAAGTTCAGCTGTATTTTGGCGAGTTAGAAAAGTTGTTAAATGCGAGCCTTGCCAAAATACAGCCGAACTTCCAAACTACTAGCATAGTAATTCTTTTATCATGCAACTCCAAGAAAAATAGAGAAAATGAAGAAAAAGAAAGATTGCTAAAGCGGTTTCGTCCCCTGGATGAAAATAGATGCAAGTACGAATTACGTGACGTCATGTTGGCATGCAGTGACGTCATCGACTTTTACAACATAAACGGACTTGATTTAATCCTTTTATATGGACAGATAGTTGAGACAAAGGTCGGAAAATGTGTTAATTTGATGTTTATGTTTAATTATGCCTTTTTCGTCCTTCTGTTTTCCTCCTACTGGCTGAACCAAACTTGCATTCCAGTCGGGTCAGTACACATGCACTGTACCTCACAAAATACAGCGTCGACGTGGAAAATATTATGCTAGTAGGAAGTGACTGTATTTTGTGACGTTGCATGATAAAATGCAATTTGATCCGTGACTTCGTGGGTTTTCTCTACCTGTACTTAGCTGGACGTCGCGATATAACTGAAATACTATCAACCCTTTCCCTCATATAAACGTGTTTTCGTGCATTTGCAAACAGAGTAGACCCGGATCAGACGGCTCCTAGAGGAGCCGTCTGATCTGGGTCTGCTCTGTTTGCTTATGTAATTTGATAGACCTGTTTCTTGACTTTCTGAAATGGCTACAATGTTCCACCTTCCATATTTCACTATAATTATTTTCTCCATGAATATTCAGTAGGTACTGAAATTTGAAATAAACACAGAACAGGGAAAGTGTTAAAGAGACAAAAAAAAAGATATAAACAAACCAATCATGGAAGATTATGCTTAAATGACAGACAGGAAATTAGGAAATGATACATGAAAGTCCACAAAGACATCAGTGAAGTGTGGCCTCACATATACAGTAAACCCCTCTAATGCGCCCACCTAAAAGAGGTATAATTCTGGGCGGTAGATGCAGGTGGTAGCTTAGTGCAGGACAAAAGTAATGCAGAAAGCTCCTAGAGGAGATTTCTGCATTACTTTTGTCCCGCATTAAGTAACCACCTGCTTATAACAACACCCATGCTTATTCATTAAGTGGTCGCATTAGAGGGGTTCTACTGTACTTATGCACGACCTTCAAAGAACTGTTCGTTAGATGTACCTTGCCTTTGATAGTATATCATCAACGCCGTTTAACCAAATTGCAATCAAACTCACCGAAAACAAAAGACAAGATGTTTGTTTTATTACGTTCTTTTTTGTAAAACCCTACCTCATAAGTAACCGATTCCAAATGGATTAACCCTTTCGCTGCCAAACTCTGTCGTCTGCTAACTTTGTCGTCTGCTACAAATTTTCATTTTTTTTTATTTTCTTCATTTTTGTTTCAAAAACATAATAACAGTAACAAACATTTTGGATCATGATGAGACGCCGAGTTACTCGGCGTCTCATCTGGATCCAAACTGTTTGCATAGGTAATCACAGATCTGGCATTGGCAGCGAAACGGTTAAATCCGTAATTTCAACAGCCGATGATAGACCATAATATTATTTATAACAGTAATGACAGAGCTACGGATAAAGGTGTGTGCTCAAATACTAAAGTCTTCATTTCTCCACCAAAACATATGTTGTGACCACCCTCGAAGTGACAATAGTGACATAGGGTTTGGTAAAGAAATACAGTTGTTCTTAAAAATGTTTTAATCTACACATATTATCTGGATCTTTGAGTACAGTATAACCCCTCTAAACCGGAATGTTAGTAAAATGCAAATTAGAGCTTTTTAGGTGGTTGGATGTTTCAACAGACTTTCACGTTGCATTAAGCTGCCACCTTTCTTAGAGGACGATGTGATACTCATTTGAACGTCCGCTTTATATCAAGCGCATACAGTATGCAGAAATACATCATTGACACGTACACGTTGATGGTACACCCAAACAACAGCATGGAAATAAATGCATCGGGTATAATGGTCAATAATTTCCCCACGTAATTCACCGTTTTGAGCCAAGTTGATAGAGAGAAAAGTATTTGTATGTTTGTGTTGAACTGGTATAGATACATTCACTAAGTCCTTCGGACGAGACCATAAACCGAGTTCCGATGTATCAGTGCTTTATGCAAGGTATCTAAAAGAACCAGAGAAACTCTGTCGATAATAAGAATAAAAGGTATAGTGTCCGGGTTTCTCTGTATCCTCTCATCCTCGCTATAGGGCATCCAATTAACTTATGGTGAGCAGTAACGGACGTATATCAACACAAATAAACATACACTAAATATTAAATATTTGTGATATATCGTTGAGGTTTTTTTTGTTGTTTTTGTTTTTTGTTTTTTAAAGCAGGCTAGCTTTACTTTATTAGTACACCTAATGATTATTTTGTTTCGATTTACTCAGGTTTATAATGGGAACATTACCTCAGGAGATCATGTCTCTAACAGATAAAGAAATGGAATCGCATGTTTCCGAATGGATAGAGCGAAGAAAGGCCCTAAAGGATTGCCATGATGACATAGACTTCCAGACAGCCTTCCTCAAAGATCTGTGTGTTGATACCGAGTATGACATGGCTGTCATTAAGGCTGACCAACTGTTTCACACTTGGGAACATCAGAAAGTCGACAATATCTCCACCTACAGGGACCAATGCTTCACGTCTATCTTCACTGGTACCCCTTCTCCCAAACCAAGCATCTGCTGGTTCGAGGCATTCGATGATAGTACTGATGCATTTGTAAAAAACAATGCTTCAGGCAAGTAGTCAAATTTTCAGAGGGAATATATGTTATCTATTAATCCAGAAACGTCCTGGCAATAGTTTGCATTGTGACTTATTATATTAATCATTAAATATTGCGCCATTCTTTGTTCCTTGAGTTCAAAACTTGTTTCAAGACTGTGAACTCATTTTGTTACAAATGCTTATTTACACGTGTGTCGTTTATTGACTGTAAATATGTAAATATTTCACATAGTGTCAACAGCGTAGCTGGATCCAAATGAAACGTACGCGCAACGGATCCCTAGGGAAAACTTAGAATTGTGTAGTTTTAAAACCACTATAATAAATAGAGCATTTGCTCCTGTAGGAGCAAATGCTCTATTCATCACAATGGTTTCAACATATAATGTATTTTACAGAGGCATCTAAATGCATCAATATGAGGGAGAATGGGTTAAAGCTCACATGACAAGACAGAACATTTATCAAAGTCCACCTCCTTAGCTTTCGGTGTTTGTTCCATTTTGGCCATAGTAATGTTTTCACCTTTCAAATTGATGTTACGCACGGGCTTCAGTGCGTATCGCTAGCCACGCGTCTATTGTGTGATTACACATAATGAAAGTACTCTTATGTGTCCTATGTCCGTACAAACAGACATAGGAAACAGTGTTGACCAAATCAGATGGCTCATACATAACCAAAATGCTGGTCAAGACGCACACTTAATTCCTTGAACCGTCGTAGTATTTAAAGGACGAATCAGAGGAGCCAACCAGCTCACTCCGAATAATTTCTGGGTAGATTTGGCCATACATGTCGATATGGGGAGGGATTTGTGTACCAGTTTTGCAGAGCTACAGATAAGGGTGCGTATCAAAGTACTAATTCGCCTGAGACGGGTTTAAAACGTGGTCACAGTACAGGGTTGGGTGGAGAAATAACAAGATAAGGGTGCGTACCCAACTACTAAAATCGTCATTTCTCCACCAAACCCTATATTGTGACAACTCTTTAGAATCGTCTTTTCGAGACGATTCTGAAGAGTGGTCACTGTACAGGGTGGAGAAATAAAGGAGTTATTCTTGAAAATGTTTTGATTTGCGCATCGTATCTAGAGCTATGTGTAACCAAAGTACCACATTATGTGCTATAAATGCGCTTTAGAATAGATATACAGTAAACCCCGCTAATGCGACCACCTAAATAGCTATAATTATGGGTGCTATATGCAGGTGGTAGTTTAATGTAGGACAAACGTTATGCAGATAACTCCTAGAGGAGCTTTCTGCATTACGTTTGTCCTGCATTAAGCAACCATCTGCTTATAAAAAACATGCATGTTTATCCATTAAGTGGTCGCAATAGAGCGGTCCTACTGTAGTTGGAGAAGCAGAGGTGGTATTCTAGAATAAACAACATACAGATGTAATATATTCGTCATATCTATGTTGTTGGATCTGATACCACTATGGTCATCCATTCCATTACATTACCAGGCCAAATGTTTCTTTGTCTTCTTTGGCAGACTGTCGTGGCATGTAACTTGACATAACCAACTCGTCCCATGCGTACTCCAACATTAAAATCGTCTTATCTCCACCAAACGCTATGTTCTGACAGCTCTTTAGAATTGACCCTTCGAGACGATTCTAAACATGATCATAAGCATAGGATTTGTTGGACAAATAAAGACGTTTTTCTTGAAAATGTTTAGATTTACGCATCCTATTTGGACCTCTGTCTGTTTTCCTTTCAGTACGTATTGGCGGTAGGTATTTAACAAATGTATTTCAGTAGAAACGAACATTTTGCTGTTTGTGTCATGCGTCTAATAAAAGCAAGCTAACAGTGTCACTACTGTACATTTTTATTCGGATGTGGATGTGTTTTGCAATAATTATATACTTGTAATACCGGGGTAAATGTATTAAACAAAACATTTGTGTTGTGCTGATATAACCCATGCCCTCGTAGTCTATTTTTAAATCTATCACATTGGTTTAAGGAAATGACTTTTACAGAGGCGTCAAAAGACGTCAATATAAGGAAATGGGTTAAGAGGTGCCAGATGGATCACTGTGTGCACGTGCGCGTGCATGCGGGTGTGATGTTGTGAGATATTAACGAATTGTAAATGTTCATAGATTGATTAACTTTCCCTATTCTATATTTATTCCAAATTACAATAGCCATTTTAGAAACTAAAGACACAGATCAATCAAATTCCACTAGTAAACAGAGCAGACTGATCAGACGGCTCCTATAGGAACCATCTGATCTGGATCTACTCTGTTTGCAAATGCGTAAAGATGCGTTTATATGAAGGAAATAGTTTGTTGATTATTTCTCGTGTAACATTAATCTTTTTTATAAATAAAACATAACGTCCATTATGGATATTAACTGATATTTATGGGATATTACATTGTAATTGATATTTATGGATATTAATTGATATCGGTGGATATTAATTGTTATCGATTAACCGTTTACTAATTATGGGATCCTAAGATCAACAAATGTTATTTCAAACAGTGTAGACGGTTCTAACGGGTCTACTCTATTTGCAAAGACATATAAATGCATAATTATGGAGTAAATGATTAATACATTTGCAGACTTGTCATTTCTTTTGACAAAATGTATATACACATTTAGGTAGCAACTATTAAATAAATAAGTAACGGGAGAATTGAAAGCAATGACATAGTCTCTAAGTCCAACTGATGTAATTCCGTGAAAAAATTAACATAGCGTAACAAAGTTCAAACTTGATCTGTAACGCATTATAATAAAGTCACATTGCAAATATCACTTCAATATCTTCAGGGACTTATAAGCCTGAAAAGTCTGGAGAACGGAAAAGTGACTGATGGACTTACAGACAGACGTTCTCACAGAATGGATGTTATGTGACTATTCATTTGTTCAAAATAGTCACATAAAATGAAAATTAAGTTACATAAAAACCCCACAAACGATGTTTTGTTCTTAGTGTCACATAACCATCAATCATGTGAACGGACGGACTGACTGACGGACGGACAGACGGAGTACAAACCTATAGTCCCCTTAGGCATTGCCAGTAGGGGACATATTAACGGACGTTATATGATGAGATGCATAAAAGAACTCTGGATAATCCGTTTATTGGTATATAATTTTTATGTAATGCATATCCAAACAATCTTACACAGATACAACTTAAAATGTTTGCTTTGACCTTAATGTATAAATACAGTTGAACGTCGATTTCCTTCCAAAATTTACAATAATGAATGGTTCTAAAATGTGTCACTATGCATATCTAGAAAAAAAACATACGATATAGCTTAAGGCAGGTAAAAAATAATGCTATTGCTCCTACATGAGCTTTCCGTATCACTGTAGACTTGCATTAAGCTGTAAACCTGAGAAATATTCAGATAAGAAATCGGATGAATCGAACCTTTGTTGTCTCGATGTAGTTTGTATGGCCCCTTGAAGTTCGCGATGTCGAAGCTCTATGGTACTGTGCTGAAAAAAGGTTTGCTGTCGATATGTTTTATATTATTTAGCTAAATCAGTTTCAATCAAAAGACCTTTATGTGATATTGAAAATGTTAAGAATGATGCCGTATATATATGCTTGCAAGGAAAACCGAACACAGCGTTTATTATAATAACAATTATCCAACAAGAGTAGACCCTCTCTAAACCGGTATTCTAGTAGCGAAATATTTAGCAGGTGGCTGCTTAATGCAGGATGAAAGTTGATCGCGATATCACAATACAGTGAAACCCCCTCTAGTAGAGAAAAATGTTGGGCTCTCTAAACTCAGCTGCATCGTAAGACGCTGTGATAAGCTGGGTAATATTGTACCCTGATTTCACAAAGTAAAGTACATGTACTTTTGTATTGTTTTATGTATTGTTGTTGTGTGTTGTATTCTTGTATTGATTGCACCATTGTGTAATTATTCCATGAACAAGTAGTATAGTCAAACAGGAAAAGCCACACACAAGACGCATCCATCACCCAAACATCGATAGAAAGCAAATAATACAAAACCATACACATGTCAGGGGCTGGACGCCTTAAGCATATGAAAAAAAATAAAGCTGGAGTTGGAGCATAAGGCAAGTGGTAGCTTAATGCATGTCAAAATAATGCAGAAAGCTCCTATGGGTGTTTTCTGTGTTACTCTTGCCGTGCATTAAGTAACCATGTAAGACTCCTATGTTCAATAAATGAATGACCGCTTAAGTTTTAGCTTTGACGCATCCATCTCGCATCCCTTTGATGAGGTGGTGGGTTGTCATGCAGACAAGAGAGCCTATCGCCTGTTAAAGTTCAATTGTTTTCCCTGGCCATTCGCCTCCTTAACCTTTTCCCTCATATGCTATGTTTAGACCCAACCTCTTTGAACAAATCTACCGAAAAGAAGCATTTACTAGAGAAAAGGAAACTTTTAGAATTATGTAGATTGGAAACCATCTTGCTAAATAGAGCATTTGCTCCTGTGGAGCAAATGCTCTATTTATCACAACGATTTTATAAAGTGGCTTCTACAGAGGCGTTAAAATGCGTCAATATGAGGGAATGGGTTAAATGTATGTGAGACAGCGGGGCGTCTAACTGAAGCCTCGGTATGAGCGTATAGTAGCTTAGCTACTACTATAATGATGCTCGGGATGGTAAACTATGTGTGCAGTCAGCGTAATGTTCGCTTATTATATGCATGTTTCTCGATAAGGGTATATTTGTCAGGAGATTTCCCCTATAGGTCAGGAGCATGTTCTGAATGAGAATTTATTAACTCTTTGCACGCTAAGTAATTTTTCGTCTGCAACAATTGTCCTCTGCTTCAAATCTTAAAATAAACTGTCTCTCACTTCTTTGCAAAAATATGGCATTATGCGTCGTTTCATCTGGATCCAAACTGTTTGCATAGGTAATCACAGTTTCGCCGCTAGTGTGCAAAGAGCTAAATGTTAATAACTGAGGTACGCATCTGGTATCATACTTTTCTTGGCACAAGCTCGGATAGTATGGAGTCAAACTGCATGGGGTATAATTATATTGTTAGATGTGCAACTCCGCGGTATCAATCACCCTGTTGCAGACGAGCGAGATGCTCCTTAACTCTTTCGCTGCCAAGTCGTGTCGTCTGCAGACTGAGTCGTCTGCTATAATCTTCAAATTTTATTTTTCTACATTTTTATTTCATAAAAAATAGGCAAAGTATCTGGGTCCAAACTGTTTACATAGGTAATTACAGATGCGACATTGGCAGCGAATGAGTTAAACAACGTTGACCATCATGCAATGTAGAACCAATAAAAGTCACTGCCATGTATTTTGAGCATTCGTTGTATTTTCGGTATTCTTATTGGAATGTGTGTTTCTTCGGGTCGGAGAGGATAATGAACCGGTCCCACAAATACGACACAATGAACAAAAAGGCTCTGTTGTAATATGTGTGATTTTGAACACATAGTACATGTATTTGTGTTTGCTATATCGAAGACCATCTTTGTCTAAATAAATTCTGCTAACACAGGTGTTCAAATTAGTATCATTTTTAAAGTGTAAAATGGACAAAAGAAATAATATGTTGCACTCAGTTTAACTTTTTCGGCGCCAAATTTCTAATTGTCGTCTGCAATCCAAATTTTGTTAAATCATTCGGTAAAACAAGGAAATGGGATAAAAAATGCAAAGTTCAATGGAATAAAGCACATGTATAGGAATAGAGATTCAGACAAAAAGTGAAGTCCCTGATCAGACGCCGCGGCCGAATCTGATCTGGGACTGCACTATGTGTCGTGGTGCATTTATGCGACTTCGGCGGTGAAAGGGTTTGATCTATATTAACTCTTTACTGTACTAGAAACAACAACGGAATGTTGAAAGAGCGTAATTGTTACAGTTTATTCGTATTGTCGATCTATATTATGACGTTGCACGATGTACAAACCGGAACAGACATTATCTGATATCTGATAAACGTACTCTTATATATCAATACAGTAAAACCCCTCGAAACCGGACATTAAACTTGGTGTAAATATCGGTCTTGGAGACAGATTTCTGCTTAATGCAGGGTGGAAGTCATGACCTTTCTACATGTCTTTCACCCTGCATTAAGCAGCCACCTGGCTTAAAGTGCCTTGATTCCTATCTACTAATAGTTAGCTATCAGAAGCGATTGACGGGTTGAATCCCTAAATTAGTAGAGTTCATATCCGATTGACTCACAGATGAACAACGTTCAGACACATACTGAAAATGTTCGTGTAAATGAGTTTTGATGGGTTCCACATTGCTCGTATCTTGTCACTAAGCGACCACGGTTAGATACCGATATGTCCAAGTCTGTGATTCATGGCGTGCATCGTTCTAGAACGAAAAGGAACATCTAAAATCAATACATATCATATCACTGTAACTGGCCATTACTTATTTAAAGTAGTTAAACAAACACAATGGTAATAATGTCATCCGAAAAATAAACATATTATATGGTTATTTGTGATATATGTATTTTTGAGGAGGACTTTCGGTGTGAAACAATATTGGAAAATACGGAGTCTCAATGAATAGAATACCCACTAATGATTTCTCGAGTTGATACCCATCATACTACAAAAAAGAAAACCCCAAAACAAAACGAAATTGAATATTAAAATTGTATATTAATTACGCATTAGCAGTTATATGAGTTTTATCAGATAAAATTGAGGCATTAATGCACATATCTGCGAACACTTTAGGCGTTTGATATCTTTAAAAATAACATTCATATAAATGTATGCAGGCAAACTGCTTTTATCAATGTAAACTATGGGGCACAAGTATATGGAACATTCTGGTTGATAGTTAGAGTGTTATGTTGGTTCAAATGCAATCTTGACCTACTTATCCAGTGGATTGTTTGGCAGGGAGTCACACGTAGGCGAATGTTATTTGAATCTTGATTCACTCCGTATACTTCGGAATAGTTTTCAAATTACCAAATGCATGTGTACCTCAACTTCTAAGTGTTCATCCTTCAGTATACTCGGTGCTTTTATTTAACTATGTTACATGTATTGTTGTAAAGGGGTGGCTGAACAATCCATGAATACTATTTCGTTTCCCGGTTCCAATAGATCATATCCTTGCCATTATACAAGGGAATGCCAATAACAAGACTTAATCGGAACTATGTCCTCTCTCATACATTGTAAAATAAATATATGACAGCTACAATATTGCACGCTGCACACGATAACGGTCCATTCCAATGCTGCACATCCTGCCAAAAATTACGTTCAGCAGCAAAAGGAAACACTTAATTGATTGGCCGACTTTACTATCGAAATATCTCGCTTATTGGCAAATACCAATGTAATCTCAATGCGCTTCTGCGACACGGTATTTCACATCCTGAATTTCATGGCGATGTGATTTACAAACTTCGTAAAATTATTGGACATACCCATTTTCTCACTTTGTTTATAACATATGTAAAAAAAAACATTAAAAAGGGATATTATCCTGTAGTACTACAACATACCGCATGTTTGGTTGTGAACCCTTTTACAGTTGGCAATCACGCTGGCCTCTTTGCATGTACGCCAACAAGAAAGGTTTAGCACTCTATGAAGGCGACCTCTTAAATCCAGAAATGGAAGGAGAACGTCGGATATCTGTACTATTTCTTTTTTGTCGTACCCTCTATTACATTTCTACAGTTACTCTGTTTGCAGCTCAATCACTGAGTACACTAGCGATAGGTGGATACAGTTTGTTCACTTAAATGTTTTCGTTATACATGCACTTTACCGCTGTATTTGCCGTCGCGGTTGTTGTAGATTAGTCGGAGAGGGGATACGTTTATTTACACTGTTTGTGTTTTAGGGTGGGGATGGAATAAGTGGGAGGTTGGGCGCCCATAAACCAGTTTAACCTCCCAGTGACTTTTATCACTGATCGTTCCAAGGCGGTATTTCCATCTTCCCCCTATTGTATGTTTGTTTTGTCTTTGTGCGTCTCTTGATATTTTTATAGTTATGTACATTTGCTGTTTCCTTGTGTTGCTGTTCGGGCGACTGTTTGTTCTGTATGTGGTGTTTCCTGCATGACTCATTTTTGTACTTTAATCTTATCAAGAACACTTGGTAGTTTGTCACCTGGTTTCTTCATCAGCTAATGTTTGCTTGCCATACTTTTGGCACCGATTGTCTCGGCAAGTGATTCGCCTGTCAACACGATCTATAGACGCTGATACATGTATTTGGATGGTCACGGGCAGCGCTTAGAATGCTGGAATTTCAAAGTGGATTGATCCATTTAAGTTTTACGATATAATCCATTCAGTATGAAAGGGTGCCTTTTTGCACGAGCAATTGTAATAAAACACGGTGTTCAATGATTCCTCTATGAGCCATCTGACATGAATTTACACTGTTTGCAAATACCAGTAAATCTGTTTCCCGCATTCAATGAGCTTTTAGGCGTGACAACAAATTCAAACTACTGCAAGTTACCTTAAGCTACATTAAATTCAGAAGTAGGTATTTTCTTTTCTTCTTTTTTAACCCATTCCCTGATATTTACGAATTTTGACGACTCTGTAAAAGTCACTTTGTGAAACCATTGTGATAATTGTGCACAATCCTATAGGATCAAATGCTCTGTTTATCACAATTGTTTCAAACTACAAAATTCTAAAAAGTTTCCCTTTTCTCTAGTTAATGTTCTTTTTCGGTAGATCTATTCAAAGCGGTTGTATCTAAAAATAGCCTATGGGAGGTAATAGGTTAAGTGGCCGTAGACTTTACTATATTAGCATCTCAAACAACTAGGTCCCTGCTGACAGACCGATTCACAAAGGCTATTCTGATCTGGATCAACAGTGATTGCAAAGGTTATCATGAATTCGCATTTAGCCGTCTGATCTGGGTGTACTCTGTTTGCAGATGCTTGAAAATGCGCTTACATAAGGGAATGGGTTAATAAATTATGTGACTGATTTGAGGAGACTCTACTGTATAGTTAAACACCTCTTAAACGGAATTCTAGTCGAGAAGAATGTGCATGTAGATACTTTTAGGCAAGTGGCTGCCTAATGCAGGGTGAAAGGCACCTTCACCCTACATTAAATTGTAATTAGTCTCCAAGACCGATATTTATGATGCATTTACGTCCGGTGTTGAGGGTTTTTACTGCACATGACATACTTCAAGCAAGTTACTGTGCCGTGACTAATACCCCGGGGGCCAGAAAGGGTTACCTTGCACCCCCGTCTGACTCTTTTTCATGGGTACCAGGGTGTTTGGTAGGGTCTGTTGAATGGAAATCAAAATTGTACCCATGAAAAATCTCATTCCTGCTATGGGTTTTTCTAATGTTTCCATGGCAACCGGAGGTCTGGACAACGACAGTGGGTAAAGGTTATAATGTAGTATATCTATGCTATTCGGGGCACTAAGAGTTTGAAACTGGTGTCAAACTAAAGGTAAAACATTGGTCTTTAATTAAGAATATGTTTTTGTTATTACCTAATTTGCATAATCATGCATATTAATGAGAAACCCGAAAAATGAAGGAAAAAAGACCAGAATATGGTGAAAACTAGATCTGAAGTCACCTGTGATGGTCCAAATACACCCAAATATATTTTTGTAGCAGATACTATGTAAAAAAACGTGTCTCTATGGGTCATCTGCATTTTATTAATTTTTAGAGTTTCCATAGCAAATGTACGTCCGGACAGCGTCAACGGATAGGGAAGGTATACTTTGAGCAAACCGGATGGTTTAAAATTCATTCTACCGTTTTTAAATAATGTCCCTTCTTTCTATTTGATTTAAACATTAATATTCATGAATATGCTAATGAACTGATTAACAACATGATATTTTAAATCAAAGACCATTGTATTTCTTATAATTATATTTGGTAACATGTTGATAATGTTAGCTCCCAGCTGCCCAATGCCCTGTGATATAACGTTTTTTACCTTCTCTATGCGTTGACGCTGTCCGGACGTACATTTGCTATGGAAACTCTACAAATTGATAAAATGCATATGACCCATAGAGACACGTTTTTACATAGCATCAGCTAGATTACTCTCAATGAGATGGTTTTATGTATAAGAAAATATCTCTATGCATTTGGAGCATTACAGGTCATTTCAGATCTAGTTTTCACCATTTCCCTGTCTTTTTATCTAATTGTATGGGGCTCTCATTAATATTCATGGATATGCTAATGAACTTATTAACTACAATACATTTTAAATCAAATACCAAATGTATTTATTTTATGTTTGGTAACAAGTTGATACTGTTAGCTATTATCTCTCGAAGGCCTTGAAATATAATGCTATCTTCTCTATGTGCTTACGCTACCCAGACGTGCCTCTGCTATGGATACTCAAAAATGCAATAAACATGCAAATAAGCCATAAAGACACGATTTGGTTTTACATAATACTAACATTGTGGATGTTTTATGTATAAAAACATATTTGGGTGTATTTGGACCATCACAGGTGATTTAAAATCTAGATTTCACCATTTTCTGGTCTTTTTTCCTTCATTTTTGGGGTTTCTCATTAATATGCATGATTATGCAAATGAGTTAATTAACAAAACCCATATTCCTAATTAAAGACCAATGTCTGACCTTCAGTTTGACATCGTTTCAAACTCTTAGTGCCCCGAATAGCATAGATATACTACATTATAACCTTTACCCACCGTCGTTGTCCAGACCTCCGGTTGCCATGGAAACGGTAGAACAACCCATAGCAGGAATGAGTTTTTTCATGGGTACAATTTTGATTTCCATTCAGCAGACCCTACCAAACACCCTGGTACCCATGAAAAAAAAGTCAGACGGGTGCACGGTAACCTTTTCTGACCCCGGGGTATGAACGTTTTTTCAAATATATGCCACCGTGATGATATCTGATATCTGATATGCAGCTGTTTTTGCAGATCTATATAATATATATTTTTACACCCTGAAGCCATATATATCTGGGTCATTCATGTGTCTACAGCCTGTCTTACATATTTGAACGGGGTTCACTGTACACTAACTGATATAGTGTTTAGCCTAGTTTTTGGACATGATGGTAAAGTGGGCGGAGTGAAGCTGGAATTGGTCGCGTGCGTTACTAGGGACAACAGCATAAACCGTGTGTTGAAATATATGTCAGTCGTTGAGAAAGATGTCAGAAAGGTAGCCGACGTTCGACCTAATTCTTTGGGACCATGGCATGTTTTTGATTATGGACGATGCATTTCAAGATAGCAGTCTAACACAACTGTTAAATGTGCAGACCCAAAAGTCGTTCAATCCCGAATTAGGTAAGATATTTCATTGAGTCATTCTCGATGTTGCAAGCGCTGTGCTCTTAAAAGAAAGCCAATGCAATAAAATGCTTTGAAATAAAATTCAGTTAAACGCTTGAATTTGCATCATAAGAAATATGTCCTATATTCTAGCTGACAGTAGCTTAAAGCAGCCTGAAATTGTTAAAGTAGAATGCTCCTAAAGGAGTATCCTGTTTTACTTTCAGTCTGTTTAAGCAACCATCTGTCTTCAATACTGCAACAAGCTATGGAGGAAAGGGTTATTAACTGACAGTTGATAATATCATATTTTATAATTTCAGGACCGGGACTAGGGACCAGTTACATCTAATGAGATCAAAGACAGGAATGACCATAGATAATTGTTTAACAGTCAATCGTTGTACAGTAGCCATTCAACGGCAAAGCAATGAAATCTCTATAGACAGGTGGCTGCTTAATACAGACAAAGGTAGTTCAGAACGCCCCGAGGGAGCATTCTACATTACATTTGTCCTGCATTTAGCATTCACTTCTTCAATAACTAAACAGTTAATGCCTGACTATATGAAATTAATCTTGGAGAAATTCAAAATTTCCAGCATTGTGATTGGCCCAAAAAGTAGGTTTAAACACTATAGATACAACATACGTGCAGTTGAGTAGATATTAACACATAGCCTGCTAAGCGCGGCCTAACTGACATTTGCAAACAGCTTGGATCCAGATGAAAACGCCGAGTAACTCGGCTTGAACGAATCAAGTAAATCAAGTACAGTAAAACCCCTCTAATGCGACCACTTAATGAACAAACATGGCAGTCTTCATAAGCAGGTGGTTGCTTATTGCAGGACGAAAGTTATGCAGAAAGCTCCTATAGGAACTTTCTGCATAACTTTCGTCCTGCATTAAGCTACCACCTGCCTTTACCATTTTGAATTATGCCCCTTTTTGGTGGTCGCATTAGATGGGGTTTACTGTAAATGACAACGACAACAGATCGGAGTTTAAGCTGACCTCGTTTTCATAGCAGGCTAAAGATTAACCTGCATCAAGTTGCAAGTTGGCCGACTTACCCAGATATAGTACGTGTATAGTTAGTTCGCTTATGTGTCCTCTTTTAGCGCTTTAAGTGCGGGAAACGACTTCTTCAAACAGTGTAGACCCAGCTCAAATTGTTCATGGGGGAGCTCTTTGATCAGAATCTGCACTATAAGTCATACTTATCATTTCGTCAGTTATAATTGTTTGTCAATTAACCTATTTGTTTCCACGATCCCATATCGTCGCTGTGCTGACAAAACCTCGTATATCCATTTTGGCCGAAAATTGTTTCTTCACGATTTCTGTTTAAATGTACAATGCCCACATCCGATCAAAATCTCAGCGCAATCGACTGATGAAAAGTGTCAAAGTGACTAAACCTCGTATATTTATTGGTCTGAATTTTTCAATATCAAAACGTCGTAAAAAATTCCCCTTCAAGCATGCGGAGCAATCACATTTAACATATCAAAACACTTGCGGATTAGGTCAGTGCATGTATTGTGGTACATAGAGCATAGGTCTGTCCTTTTCTTGGTGTGTCAAGGCACAAAGCTTAGACTCAAGTGAAATGTAAATTGTCGTATATCATGATCGCCGGATAAAAGATAAACGACGAAATATCGTATAAGTGGTAAAAGCTCGTATATACATAAGGTGAACGAAACTTGGTACAAAAATATCGTACATTTAAAAAATCGTCATACCAAATGATAGAAAAATAAAGTTTTATCAAAGACAGAATAAATAGTTTTATCACTTAATTTGTGTTTAATATGGTACCAGAATATATACATGTACCTTATTTGTCACATAAAGACGAATTCATTAAAAACTATCAGTTTTTTGCTTCTCCTGAAAAGTAATGATTTTCATTATACGAGGTTTTGTCAGCAGCGACGATATACATGGGATATAGGTAAACAGTGTAGATCCTGATCAGACACTGCATAATGCGGCGTCTGATCAGAGTCTACACTGTTTACTAATAGGAATTCCAATATAAAACAAAACGAAAATGAAAATTTAGGCCAGGCATCCTTTAGATAAAAAATGGACTAATCCAATATATAAACAGGGAAGAATCCATTGGACTCAAATGGGTTAATATTAAGAACAGGGGGAGTCATTTTAGTTAGTATGCGTAACGTTTGCTCACGTTCACAAAATATAAAATAAGTTAACCTTTCCCTCATATAAACGTGTTTTCACGCATTTGCAAACAGAGTAGACCCAGATCAGACGGGTCCTATAGGAGCCGTCTGATCAGGGTCTGCTCTGTTTGCTTATGGAATATGGTTCACAATGGTTTCAATGGTTTCAAGAAATGTCTATTACATACGGTTAGAAAATGCGTATTTATGGAGGAAAGGGTTAAAGGCTAATTGCCAAACTAAACGTTGAATTTTATATAGCAAATTCACATTCAGATGTTCACATTACACTCATAAACTAATGGGTTTATCACGATAATATGACAAAGTGAATACATGTTTTGTATAATATGTTTAATAGTTTACATATACTTAAATGCATATTCAAATACAATAGCAATTATTCACGTTTTGGGGAAAACGTGTTGAATCAAAGTTTGATTGCTGTGTCATTGCTCACAATGAAGAAACTATTCCAAAATAGGGAATTAACATAATACAAAAAAGATTTTATGGCTGAATACATGTACCACATGTACCGTGTATTTTGATAATCTTTGAAAAAGGCCCTTAGTGGTCGAAATATTAGATCAGAGCAATTCAAGTATTTATGTGTAATTGTTCATAATATAGTAAAGCCTCTCTATAACGACCACTAAATTACATTAAGCATTTTGTGTTAAAGGCAGGTGGATGCTCCTATAGAAGCCTTCTGTTTTACTTTCACATTGCTTTAAGCAACCACCTGCCCAAAATACCAATTTTGTGGTCGTTATAGAGAGGGATTACTGTGTCCTGTTTTCTAACATGCACTAAAATACTTATCGTCGCTGTGATGAGAAAACCTCGTATGCTGAAAATCATTACTTTTCAGGAGGAGCAAAAACCTGGTTACTTTTATGAATGCGTCTTTATGTGACAAATAAGTTTTATATCCTGGTATCATATTAAAAACGAATTAATTGATAAAACTTTATTTATTCTATCATTGATGAAACTTTATTTTTCTTATCATCTAGTATGTATTCAAAAAGACGATGTTTTAAATCTACGATATTTTTGTACCACGTTTTGTTCACCTCACATATTTTACGACTTATACGATATTTCGTTGTTTACGTTTTATTCAGCGATCATGATATATGACAATTCACATTTCACTTGAGTCTAATGTTTGTACCTTGACAAGCCAAGAAAATGACAGACCTGTGTTCTATGTACCACAATACATCCACCGGCATATCTGCATTGTGTTCTATGTTTAATGTCATTGCTCCGCATAATTGAAGAGTAAAACATATACGAGGTTTTGATATTGAAAATTTCAGACCAATAGATATACGAGGTTCAGTCACGTGCGAGTTAAATCCTTTAACGCATGATTATTCATGCTAGAAAACATAGCATTATACATACTGATTTGATTATTATTATAATAACATATACAGAATGGACAATTTTGAATATGGCAAAATCTGTTAAATCAGGTGTATGTTATAAACACACATGACCTGAATGTAATATGATCATTTCAAAAGAGAAGTGTACAACTGTATATACTCGTTAATCCTTTCCTGTTCTATGTTCATTCCAAATTGCAATACCTACTGAATATTCATGGACAAAATAATTATAATGAAGTATGGAAGATGGAACATTATAGCCATTTTAGAAAGTAACAAATCAAATCTTTCAAATTCCATTAGCAAACAGTGCAGCTCCTGATCTGGGTATACTCTGTTTGCAAATGCGTGAAAAGGCGCTTATACGAAGGAAAGAGTTAATGCAATAGCCACACGTGTTGAGGACCAAGTACAAAATTGGCAAGTATACTCGACAACGTTCACAAGTGACTATACTGTACCAAATAGTATATCAGATATATACAGTTAAACCTCTGGGCCATTTTGCATTTCTGGAGAACAACCATTTGATGAATAAACATGGCGTCTATAGGAGTGGGCTATTTTTTATACAGTACTTAACCCATTACTCCGTGAATAAGTTATGATAAAAGTGATAATTCTGTATAGAATTCTGTTTAACCCTTCTCTTGCTGAATTTTAAAATACAGTTCTCCTTCTCCTGTTGTATAATTACATATATATTCACTGTGTACACGTATTTCGCTGTGCAATCACTGCTGTGGAGTGCACTGGTTGCATAATCAACTTGTAAATAATGCAGACCCTGATGAGACAGCTCCTGCAGGAGCTGTCTCATCTGGGTCTTCACTATTTACAGGTAGGTATATTGACGTGAATAGCAAGCGAAGGGTTAATTTGCTGCATTTAGCTACATTATAACCATTTCCTTCACACAGACAACGTTTGGCATCTTTGCTAACAGATTAGACACAAATCAGAAACTGCTCTGTTTGTATTTGAAATAAGATATCCGTGTCACATAAACCTTTGCTAATTATTCAGACCAAGACTGCCCATGCAGTAATGAATATTCATGAAAGAAATGGTTAAATATTAACAATAGAAAATCTACTCTAATTCGGGAAGAACAGAGATGCTATGACAGACGTGAATCCCGCAATAGGAAAAGCAATCGGTAGGCTGTGCAAACAGAATTGAAACATGTTTAGTCAGCTTTTCAATACTGATATACTCGTGCCTGATAAACAATGTAGTGGCTGATTCAACGATGTGTTTTAAATTTGCCTGCTACTTCTGCACTGTTTGCAAACCTTAATTTATGTGATAAGCAATCTAGAACCCGATTAACCCTTTCGGCGCCACATTTCTAATTTGTCGTCGGCAAACCACTTTTGTTAAATAATTTGGTAAAAAAGGAAATGAGATGCACAAATGTAAATTCCAAAGGAATGAAGCACATATATTAGAAATAGAATCAGAAATTGATACAAAAAGTGAAATACCTGATCAGACGTCGCCTTGAAAAGGTGGCCTCTGATCTGGGACTGCACTATTTGTCGTGGTGCATTTATGTGACATTCGAGGTGAAAAGGTTAAATGCCGTGATTTTAAATGCGATGGATGATCTGGTTATACAGTTTTCACAGTTTTATACAGTTTTAGGTTGAGTAAAGCAGAGCTTGTATATACAGTTTAACATTGACTCTATTACAATTCTAACGGTATAAACATTCATCTTAAAAGCATTATAATTATGTTGCATACAAGGGTTTATTACATAACACTACGCAAATGTGACAAGTGTACCGGACTTATTCTTTTAATGCACATGAACAAATATATTTAAAACTAACTATTAAATATCCATTGTTTTGATATTTTATACTATCCTTACAATATCTGAATACGACAGCAAAAGCAAAAGTATACATATTGCAGTCCTAATACCACCTACTCCAGATGGAGTTTGAAGAACTTGCTCATTTGTAATCATGTTTTACAAAAGCGTCAAATGTATCATCTTTCTCCTGGAACCAAGGGCATTTGGGTTTGGGAGACTTGGTACCAGTATACACGGAAACGAAGCTTTGGTCCCGGAAAGTGGTGAAGTTGTCTTTCCTTATGTCCAACCAAGCATGGTACAATTTACCTGCCTTGGGGGCATCCTTATTGTAACCGGAATCCTCACAGAGGTCTTCAAAATGGTTCGTTTGGAAGTCTATTTTTTCAGCCATGCTGGTAAGTGTTTCTTTCCTCTTTATCCATTCCGCGTTATGCGCTTTCATCGCATCGTCTGTTACAGACGTGACCTGTTTTGGCAATGTTCCCATGATGTATCTGTATAGAAAGGAAATAAACACATCGATAGCAAGTATAGCATTAAACATCTATGAACACTTTTAACGCAGGGACGCGTCACTTATGCCAGAGTTCCAGATTTGACACGCAAATCTAAACATTTTCAAAAATAGCTCCTTTATTTCTCTTCAGATCCTATACTGGTCACATTATGCCAATTTATAGTATCTGGGCACGCACCTTTATGTGCAGCTTTGACTAATGTCATTCGCACCTTAACCCTTTCACCGCCGATGTCGCATTAATGCACCACGACAAATAGTGAAGTCCCAAATCAGTCGCAGCCTTTTCAAGGCGGCGTCTGATCAGGGACTTCACTATTTGCCTCAAACTCCTCTTCTACATGTGTGCTTTATTCCATTGAAATTTGCATTTATTTATCTTATTTCTTTATTTTACCGAATGATTGGTTTGCAGACGACCATTAGAAATTTGGTGCCGAAAGGGTTAATGTGTAGCTTTGACTAATGCCATTCGCAAACAGTACAGACCCAGATGAGAGAGCTCATAGAAGAATCCTCTCATCAAGTTCTGCATCGTTTCTTATGTAACACTTTACTTTAGAACATTCCCCAAATATTCACGATTAGCAAGAATTTTGGAATAGTGGATCGGAATATTCAGCGTTATATATATTATATTAAAACAAAGATGTGTCATTTTAGAGTTCGTGTAAATATAACGCGTTTCCAAGCCAACAACAATGTTATGGTAGTGGTTGCGCAATCTACATGCATGTTTAAAGTTTTCAAAATAGAGTGGCCATAGATAACACAACTTCTGTCTGACCAGGATCTGCTCTGTGTACTTCAATAATGCTATATATTTTAGTCTACTATTTCTACTGTGGCAAAATGTCCCGCTCATGATGAAATATACACTAAATGCAAGGTAGGTGCATGTCAAATTAGACTCACATCTAGAGAAACGGACAGTAAAAATGAAAATATTCTGCCAGGATCGAATCTGAAGTATACGACAATGTATGTTTGTGTTATTACAGTTGATGTTATCATTAACTCAGACAAACATTTACACCAGCTGATTGGGGAAGACGCGGCTCGTCTGTCGTCACCCGACAGCGTATATAGCCGTTCAACTTTAAACTATAAATCCTTATACAGTTAAACCTATCTAAAGTGGCCACCAAACAGAGGTCTAATTTTCGGTATTAAGGCAGGTGGTAACCCATATATGAAAATACATGTATGACCTATACTTAGCTTATAGTTACTATTGTGGAAACGTTTGAACATACTTGCATGCCCAGAGAGCTTGCGCCTCGAACATTGTGAACGTGAAAACCTGATCCTGGACGCCTATGTAGAACAGTTTCCGATTGCCTCCATTCGTCCAGAGTATACCCTTGTACAGATTGTTCGGGTACAGGTTACATGTGGATTCCAGCCTCAGGTCGTTATCAAGGAATGCAAAATGGTACAAATACCCTGTTGCCAAAAATATGGCATCCACTCCTGCTTTGCTGCCATCTTTGAAGGTAACGGTGTTGTTGTTGATATTTTGTACCAGAGGTCTTTCCTCTATGCCTTTTGGCCACTTGAATCCCATTGGCTTGGTGCGCCAGGAGCAGATTGCACTCTTGGCGCCATACTTCATAGATTGAAGAGCCATATCTTCAGCTGAGTAGCTCGAGCCAACAACAAGAATGCGCTGGTTTTCAAATTCGTTTGCATTCCGGAAGTCATGAGAATGAATGACTCGGCCTGGGAAGGTATCGATCCCGTCAAAGTATGGAATGTTGGGACGGTTGAAAATTCCGGTAGCTATGATGACATGAGTAAACGTTTCATACTTGTCAGTTTTGGATTTTAAATCGCGGGCAGTGACGAAGAATATGTCCCCTGTCTTGTCGTAACGAATGTTTCGCACCGCGTGGTTGAATGTCACCATCGTTTTCAAGTCCCTCTTACTTGGTCTTGTCCATCGACCTTAATAAACACACAATATACACCAATAAGAACGATTAACAAAACATCGTGCGTTGTTATATGTTAGTATTTATATAGGGTTACCTTTATATTTGTATTTTAAATTAATCATAAGCTACATTCTTTATCAATATGCTTGACAATGAAGTCAGAGAATGGTGTGCATTCAAAAGCGTCGAAAATGGATACCATTCTCGACGACCGTTGTCCTACTATAAAAATATAATATATAATATTATAATAAAACACTATACATAGGTTATGAACAAATACGTCAAACTAGCATGCGTCTTGCAGAGCCACAGCTAAACGTGCATACTCAAGTAGTAAAATCGTAATTTCTCTACCAAACCCTTTACTGAGACCACTCTTTAGAATCGTTTCGAAGAGACCATTCTATAGAGTGGTCACAGTAAAGGGTTTGGTAAAGAAAAAAAGAGTTTTACTTGAAAGTGTTTTAATTCACGCATCTTATCTGTACGTCTGCCTAATACTGTAAAACATCTCTATAACGACCACTGAATTACGTCATGTATTTTGTGTTAAAGGCAGGTGGCTGCTTAAATCAAGGTGAACGTTTCAGATTGCTTCAAGCAACCACCTTCCCTAAATACCAACTAATTAACACAACCTAGTGGCCGTTATAGAGAGGTTTTACTGTACTGAATACTAATTGTCAAACAATTTCTTTATTTCAAGAGATTATTTCTCCACGAAACCTTGTGCTGTAAACCCTCTTACGGATTTTAAGTAGCTGTCATGTTAATGCATTTGCAAAGTATTCCTAGATCAGACGCCACCCAAGGGTCTGTTCTAGGAGCAAATGCTCTATTTATCACAATGGTTTCAAACTACAAACTTCTAAAATGTTTCTTTTCTCTAGTTAATGCTCATTTTGGATCTAAAAATAGCCTATGAGGGAATGGGTTAAGACAGGTTCTACCGCAGTCCACTAAGTGTGAAAGGTTGAAACTTGCAAAATGATTTTGAATAACAAATATTGCAAGCCCTGATTTGAAGGCTCATCTGATCTGGGTCTACATATTCTACAAAAGTCAATGCGCGCACGTCTCACATTAAAGAGGAAGTCCCTACAATGAACGCATGTTTTCAAAGATATCATAAAACTTGGTATTTGTTATGCTCAATCATTATTATGAAGGTTGCCAATTTGAACTTAATCATTATTTTTGATGTTATTAGTTTTGAAAATTGTATACTGCTTAAGCCGGTGCTAGGGGCGTAAGTAGTGTTGCACTTTTAATTACTACTCATGAACAGACTCAATAAAACCGAGTCTGCAATTTTCTCTTTTTGCATTTTTACTTTTTCTTTCGAAGGTTTCGAATTAAATAAATTAAAGGACCACGTTACCTTCCATATAGTCCCGCACCACTTCTCTAGGCGAGTACGATGGAATAGCTTTCCCGAAATGTTCATCAAAAGTGTATTCGGGGTACTCGAGACATTCTTTTGGATTATTAGAAAACAGATGCCTGTACATGCCTCCATGACAAGGCTCGCCAAATTCGTCGATTCCTGAAATATACCAAACAATAATCATAATTTCCTAGTAAGCACACGGAAATACCTGTACTTTAGAAAAGTAATTTCGGAGAGTCTTATAAAGTGGCTGCTTAATGCAAGACGAGAGTTATTTCAAACAAAGGATGTTTCCACTACACGTTTTTACATGACCAGTAAAACCTGTCGAAACCGGACGTTCAATTTTGTATAAATATCGGTATTGGAGACAGATGACAGGTTTTTGCAGGGTGAAAGTCGTATCACCCTGCATTAAGCAGCCACTTGCTTAACCCATTCCGTCCTATTGACGCCGTTTGAGGCCTTCGTTAAAATCAATTTTTGGAACAAGTATGATAAACAGACAATTTGCTCCGGATGAGCAAATGTTCTACTTTTCACAACGGTTTCAAAATTACACAATTCTAAACTTTTCCTTTTCTCTAGTAAATACTCTTTTTTGGTAGATTCATTGGAGAAATGAAGGAGTTAATTTGATTTAACTCTTTTGGCGCTAAATTGCTAATTGTCGTCAGCAACCTAGTTGTGTTAAAACATTTCGGTAAATTAAGGAAATGATAAACATGTAAATAAATTTAAATTTCAAAAGAATAAACCACAGTTATAGAACTAGAGACTGACACACTAAATGAAGTCGCTGATCAGACGCCGCCTTGAAAAGGCGGTGCCTGATCTGGGACTGCACTATTTGCTGTGGTGCATTTATGCGACATTGGCGGTAAAAGGGTTAAGGTACGCATCTTATATTGGCCACAGGTACCAGGCGCGTGAACATTTCAGAAATACCTCTGATAAAAACATCATCGAATACGTTTTGACATCATACTTTGACTGCATATAAAACGTTTTGATTTTTTGTATAGTATACTACTTTATAAATATGTGTAACTAAATGGTCCAAAATGGCAGGACAATTGCACCAACTACATTCCACGTCTTGATCGACGTCAATTCGCGCTCCGATTTCAATCAAATTTGAGTCATTGCACGCGGAGATGTCAAGTCGTTGAAATATATACCATTGATGGCCGATCGTAGGCCGAAAAATTATGTACTGAGACGATAAACTCCAACATAGCTTTAGTCGAACGGGTCGCCACCGACACATATATGTACACAATGTTGATAGTCGCGAGTCGCTCTGGAAAATCTCCAGTGTCATAGAAATGGAAGTAACTTTGTGGTTAACATCGACAGTAAGATTAATTTTTATGTTAGACTTTTTTGAAGGAGAAAGGAAAACGGACAACATTATGAGATTCAGTGCCATTTGTTATGGCATCTGTCGAGAAAGTGTACATGTATGTGTCTGTAGCGACTCGGACGACTAAAGCTTAGTTGAAATTTATCGTCTCAGAACAGTAATTTCCCGGCCTATGATCGGCCATCAATGGTGTGTATTTCAAATACTTGACATGTCCACGTGTATTGAAACATATTTGATTGAAATAGAGCTTAAGTTGACGTCGTGACAAGACCTTTACATAGTATTATACTATGCGAAAATATAAAAATAAAACAAATCTCTCATAGTAGACCTGTGATGTCAAAATGCATTTGAAGATGGTTGTCAGCAGTATTTATTGAAGAGGAAGTCCCTAACAATGAACGCACATTTTCAATAATATCATAAAACTTCGTATTTGTCATGCTCTATCATTATTATGAAGGTTCCCAATTTGAACTTATATCGAAAAATGCTCCTGTAATACAAATAAATCGACTTCATCAATACGTTTAATTTTTTACAACAAAATTATCGACCTTTTCCGTTAAATTCTTCCGCGTTTGGCGATGATCACCCGATCCCTCTATTGCGCTTTTCGTGGAAGTGGTCAGAGAATCGCGAATAGTGCGAACAGTTACAAAACTAAAACCCAACCCGAATAAAACTGAAACATCGGAGAGCAAAATCGGCATCGGCGATATCAAACATATGGATGTTTTGTCATAATAAACGGTATATTGGGTGGTTTTTTTGCAATATACTACTTTTCAGCATATAAACAAATGAGTTTTGTATATTTTAAGCGTTTTTGAAACGCGTCAAATGTAGAGACATCCCCTTTAAATAGCCACTCGCCTGACACCTGTGATCTGGACCCTCTGTAGATGTTCTTCTATTCCATCCACAGGAAAAGGATATGGGGAGACAGAGACAGGTATGGAGACTTACATTTTACTGTTTGCGTTGAATATTGACATTCTTACCGTATTTTTTCAGAACAATGGAAAACCATCGTGTTCACTTAGCATGCAAGCAGTTTATGTCAGTTTGTCGTTGTCACTCGTTGCATTTAGCCGGAAAAAAAACAAGACAAAACGAGATATATTGAAACTTATAAAAGAAAAATAAAGATAATACCAGTCCTCCAAGTGAAATTCCACATTCCTCCCCAGTCGGACTGCTTCTCATAGCAAACAACTTCCGGTGGGTTGTCCATTTGTCCGAAGTGGTAAACTGCGGACATTCCACTTGGTCCAGCTCCCACGACACACACCCTTGTCTCCATGGTTTAAACTTGTAACAAAGGTCAAATGTCAAATAATACTTAAGGGATCCTATATATGATAGATGTACATTATCTTACCTCCTACTAAATTATAGTCATTCCGTTGGTCAACTGAGGTCACGTGAAAACCCAATAAAAACCCATATTGGGTTCCTAAAATCCATATTATATCTTTAAGAGTTAATTCCCTTGCTCGACAGCCATATGCTTTTCTCCAACTTATAATAATCATTTATGTTGATCCTAACATAGTTTTTAAAAAAAATGCATACATATAATTAATACTATATTTTTATTAAAAAATAAGCATTAGTTAGTTTTATAAGGATCAAAAAACAAAATATATAAACGACATTTGAGTAAAAAACAATTATTTTCTTCTTTTTTCTATCAAAGGGAAGTAATTAATTTACAAGAAAAATAATTGTGCTTATTGTCATATCAAGGTCGCAAGAGTTAATCCCCTTGTTTCTCCTCGGAAATACGACCGCTCAAAGCCAAACATGTAAGCTTATGATGCAATCATGCGTGTAAATGCTTGAAATTAAAGGTAGTCGGTAAGATAAATTCGTTATGCAGTGCTTAGTGTCCCAAATATGGAACATTACACTGTCAGCAAATATTCATAAGGGACCAGGCTTCGCCTGCATAACTAATAATATAGCTCACCAAAAATAATCGAAGTACACTTCGGCAGTTTCCGAAAGTCGTATTTTGCATTTGGATACTCCCGTTGAATGTCCGTTTGTACTAACATGTTTTGTGTTATTATGTTTGCAATTTTACAACGAAATGAAGTGTTTAAATACAGTTAACTTGTGACTACAGTAAAACCCCTCTAATGCGACCAGCAAAAAGGGGTATAATTCACAGTGGCAAAGGCAGGTGGTAGCTTAATGCAGGACGATAGGAACTTTTTGCATAACTTTCGTCCTGAATAAGCAGCCACCTGCTTATGAAGACAGCCATGTTTGTTCATTGAGTGGTCGAATTAGAGGGGTTTTGCTGTATAACTAACCATAAGTTGACTGAATGCACGCCAAAACGCAGCTATGAACAATAGAGAGACAACTCAAATGAATACCAGCAAATTATGTGGTTTAGCGGAGATATAGAAAAAACATAATATCTAGATGCCCTAATGTTTCTATTATCTAATGGTCTGATTTAATAAACACCTAGCTGCAGTCTCGTTAAGACTTTTTCCACTTTCTGCAACCTGACAATTTATATCAGATAAAACACCAGGTACATGTACATGTAATTCGGCTTCTTATCTGGATTCAAAATGTTTGACACTCCGTCAAGCGTTCCTCGATTGTTTGATTGATTCGGGGGCAGTTAACCCATTCCCTCATAGGCTATTTTTAGACCCAACCTCTACCGAAAAGGAGCATTAACTAGAGAAAAGTAAAATTTCAGAATTGTGTAGTTTTGAAACCATTGTGATAAATAGAGTATGGAGCAAATGCTCTATTTCTCACAATGGTTTCATAAAGTGACTTTTTACAGAGGCGTAGAAAGGCGTATTTATGGAGGAAAGGGTTAAAATTAAAATTGTGTGTACAATGTAATTACAGTAATATCTTGCTAAACGACCACATAATTCATCAACGTATGCGTCTTTAAAAGCATGCGGTTGCCTAATGCAGGCGACAATGTGTGCTGAAAGCTCCTATAGGAGCTTTCTGCATAACTTCTGATGTGCGTTAAGCTACCTCCTTGATTACAATCCAGAATTATATTTCTTTTCAATTGTCATATGCCAGAGAATTTGTTATACAAATTGATACTTGAATGCCTAGACACATGTATTACATAGCAGCTATTCCGGTTGCATTTACTCATGCTTTCCCATAAATTGGGTTCAGGCAAATAGTATATGAGCTCTCTGATCGTGGTCTGCACTGTTTGTCGAATCATTCGATGTTTATTGACATCAGTGGTTCACTCATGAACAGACTCAATAAAACCGAGTCTGCAATTTTCTCTTTTTGCATTGCTACGTTTGCTTTCTTAGCATCTCCCACTTTCAGAATATATTTACTTCACAACAGCAAGTGTTAAGTGTGTGTGTGGCAGCAGTTGATAGTTTATAAATAGTGTGTATTGTGTAGCCTGTGCTCCCCCCCCCACACACACACACACACACACTCAACATGAAAATGGATGGGTCCAAAAGACACAATGAACGAGTTTATCTTACATAATATGGGAATAAATTGGTCAATCTAATTAACCCTTACCCTGTTCTTTGTTTATTCCAATTTTCAATACCTAATGATAGAAAAAATAGCTATAAAGAAACATGGAAGGTGGAATATTGTAGCTATTTTAGTAAGTAAAGAAACATATCTATCACAATCCATTAACAAACAGAGCAGACCCTGATCAGACGGTTCCTATAGGAGCCGTCTGATCTAGTTCTACTCTGTTTGCAAATGTGTGAAAAAGGCGTTCATGTGAAGGAAAGGGTTAAGACAGTTCGCATGATTGGTTGTTTATATATCAGCTCAAGCGTTATTCGGATTAATTTCAGTACATTGACAAATTAGTGCCCATTGTCTCATAATAAGAACATCTATGGTAAACGATGCATGCAATGCTGATCCCCTCGGTACCCTTGGCCTATACCAGCAAATAAGAATTAGACGAGTTTCCTTAGAAAATATCGAAAAGAATGGACCTGAATAATACTATAATTTGAATCCCTTATTACAGCTCCCATAGTCCCAATAGATCCTAATTCTTAGATAGAGTTACAGATAAGATACGTAAATCAAACATTTTCAGGAATATCTCCCATATTTCTCCCCAAAATTAAATATTTTCAGGAATATCTCCTGTATTTCTCCCCAAAACCCTATGTTGTGACCACTCTTTAGAATCGTCTCTTCGAGACGATTCTAAAGAGTGGTCACAACATAGGTTTTCGATGAGAAATGAGGATTTTGGAATTTGAGCACGCACCTTTTGTTCTGTAAAATTATGATAATGAATGGAACTGAAGAAATACCGATTTTGAATCCTGAAGTCGAATATAATCCCAACAGATGAATTTTACTTTGGCGACGAAACGGTTAACTTTTTATTTTAGGCTGCTCTTATAGCAAAAAAATAGACCTACCTTTCTAACTTGTCTTGCTGCAATTATGCAAATGTCTTAAAATGAGAGCATGTTATTTTGCGCTTGCGTTATATAGAGTCAATGAATGGCCTACATAATGTATGCATCCGCCACCGTCTTGTAGCCACGCCTCATTGACAAGTGAGGTGTACTGTTTTAATATAGGAAAAAATAGGTCATACCGGGTCGCTGTGTGAATACCAATTGGGCTCCTTTCACCTTTTCCTTCATATAAACGTGTTCACGCATTTTCAAACAGGGTAAATCCATATATGTTTTCTTTACTTCCTAAAAATGCTATAATGTTCCATATTATATTGTCCATGAATATTCAGTAGGTATTGAAATTTGAAGTAAACATAGAACAGGAAAAGGAATAAAAGACTACCTGAAATTTAACCGTTGATGATTGGAGTGATTAACATTTACGTGCACATTATAAAAATGTTCAAAATCGTAAAATTCTGTGAGAAGTTCATTCTACTTTCCTTTAACCCTTTCCCTCTTATAAACGTGTTTTCACGCATCTGCAAACAGAGTAGACCCAGATCAGACGGCTCCTACAGGAGCCGTCTGATCAGGGTCTGCTCCGTTTGCTAATGAAAGCTGAAATATATGTTTCTTTACTTTCTAAAATACCTACAATTTTACACCTTCCGTATTTCATTATACATGTAACTATTTTGTCCGTGAATATTCTATAGGTATTGAAACAAACATAGAAACAGGGAAAGGGTTAAGACCAAAACTGATACATCTTTCTGATGTTCGCACTAGAGGGATGTTGCTGTATATTATGTAAATTATATCATGCGATAACTTCGTGCTACATTTAATGGTCTTACCTAGTTTTTCTTAACCCCCCCCCCCCGCCCTCCCCAGCATCCTAGCTGTTTGGAACGCGGTCGTTAGTTTCTCAAAGAATTTAATGGGTCGGAAATCAGTGAACATTTCAGCATATTAGATTTCGAGTACACATAATTTGACCAGCATTTGAGAAAACAATTCTTAAACTCTTAAAGGCTCGCTTAATGTGTTTTTTTGACTCGTTTAAGAACAAATGGCAACTATATACGAGCGTATATCGATGGGAAAGCCGTGGAAAATAGGATAACGAGAGAATTCGGACATCTGTGATAATGTGGGCTAAACCTGTCCCTGTTCAATATTCATGTAAGAAACAAATGACATCATGAATGAGGCAAAACCTCTCTATAACGGCCATTAAATGCCTTTAACACAAATATTGGATGTATTTTAGTGTCCATTATAGAGAGGTTTTACTGTATTTAGTACATGTACCTGGATTTTCCAAATGACATATGTTCAATAGGATATTTTAACTATTTTTGCTCAGGCAGAAACTGTGGAATCAGATCTATATATTATATCATAAGCAAACAGAGCAGACCCTGATCAGACGGCTCCTACAGGTGCCGTCTGATCTGCGTCTACTCTGTTTGCTAATGTGTGAAAATGCGTTTATATGAAAGAAAGGGTTAACCCTTTCCCTCATATAAACGCATTTTCACGCATTTTCAAACAGAGTAGACCCAGTGCCTGCTCTGTTTGCTTTTGACATTATATAGATCTGATTTTACAGTTTTTGTCAATATTATCTTGGATTTTTTGTTCAATTTCGCAAGGTGTTTACATTAAAATATGTAGGACATTAACCTTTCGCTTGCTATTCACGTCAATATACCTACCTGTAAATAGTGAAGACACAGATGAGACAGCTCCTGCAGGGTCTGCACTATTTACAAGATGATTGTGCAACCAGTGCACTCCACAGCAGTGATTGCACAGAGAAAACATTGTACACCGTGAAGATATATGTAATTATACAACAGGGCATGGGTAAAGAAGGAGAAATGTATTTTAAAATTCAGCAGGCGAAGGGTTAACATCCTTCGCACAGCAAAGTCTCACTTATACGACCATATAAACTATGTCTAATTCTGCAATTTTAAAACAGGTTTTTGATTAATGCAGGTCAAATGGGATGTAGAAATCTCCTACAGGAAGCCACCTGCTCTTAACCAATTCCCTCACATTGACGCCTTTTGACGCATCTGTAAAAATCACTTTCTGAAACCATTGTGATAAATAGAGCATTTGCTCAATAGGAGCAAATGCTCTATTGATCACAATGGTTTCAAAACTACATAATTCTAAGCTGTTCCTTTTCTCTAGTAAATTCTCCTTTATTCAAAGAGGCTGGATCTAAAATAGACTATGATGTAATGAGTTAAAGTATCGTGTGTTAATAAATGATGTGGACACTTTAGTGAGACTCTATTGTACATGACACAACTCAGGGACGCACCGGCTTAACCCATTCCCTCATTTTGACGACTTTTGACGACTCTGTAAAAGTCACTTTAGGAAACCATTGTGATAAATAGAGCATTTGCTACTATATGAGCAAATGCTCTGTTTATCACAATGGTTTCAAACTACACAATTCTAAACTTTTCCTTTTCTCTAATTAATGCTCCTTTTCTGTGCCGTGACTAAACTTTTTAAAAATATATGCCACCGTGATGATATCTGATATCTGATATGCAGCTATTTTTGCAGATCTATATAATATATATTTTTACACCCTGAAGCCATATATATCTGGGTCATTCATGTGTCTACAGCCTGTCTTACATATTTGAACGGGGTTCACTGTACACTAACTGATATAGTGTTTAGCCTAGTTTTTGGACATGATGGTAAAGTGGGCGGAGTGAAGCTGGAATCGGTTGCGTGCGTTACTAGGGACAACAGTATAAACCGTGTGTTGAAAAAATATGTCATTCGTTGAGAAAGATGTCAGAAAGGTAGCCGACGTTCGACCTAATTCTTTGGGACCATGGCATGTTTTTTTTATTATGGACGATGCATTTCAAGATAGCAGTCTAACACAACTGTTAAATGTGCAGACCCAAAAGTCGTTCAATCCCGAATTAGGTAAGATATTTCATTGAGTCATTATCGATGTTTCAAGCGCTGTGCTCTTAAAAGAAAGCCAATGCAATAAAATACTTTGAAATAAAATTCAGTTAAACGCTGGAATATGCATCATAAGAAATAGGTCCTATATTCTAGCTGACAGTAGCTTAAACCAGGCTGAAACTGTTAAAGTAGAATAATGCTCCAAAAGGAGTATCCTGCTTTACTTTCAGTCTGTTTTAAGCAACCATCTGTCATCAATACTGCAACAAGCTATGGAGGAAAGGGTTATTAACTGACAGTTGATAATATCATATTTTATAATTTCAGGACCGGGGCTAGGGACCAGTTACATCTAATGAGATAAAAGACAGGAATGACCATATATAGATATAATTGTTTAACAGTCAATCGTTTTACAGTAGCCATTCAACGGCAAAACAATGAAATCTCTATAGACAGGTGGCTGCTTAATACAGACAAAGGTAGTTCAGAGCGCCCCGAGGGAGCATTCTACATTACATTTGTCCTGCATTTAGCATTCACTTCTCCAATAACTAAACATGGTCTTCATTTTGGTGTTTTTAATGCTTTGGTTTTTTTCTTCTTTTTTTAATCTCAGTACATGTAGATCTACCAATAAAATGTTTGAGTTGCATCAATTTACCTCATTTCTTAGCCTTGGCATCTACACAGAACATATACCTGTATGTATAATTGACGCTCGCGCTGTTAGCCTGTTACATGAACGCTGGTGGGACGAGCTAAACATTCTACGTCACAGGTTGTACTCGCGCATGCGCTGGGGACAGCCGACTAAGTCGCTAAGTCAGCTATTAATGCCTGACTATATGAAATTAATCTTGAAGAATTTCAAAAATTTCCAGCATTGTGGCCCAAATAGTAGGTTAAACACTATAGATACAACAGACGTGCAGTTGAGCAGATATTAACTCATAGCCTGCTAAGCGCGGCCTAACTGACATTTGCAAACAGCTTGGATCCAGATGAAAACGCCGAGTAACTCGGCTTGAACGAATCAAGTAAATCAAGTACAGTAAAACCCCTCTAATGCGACCACTTAATGAACAAACATGGCTATCTTCATAAGCAGGTAGTTGCTTATTGCAGGACGAAAGTTATGCAGAAAGCTCCTATATTCTGCATAACTTTCGTCCTGCATTAAGCTACCACCTGCCTTTACCATTGTGAATTATGCCCCTTTTTGGTGGTCGCATTAGATGGGGTTTACTGTAAATGACAACGACAACAGATCGGAGCTTAAGCAGACCTCGTTTTCATAGCAGGCTAAGGATTAACCTGCATCAAGTTGCAAGTTGGCCGACTTACCCAGATATAGTGCGTGTATAGTTAGTTCGCTTATGTGTCCTCTTTTAACGCTTTTGGTGCGGGAAACGACTTCTTCAAACAGTGTACACCCAGCTCAAATTGTTCATGAGGGAGCTCTTTGATCTCAATCTGCACTATAAGTCATACTAATCATTTCGTCAGTTATAATTGTTTGTCAATTAACCCATTTGTTTCCACGATCCCATATCGTCGCTGTGCTGACAAAACATCGTTTATCCATTTTGGCCGAAAATTGTTTCTTCACGATTTCTGATTTAAATGTACAATGCCCACATCCTGTCAAAATCTCAGCGCAATCGACTAATGAAAAGTGTCAAAACTCGCCCGTGACTAAACCTCGTATATTTATTGGTCTGAATTTTTCAATATCAAAACGTCGTAAAAAATTCCCCTTCAAGCATGCGGAGCAATCACATTAAACATATCAAAATACATGCAGATTAGGTCAGTGCATGTATTGTGGTACATAGAGCATAGGTCTGTCCTTTTCTTGGTGGGTCAAGGTACAAAGCTTAGACTCAAGTGAAATGTAAATTGTCGTATATCATGATCGCCGGATAAAAAATAAACGACGAAATATCGTATAAGTGGTAAAAGCTCGTATATACATAAGGTGAACAAAACTTGGTACAAAAATATCGTACATTTAAAAAATCGTCATACCAAATGATAGAAAAATAAAGTTTTATCAAAGACAGAATAAATAAAGTTTTATCACTTAATTTGTGTTTTAATATGGTACCAGAATATATTATTTGTCACATAAAGACGAATTCATTAAAAACTATCAGTTTTTTGCTTCTCCTGAAAAGTAATGATTTTCATTATACGAGGTTTTGTCAGCAGCGACGATATATATGGGATATAGGTAAACAGTGTAGACCCTGATCAGACACTGCATAATGCGGCGTCTGATCAGAGTCTACTCTGTTTGCTAATAGGAATTTCAATATAAAACAAAACGAAAATGAAAATTTAGGCCAGGCATCCCTTAGATAAAAAATGGACTAAGTTTTTATCCGAATTGAGAGTCCGGGTATATAACGATGTCGCATTGTTTTTGTTTTGGAGTGGAAAAGATGTCTCGTTGGAGTGGAAAAGATGTTTCTTTCTATATCTAGACTAGATTCATTCGGATGGAGCGGGGTTACCTCCGGCTCCAAACACATAATGGGTAGTGGGTCGGAGTACATGGCACCATTATCATGTAATAAATACTGACAGTTCCTTTACGTCCGTATGAGCCTTCCATAAGAGACATTGACATAGAAGCAGACAAAGTGATCTTACGAACAGATCATTTATATAATACAGCTTCTTTCATTCAGAACTACACTCGGCATGTTCTTCGACCACACGTTGATTCAGTGTCTGCCCATAAAAGATATTTTTTGAAAATTCCTTTTGTTAATAAAGGTATAGATTTTATCGATCTACAATCAATATTTCGCGATAAAAACGTAATTAATACCATCCCAGCCTATTTCAAAAACTTAGAATCTCCAATTATCTGCTATAAGTACAAAATACCTATTAGGAATACTATTTTTAATTACAATAAAATTGTATCGGACCTTAATATTGTAAATAATACTCATGTTAGTTGAAATTGTAATTCTTCTAAGTTCTGTTACGCCGAGGCTGGTCATGTTATTATAGGCAATTTTGACATTATCGAAAACAAACGTCTCCGTACTTTACTAACTAAGGGACCTAAATACAGACTACCTTCTTTGATAGATTTCGAAATCTGCCGTAGCAAAATTATAGAATCTTTGTTAGACTTCAGTGTAAAATGGTGTCGCCGAGAAGATGCAGACAATAGTGCCCTTACAAAATGGATAAAACAAATTTCAAATATAATGGATACACGTATCGCGTTTTACAAATCTAACATTCACCTTCTTCCGCCTAAACCTAAGACTACAGTTCGCTTCTTAAAAAATAGTATACAAGAATTTCACTCTAAATACGTGTTTGTCCCAGCTGATAAAGCGTCAAACAATGTAATTATCGTTTGACGACTTTATTATGTGGATGTTTTAGAACAAGAACTAACTAAGACAAAGTCATATATTGTGGTCTCTAAGTCTGAAAACGACATAATATCTGAACATGTTAATAAATGTAAACAGTTCAATGCTGATATATTAATCACACATCATAAACTTCCGACGATGTGCTGGATACCTAAACTCCATAAAACGCCATATAAATCACGCTTCATAGCAAATTCTGTCTCATGCACAACAACTGCACTATCCAAACTAATTACATCGTGTCTAACAGCGGTCAAAGAACATGTCAAGCGTTACTGCGATAAAGCTTATGAGAATTCAGGAATTAACCTTTTTTGGTCTATAAAAAAAAACTCCAATGAGGTTTTAACTAAATTAAAATCAAGCAACACCAAGCTAACACTATAAGCACTTATGAGTTTTCTACACTTTATACCACATTAACACACGATCTAATTAAGATCAAACTTACTAATCTTATAAATAAAACATTTGCCAGAGAAAAAGTATCATGTATTGCCTGTAATTCTAGACATGCGTTCTTTACCAATGACGTTACAAATAAATATACCTCGTGGACATGTTTAGATCTTTGTGACGCTATTACGTTTCTGTTAGACAATATATTTGTTCGTTTTGGTAATTCTGTTTATCGCCAGGTCATTGGTATTCCCATGGGAACCAATTGTGCTCCTTTAATTGCAGACTTGTTTTTGTTTTGTTATGAACGGGATTTTATGCTTAACCTTAACAGCGATTCACAGGCGGATGTCATCAATGCCTTTAACAATACAGCACGTTATTTAGACGACATTTTTAATATTGATAACCCATACTTTGATTCTATGATAACCTCAATTTACCCTAGGGAGCTCAAGCTTAATAAAGCAAATAGTTCTGACATATCTGCAGCCTTTTTAGATTTAAATTTATTTATAAACAATGGAACAATTTCTTCTGGAATTTATGACAAAAGGGATGACTTTAATTTTAAAATAGTTAACTATCCTCATTTGGATGGGGATGTTCCCCGAGCTTATTCGTTTTGCTAGAGCTTGTTCCTCTGTTGATGATTTTAACAATCGTAACCTTATTATCACTGAAAAACTACTAAAACAGGGCTACAGATATGACAAACTTCGTAAAACATTTTCAAAATTTTACCACCATAATGTTCTACTCATCAGCAAATACAATTGTAATTTACGTACTTTTCTAAAGTTAGGTATTTCACATCCGGAGTTTTACGGTGATGTCATTTACAAACTTCGTAAAATTATTGGACACACATATTTTGATACTTTGTTTGTCAAACGTATAAAACAATTCATTAAAAATGGATATGACCCCTCTATATTGCAGCACACTACATGCTTGGTGGTCGACCCCTTTACAGTTGGTCATTATGCTTTCCTCTTTGCTTGTGCGACGACGGAAAAGGCTAAATTCTCTATGAAGATTCCCTCTTAAAACCGTTTACGGAGGGAGGAAATTAGATATTTGTATTTTGCCAGTTCTGTCGTACCCCAAATGATTTCTCCATAGCTACTCTGACCTAATAGTCATCGAGTACATGTCTACGATGTCAAGTTTATTCTTTTGCAAACAAAACAGTTGTGCATGCTTAATATCCATTAGTAATTGTATCTTCTTGCGATTTATCTTTTATTAAATGTCGGTGTAGAAGTGTTTCAAATAGTTTTCCCGTACTTTAAATTATGACGTCATTTACATGATGACGTCGCTTGTTTACCTCTAACGTTTATTTTCAAATCATTTTCATTTTGGCAGACATCGTTATGCATGTTGTGGAGTTGTCTGGAGGGGGCATTTTAATTACATTTTGACTTTGGTGAAAGTGGGATAAGGACGAGATTGGGTACCCGTAAACCAGGTTTAAGTCCCCCAGTAGCCTTTTTGTTGACTGCTGACCGTTCCAAGGCGGCACTCCTGCTTTCAGCCTACGGTCAATTTTGTTGTTTAATATGCTTAATGTTTAATGTGTTTCGTCTTGATATGCGTCCTGTTATGTTTTGTCTTGTGGCTTTACCGTTTCTTGTTAGATGGTGTTTGGTGCGGTGTCATTTCGTGTGTGGATCTCCCTGTTTGACTATTTTTCCATATTTATGTGTAAACCGGGGTTAGGAAAGAGTCAACTCCCGAGCAAGTTCGATGAATTTAATTCAGGTTGTAGTATATGGGAAAAAAGCCTGTAATTTAAATAAGAAACAATATACTAACTAACTATTGGTGTCTGTAACAATTTAGAGATTTGAACAGTACATAGCCGCGCGATACCGAAACAGAGTAAACTTACTAAATACATTCAATACAGACTTCGCTCAGTACTTACCAGACACATGGGATATAGTTGACTTATTACAAAAGTATTATTAAGCCTGTTGTCGTGTGACAACAAAGTACAAGTAACAACTATAAATTATCTATATAACTAAATATCTAGATGTTGCCATCAAGACGGACTGGTGCGCACTGAGCTTAGACAGCGGGAACGCATAGGAAGAAGATAGAGAGAAAGTCCGTGCAAAGCATGTGTAAATGTAATTTCGTGCATCTGAACTATCTCTCTCTCAATCATGCTCTCATACACTAATGTATACGTGATATAATGAGATATACATGAAAGCAGATGACATTCCAATCATTCTGATCATATGTAGCCATGGATCCATAAAACTAAAGCAGACTACACTTTAGCAATATGAAACCCTGGTTACATATGCTTGCTTTATATCAATACCTTTATTAAACTGTATGTATTACCTTATCCTTCTCTCCATGCATGATGTCGTAATATTTCAATATATGAGACTGGGGATTGCTTAAAAACCTCTCATACTTAATTGAGAAAGATTCATTTTCTATTTCAGTTCTTAATGAATATTACTCATTTATGTCTTATTTCCATTTCATATCTTAATTTGCATCTAAAGACAGTTCTTAGGCTTCTATATTACAAGTATAGATCCACTTACACATATCCATACTATATGTACACAACCTTATACTACAACAATAAGTAAGTGCGTACATGAGAATTAATGTAAATAAATATTGACATATATTATCCTCCCAATTTGACCTGAGACTCATGCATATTCCGTTTATTATCGTCGGTAATCTTCGGATAAATTTCAGAAGGTATAAGAATGCGCTATAAGAATACAATCCTCGTGGGACATGATTATTACTGGCTTTTGGTTTGCTATTGTTGTCTCCGAGTATTACGAACAATCCCGATAAACACGCCGAAAATTAATCGAGTCTCAGGTCAAATTGGGAGGATAATATCTATTATAGCTATTATAGACGTATTGCAAAATAACAAACTCTATGGACCCTGTTTGGGTGGGTCAAACACTTTTCAGAATCTCCACTGTCTGCAAAAGCGGGTACACTCTTTGCAAGTATACTACTTGTAAAGGATACACACATATCTATATATTAATATTATTACAAATTATGTAGACCCTGTTTTGGATGGGGCTCAAATACACTCTTAGCAAGTACTTGGGAAGAGCACACACACATGCATATACATATAAATGCTTTCCTCTCATGTGTTTTATTTTGTTTTCGTAAAAAAAGCCAATTACGAGTATAAGGGATTGATTATATACATGCTATTTTAAGCTATTTATAATAGGTAGCAAAACTGAGATGTGTTATATTTTATAGCTCTTCCTGTTCTTTATACATGCATTTATCCATAGGTAGTTCGTAATGGAATGTATTTTGTTAAGAACCTTTTGTTTTAGTCGGTAAATAACTTCTAGCTCATGTTAAACAAGTTTCTTTTATATTGTATCTTATATCTCGAAATCCTTTCGGCAATCTGACGACCGTTCTTTTTCAGATGTACATGTATATAAGTTTTGATGACACCAGCGTCTTCTGAGACTATCCAGGCCCCAGTTTTACGAAAATTCTTAAGTACATGTAATAACTCAGCTAAGCCTGTTACTTAAAAATATACCAGAGCATGAATTTTTATAAATTAGTGTTTATTTTGTAAAACAAATTGTTAAACGCACTGTGGTGCAAGCTGTACGGCCGCAAATGTTTAGCCTTTTCTAAGATGGCGGACAAAACGGAGGCTGAAAGGTAAGCATCACATTTTTACACTGTTTAAACTATGTAGATTTTTCTTTCAGTCATTTAATTGGTGCCATAACACAGAATTATAACGCCCGTCAACAGCGGCGTACCCTCTTATGGTTCATGTCTGTGTGTAAGGCTCAAAATCTTCGGTAAACTTTGCAGAAACTGAAAGTCAGAAATCGAATCGAGAAGGAGGTCATATTTTGCCTCATTGTAAGCTTACCAACTACGCTAAACATTTTCTAACATTGTGGATATATGCATCTGAACCCGATATTAACGTTGAGTTACCTAGTTTGTGGCACAGATCTACATTTTGTCTTTTGGAGACGTTTGAAAATAATGTCGAGTGTACGGTTTAGCCATTAGAGGTAAAAGTGCACTGTACGGTTTAGACCCGATGTTTTTTGTTCGGTTTAGCCACGATTTTCTTTCGAAAAACTGTACGGTTTAGACACAAAACAAATGTTACCATTTGAATCTGCGCCGTAGGTCTAGATAGTATAATCCCAGCTATTTATTATGGATCTTCCTTCATGCAATGCATGTTTGCGATTATGACAGCATATCACAAACAATTAGAACCGAGATCAGAAGAACAGTATATAATTGGTTTAAACGTATTTTATTTTTAAATATTTGCATGAATATTGTAATGATAACACAAAAGAAAAGAAAAGGATGGAAACGAAAACAAGACTGCTTATTGTATTTCTCCCCCATCACCGTAACAAATGCACTCGCTTTATGCTAATTAAATTAATTAAGCAGAATATATCAGTTTATACAAAAACTTTTTGAGAAAGATACTTCAGAATAAAAGAAAAAAACAAATAAATAAATAAAAGAAACAAAAAAAGGAGACGAAGGTTGACACATATATGTAGAGAGGTCTAGGATTCTGAGCAGTACAAGCACATTCGAAAGAAGGTGAGCGTTACCGAGTTTATTAGAATCGTTTTGAGGTTTGAATAAACCTATGTACAGCTTCTTCTATAATGATGTTTGTATTATAATTTAAAAGATGATCACCAAACAGAAAGACAGACAGGGACGGAGTAGTGAATCTGGCAACATCATCAACAAGTTGTTTTCCTTCGTTGGTTTCCTTCGTTGGCATATTTGCAACGGCTTAAGAGGAAGTGCGATGCGTTCTCAACGAGGCCACATGTACACAAGGCAGTGTCAGATATGTTGTTTGAGAATAGGTCATGGTTAAATGAACTGCAGGTCTAGATAGTATAATCCCAGCTATTTATTATGGATCTTCCTTCATGCAATGCATGTTTGCGATTATGACAGCATATCACAAACAATTAGAACCGAGATCAGAAGAACAGTATATAATTGGTTTAAACGTATTTTATTTTTAAATATTTGCATGAATATTGTAATGATAACACAAACGAAAAGAAAAGGATGGAAACGAAAACAAGACTGCTTATTGTATTTCTCCCCCATCACCGTAACAAATGCACTCGCTTTATGCTAATTAAATTAATTAAGCAGGATATATCAGTTTATACAAAAACTTTTTGAGAAAGATACTTCAGAATAAAAGAAAAAACAAATAAATAAATAAAAGAAACAAAAAAAGGAGACGAAGGTTGACACATATATGTAGAGAGGTCTAGGATTCTGAGCAGTACAAGCACATTCGAAAGAAGGTGAGCGTTACCGAGTTTATTAGAATCGTTTTGAGGTTTGAATAAACCGATGTACAGCTTCTTCTGTAATGATGTTTGTATTATAATTTAAAAGAGGATCACCAAACAGAAAGACAGACAGGGACGGAGTAGTGAATCTGGCAACATCATCAACAAGTTGTTTTCCTTCGTTGGTTTCCTTCGTTGGCATATTTGCAACGGCTTAAGAGGAAGTGCGATGCGTTCTCAACGAGGCCACATGTACACAAGGCAGTGTCAGATATGTTGTTTGAGAATAGGTCATGGTTAAATGAACTGCAGGTCTAGATAGTATAATCCCAGCTATTTATTATGGATCTTCCTTCATGCAATGCATGTTTGCGATTATGACAGCATATCACAAACAATTAGAACCGAGATCAGAAGAACAGTATATAATTGGTTTAAACGTATTTTATGTTTAAATATTTGCATGAATATTGTAATGATAACACAAAAGAAAAGAAAAGGATGGAAACGAAAACAAGACTGCTTATTGTATTTCTCCCCCATCACCGTAACAAATGCACTCGCTTTATGCTAATTAAATTAATTAAGCAGGATATATCAGTTTATACAAAAACTTTTTGAGAAAGATACTTCAGAATAAAAGAAAAAACAAATAAATAAATAAAAGAAACAAAAAAAGGAGACGAAGGTTGACACATATATGTAGAGAGGTCTAGGATTCTGAGCAGTACAAGCACATTCGAAAGAAGGTGAGCGTTACCGAGTTTATTAGAATCGTTTTGAGGTTTGAATAAACCGATGTACAGCTTCTTCTGTAATGATGTTTGTATTATAATTTAAAAGAGGATCACCAAACAGAAAGACAGACAGGGACGGAGTAGTGAATCTGGCAACATCATCAACAAGTTGTTTTCCTTCGTTGGTTTCCTTCGTTGGCATATTTGCAACGGCTTAAGAGGAAGTGCGATGCGTTCTCAACGAGGCCACATGTACACAAGGCAGTGTCAGATATGTTGTTTGAGAATAGGTCATGGTTAAATGAACTGCAGGTCTAGATAGTATAATCCCAGCTATTTATTATGGATCTTCCTTCATGCAATGCATGTTTGCGATTATGACAGCATATCACAAACAATTAGAACCGAGATCAGAAGAACAGTATATAATTGGTTTAAACGTATTTTATTTTTAAATATTTGCATGAATATTGTAATGATAACACAAAAAAATAAAAGAAAAGGATGGAAACGAAAACAAGACTGCTTATTGTATTTCTCACCCATCACCGTAACAAATGCACTCGCTTTATGCTAATTAAATTAATTAAGCAGGATATATCAGTTTATACAAAAACTTTTTGAGAAAGATACTTCAGAATAAAAGAAAAAACAAATAAATAAATAAAAGAAACAAAAAAGGAGACGAAGGTTGACACATATATGTAGAGAGGTCTAGGATTCTGAGCAGTACAAGCACATTCGAAAGAAGGTGAGCGTTACCGAGTTTATTAGAATCGTTTTGAGGTTTGAATAAATCGATGTACAGCTTCTTCTATAATGATGTTTGTATTATAATTTAAAAGAGGATCACCAAACAGAAAGACAGACAGGGACGGAGTAGTGAATCTGGCAACATCATCAACAAGTTGTTTTCCTTCGTTGGTTTCCTTCGTTGGCATATTTGCAACGGCTTAAGAGGAAGTGCGATGCGTTCTCAACGAGGCCACATGTACACAAGGCAGTGTCAGATATGTTGTTTGAGAATAGGTCATGGTTCAATGAACTGCATTTTGTACGAAGCCTCTTGTGCAGGAGCTGCTGTTTTCTGACACCGTAATAAAATGTTTGGGAACAGTTAGCAGATTGATATTCAAAGACGTTTTGAATGCGGTTAGAGTAGAATATTGTTTTTCATTTTCAGGGAGGTTGTTCCATTCCTGTATTGTTGCAGGGAGGAAATAGTTGCAATAATGGGTTGTGCGACAGGCCAGAGGTTGAATATCACCAGCGTTTCTTAATCTTAAATTGCATCGAGAAACACTTCCAGCCACTTCAGGTACCAGGTCTGTGAGATATTTTGGAGTTAAATGAAACACCATTTTATAAAAGAGAATAAGTCCGTGTTTTACGTCTGGTTTCAAGGCGTTTCCATCCAACTTCATGGAATAATTTACAAACAGAAACCAATTTAGTTGCCCCAGTTACTATACGGGTAGCTTCATATTGACATTTTTCAAAACTGTTAGATTCTCTGGCATTACAGTTATCAAATATAGTATCATCGTATTCTAAATTAGGTATCGCGAAATATACGTAGACTGTTTCATGGGAATATCTGTCCGAAGTGAATTTGAGTTTTCGCATGACATTTATTCTCGTCCATGCCTTAGTAGCGATATATTTGATATGACAGTGCCATGTTAGATCACGTGAGAGATGAACGCCAATGTGCTTATGTGAATCTACTTCAGGAATTCGATGGTCTTGCATATATACGGATGAGACATTTTTTCTCGAGATTATTAACGACTCAGTCTTCTTAGGATTGAATTCAACTAGCCATTTCTCTGCCTTTTTAATATATTATTATTGATATTTGTTGCCATATGTACGGGAGTAATACCTACACTAAACAAGCTAGTGTCGTAAGCAAACAAACAAATGTTCCATCCAATGTCGCTAACAATATCATTTATAAAAACAAGAAATAACAATGGACCTAATATATATCCTTGTGGAACACCAGCTTCTTAGTATTCCAGTCAGAGAAGGTACCAGGTAAAATTACACGTGGCATTCTTTCAGTAAGATAGCTGGAAAACCAGAATAGAATTATGGGTAGAACATGACCTGGATATATACTGGTTATTAAACATTTAAGGACAATGTTTTACTTTAAAAATTGAAGTGAATTGATTTTTTAAGTTTAACTAACATGTTTTTGAATTCATTTAGCGAACATAATGGTTAATATGTAGCATCTGTCAGAAAAAAGAACCTACCCTCGGATTATGTTTTACAGGCATTTAGTTGAGTTGATGTAATTTAGCACTTGGTCGATATCTCGTCAGTTTCGCGATGACGTATCTGGACTGAGTCTGTATGGAATGCCTAAATGCCATTTCGTAGGGCATACATGCATTTTAAAGGTGACATAAAAATAAACGTGAAATAATTATATAACAGAAAAGGATAACAAGTTAATGAGAAAAAAATATATATTTATCGGACCAAATAAATTGCCAAGTCTAAAATCTTCGTCAATATCTTGAATTTCAATGGTTTGCATTTCACCATTTAGAAATATTTTGCTTGTTTATTTCAAAACATCTGGTATTACATTAAAAGTTAATGTACGTTGCTCCAACTTTCCCGATGTATATATGACTTAGCTCTTTTCTACTAGTTTTCATTGGATTTCTCGGATTGGCATCTACACAGTGACTGATGGTTTCCTTTGTCTTGCAAAAGTAACAGGCAAATAATCTGAAAAGATATGTAAAGTAATGTAAAGTAACAGTACAAAGTGCTTGACTTAATTTCAGACGCTCTGTATTTGCATTAGGACTGAAACGGGTAAAACACTTTTACCCAAATACCCAATCAGTTAAACTTAAAAATCAATTCACTTCAAATCTTTTTAAGTATAACATTATCTTCAAATGTTAACCAGTATAGATCCAGATTATATGCTATGCTTCTGTTCTCGATCCTAAGTGTTTGTAATATACTGTCAAAATCGCAAATAGGCATTGTGTGAAGGAATATCTACCCTAATTAGTTGGGATTACGCTATCTAGACCTACGACGCATATTCAAACGTTAGTATTTGTATGTGTCTAAACCGTACAGTTTTTGTAAAATATCGTGTCTAAACCGTACAAAATAGATCGGGTCTAAACCGTACAGTGCACTTTTACCACTACGGGCTAAACCGTACACTCGACATTTTTTTCAACCCTCTCAAACTAATTAACTAAATGTTAATATCGGACTCAAATGCATATACCCACAGTGTTAGAAAAGGCTTAGCGTTGTTGGTCAGCTTACAATGAGGCAAAATATGACCTCCTTCTCGATTCGAGTTTCGGTTTCTGCATTGTTTACGGAAGATTTTGAGCCTTACACACAGACATGCACCATTAGGAGGTAAGCCCCTGTTGACGGGCGTTATAATTCTGTGTTATGACAGCAACTAAAAGACGGAAAGAAAAATATACATTGTTTAAAAAGTGTAAAAATGTGATGCTTACCTTTCAGCCTCCTGTTCGTCCGCCATCTTGGAAAAGTCTAAACATTCGCGACCGTACAGCTTGCACCACAGTGCGTTTGCTTAATTGTCATTTTAAGAATACATATTATATTTGATAATAACTGAGGGTGATCTAAATCAAAAACAATATTTAAGAATTTGTAACAGACTTAAGAATTTTACCAAATTCATTTTGGGTTTAATTAGATATTTCATGCACAATATGTTATTTTCTGTGTGAAAAATATAACATAATGTCTGTAAGGATTCTGCTGAGATAAAAATTATTTCACTTATCTTCTCTATACGTAAGTGTAATAACCCTAATAAGTTAAGCCTGATATTATGTATACGAATCGTTCATAATACATTCGGCATGTCTTCCGCATGGATTCGGGAACCCTTCCGTGTCTTCGGGAAGCTTTCGCGAAGCCTTCGGGAAGCATTCCGCATCGATTCGGCTTTATTCTGGAACCGCTCGTGATGGATAGGAGATCCCGAAGCCTTGCAGAATGACCCCGAACCGATCACGAAGCCACCGCGAAGGGTCCCCGAACGTCCCGAAGGGTTCCAGAAGGGTTCCAGAAGATCCCGAAGCCTTCCCGAATAAAAGATTCGGCGTCCAAATTTTAAAACTATTAAAACTTGGATGCCGAATATTTTTCGATCCCGATCAGTCCCCGAATCACCCAGAAGGTTTCCCGAAGGGTTCGGGAATGACGCGAAAGGGTTCCAGAACATCCCGAAGGCATGCCGAATCATACAGAATCTTCGATATCCACATTCGGGAACCATTCGGGAACCATTCGGCGTCCTAGTGGACGCCTGGTCTTACATACGCGTAGAAAATGCGTATTTATGGAGGAAAGGGTTAAAGGCTGATTGCCAATCTAAACGTTGAATTTTATATAGCAAATTCACATTTAAATGTTCACATTACACTCATAAACTAATGGGTTTATCACGATAATATGACAAAGTGAATACATGTTTTGTATAATATGTTTTGTTTTGTATAATATGTTTAATAGTTTAAATATACTTAAATGCATATTCAAATACAATAGCAATTATTCACGTTTTGGGAAAAACGTGTTGAATCAAAGTTTGATTGCTGTGTCATTGTTCACAATGAAGAAAATATTCCAAAATAGGGAATTAATATAATACAAAAAAGATTTTATGGCTGAATGCATGTACCAAAAATATGACGTGTATTTTGATAATCTTTGAAAAAGGCCCTTAGTGGTCGAAATATTAGATCAGAGCAATTCAAGTATTTATGTGTAATTGTTCATAATATAGTAAAACCTCTCTATAACGACCACTAAATTACATTAAGCATTTTGTGTTAAAGGCAGGTGGATAGGAGCGTTCTGTTTTACTTTCACCTTGCTTTAAGCAACCACCTGCCCAAAATACCAACTAATTAGCACAAATTTAGTGGTCGTTATAGAGAGGGATTACTGTATACTTTTTCTAACATGCACTAAAATACTTATCGTCGCTGTGATGAGAAAACCTCGTATACTGAAAATCATTACTTTTCAGGAGGAGCAAAAAACTGGTTACTTTTATGAATGCGTCTTTACGCAAATGTGACAAGTGTACCAGACTTATTCTTTTAATACACATTAAAAAATATATTTAAAACTAACTATTAAATATCCATTGTTTTGATATTTTATACTATCCTTACAATATCCGAATACGACAACAAAAGCAAAAGTATACATATTGCAGTCCTAATACCACCTACTCCAGCTGGAGTTTGAAGAACTTGCTCATTTGTAATCATGTTTTACAAAAGCGTCAAATGTATCATCTTTCTCCTGGAACCAAGGGCATTTGGGTTTGGGAGACTTGGTACCAGTATACACGGAAACGAAGCTTTGGTCCCGGAAGGTGGGGAAGTTGTCTTTCCTTATGTCCAACCAAGCATGGTACAATTTACCTGCTTTGGGGGCATCCTTATTGTAACCGGAATCCTCACAGAGGTCTTCAAAATGGTCCGTTTGGAAGTCTATTTCTTCATGCCTGTTGGTAAGTGTTTCTTTCCTCTTTATCCATTCCGCGTTATGCGCTTTCATCGCATCGTCTGATACAGACGTGATCTGTTTTGGCAATGTTCCCATGATGTATCTGTATAGAAAGGAAATAAACACATCGATAGCAAGTATAACATTAAACATCTATAAACCCTTTTAACGCAGGGACGCGTCACTTATACCAGAGTTACAGATTTGGCACGCAAATCTAAACATTTTTAAAAATAGCTCCTTTATTTCTCTTCAACTCCTATACTGGTCAAATTATGCCAATTTATAGTATTTGGGCACGCACCTTAATGTGCAGCTTTGACTAATGTCATTCGCACCTTAACCCTTTCACCGCCGATGTCGCATTAATGCACCACGACAAATAGTGCAGTCCCAGATCAGACGCAGCCTTTTCAAGGCGGCGTCTGATCAGGGACTTCACTATTGTCTCAAACTCCTCTTCTACATGTGTGCTTTATTCCTTTGAAATTTGCATTTATTTATCTTATTTCTTTATTTTACCGAATGATTGGTTTGCAGACGACCATTAGAAATTTGGTGCCGAAAGGGTTAATGTGCAGCTTTGACTAATGCCATTCGCAAACAGTACAGACCCAGATGAGACAGCTCATAGAAGAACCCTCTCATCAAGTTCTACACCGTTTCTCATGTAACACTTTACTTTAGAACAATCCCCAAATATTCACGATTAGCAAGAATTTTGGAATAGTGGATCGGAAAAATCAGCGTTATATATATTATATTAAAACAAAGATGTGTCATCTTAGAGTTCTTGTACATATAACACGTTTCCAAGCCAACACCAATGTTATGGTAGTGGATGCGCAATCTACATGCATGTTTACAGTTTCCAAAATAGAGTGGACATAGATAACACAACTTCTTTCTGACCAGGATCTGCTCTGTGTACCTCAATAATGCTATATATTTTAGTCTACTATTTCTACTGTGGCAAATAGTCCCGCTCATGATAAAGGATACACTAAATGCAAGGTAGGGGCATGTCAAATTAGACTCACATCTAGAGAAAAGGACAATAAAAATGAAAATATTCTGCCAGGATCGAGTCTAACGTGTACGACAATGTATGTTTGTGTTATTACAGTTGATGTTATCATTAACTCAGACAAACATTTACACCAGCTGATTGAGGAAGACGCGGCTCGTCTGTCGTCACCCGACAGCGTATATAGCCGTTCAACTTTAAACTATAAATCCTATACAGTTAAACCTATCTAAAGTGGTCACCAAACAGAGGTCTAATTTTCGGTATTAAGGCAGGTGGTAACCCATATATGAAATACATGTATGATCTATACATGGTGTTCTTTCTTAGCTTATAGTTACTATTGTGGAAACGTTTGAACATACTTGCATGCCCAGAGAGCTTGCGCCTCGAACATCGTGAACGAGAAGTACTGATCCTGGACGCCTATGTAGAAAAGTTTCCGATTGCCTCCATTCGTCCAGAGTATACCCTTGTACAGATTGTTCGGATACAGGTTACACGTGGATTCCAGCCTCAGGTCGTTATCAAGGAATGCAAAATGTAACAAATACCCTGTTGCCAAAATTATGGCATCCACTTCTGCTTTGCTGCCATCTTTGAAGGTAACGGTGTTGTTGTGGATATTTTGTACCAGAGGCCTTTCCTCTATGCCTTTTGGCCACTTGAATCCCATTGGCTTGGTGCGCCAGGAGCAAATTGCACTCTTGGCGCCATACTTCATAGGTTGAAGAGCCATATCTTCAGCTGAGTAGCTCGAGCCAACAACAAGAATGCGCTGGTTTTCAAATTCGTTTGCATTCCGGAAGTCATGAGAATGAATGATTCGGCCAGGGAAGGTATCGATCCCGTCAAAGTATGGAATGTTGGGACGGTTGAAAATTCCGGTAGCTATGATGACATGAGTAAACGTTTCATACTTGTCAGTTTTGGATTTTAAATCGCGGGCAGTGACGAAGAATCTGTCCCCTGTCTTGTCGTAACGAATGTTTCGCACCGCGTGGTTGAATGTCACCATCGTTTTCAAGTCCCTCTTACTTGGTCTTGTCCATCGACCTTAATAAACACACAATATACACCAATAAGAACGATTAACAAAACATCGTGCGTTGTTATCTGTTAGTATTTATATAGGGTTACCTTTATATTTCTATTTTAAATTAATCATAAGCTAAATTCTTTATCAATATGCTTGACAATGAAGTCAGAGAATGGTGTGCATTCAAATGCGTCGAAAATGGATACCATTCTCGACGACCGTTGTCCTACTATAAATATATAATATATAATATTATAATAAAACACTATACATAGGTTAGGAACAAATGCGTCAAACTAGCATGCGTCTCGCAGGGCCACAGATAAACGTGCATACTCAAGTAGTAAAATCGTAATTTCTCTACCAAACCCTTTACTGAGACTACTCTTTAGAATCGTTTCGAAGAGACCATTCTATAGAGTGGTCACAGTAAAGGGTTTGGTAAAAAAAAAAAGAGTTTTACTTGAAAGTGTTTCAATTCACGCATCTTATCTGTACCTCTGCCTAATACTGTAAAACCTCTCTATAACGACCACTGAATTACGTCAAGTATTTTGTGTTAAAGGCATGTGGCTGCTTAAATCAAGGTGAAGGTTTCACATTGCTTTAAGCAACCACCTTCCCTAAATACCAACTAGATACAGGAGGAGCTTACCAGACTCATGTATTATTTTTTCCCTGTCGTGCCCTTAACGGCTTACCTGCAGGTGCTCTGACTTCAGCAAAGCCATTGAGTACATATTTGACGGATTGTCACAGTTATTATGCTATGTTTTACATGTTGTCCTGTGTTCACCGTCGTCTATGTTGTGGGTAAGTCCAGCGGGGATACCTTTATTTACAATATTTGTAAAGCTAGGGTGACTTTGAGAGAAGTGTGAGGTTAGGACGTCCGTAAACCGATTTAAACCCCCAGTGGTGTTTTTGCTGCTGACCGTGCCAAGGCGGTACTCTCTTTGTCACCCTTCCTTTTGTTTGCCTTGCGTCTTTTTGCTTGTGGTTTGTTCATGTTGTGGAACGTTTGTCCCTGTTTCTTGTGTGTCTTTTGGTGTTTTCTGTGTTCATTTCGTATGTGTGTGTGCGTGTGCGTTTGGGTGTGTGGTTGTGTGTGTGTGTGTGTCATGCTGTCTATCGGTGTTTTGGTGGTGGTTGCGTCTTGCATGTGGCTTTGCCTGCTTGACTTTACTACTTTTCCATAATTAACACAACTTAGTGACCGTTATAGAGAGGTTTTACTGTACTGAATACTAATTGTCAAACAATTTTAAAAATCATAAGAAACAATTTTAAATATAATTATATACACAGTACATCTATATATGAAAACATTATATTAAGGAAACGCAACACTTGTTCAATTTTTAGCAACATGGTATTTATTGGATACGGGCATCTTAAAAAGATTGTTGCTTGATACAGGGCAAACGTATTAAAACTCCCACAGGAACTGTCTGCATTGCTTTTGGCTACCACCCGCCTTACAGATCCATAATTAGACACACTTTTTATGGTCGCTTAAGACAGGTTTTGCTTTATTTCAAGAGATTATTTCTCCACGACACCTTGTGCTGTAAACCCTCTTACGGATTTTAAGTAGCTGTCATGTTATGAGGTTTGTTAGAGAAATGAAAATATAGAAATTAATGCATTTGCAAAGTATTCCTAGATCAGACGCCACCCAAGGGTCTGTTCTAGGAGCAAATGCTCTATTTATCACAATGGTTTCAAACTACAAACTTCTAAAATGTTTCTTTTCTCTAGTTAATGCTCATTTTGGATCTAAAAATAGCCTATGAGGGAATGGGTTAAGACAGGTTCTACCGCAGTCCACTAAGTGTGAAAGGTTGAAACTTGCAAAATGATTTTGAATAACAAATATTGCAAGCCCTGATTTGAAGGCTCATCTGATCTGGGTCTACATATTCTACAAAAGCCAATGCGCGCATGTCTCACATTAAAGAGGAAGTCCCTACAATGAACGCATGTTTTCAAAGATATCATAAAACTTGGTATTTGTTATGCTCAATCATTATTATGAAGGTTGCCAATTTGAACTTGATCATTAGTTTTGATGTTATTAGTTTTGAAAATTGAATACAGCTTAGGCCGGTGCTAGGGGGCGTAAGTAGTGTTGCACTTTTAATTACTACTCATGAACAGACTCAATAAAATCAATTTTCTCTTTTTGCATTTTTACATTTTCTTTCGAAGGATTCGAATTAAATAAATTAAAGGACCACGTTACCTTCCATATAGTCCCGCACCACTTCTCTAGGCGAGTACGATGGAATAGCTTTCCCGAAATGTTCATCAAAAGTGTATTCGGGGTACTCGAGACATTCTTTTGGATTATTAGAAAACAGATGCCTGTACATGCCTCCATGACAAGGCTCGCCAAATTCGTCGATTCCTGAAATATACCAAACAATAATCATAATTTCCTAGTAAGCACAAGGAAATACCTGTACTTTAGAAAAGTAATTTCGGAGAGTCTTATAAAGTGGCTGCTTAATGCAAGACGAGAGTTATTTCAAACAAAGGATGTTTCCACTACACGTTTTTACATGACCAGTAAAACCTGTCGAAACCGGACGTTCAATTTTGTATAAATATCGGTATTGCAGACAGATGACAGCTTATTGCAGGGTGAAAGTCGTATCACCCTGCATTAAGCAGCCACCTGCTTAACCCATTCCGTCCTATTGACGCCGTTTGAGGCCTTCATAAAAGTCAATTTTTGAAACAAGTATGATAAACAGACAATTTGCTCCGGATGAGCAAATGTTCTACTTTTCACAACGGTTTCAAAATTACACAATTCTAAACTTTTCCTTTTCTCTAGTAAATACTCTCTTTTGGTTTAATTTGATTTAACTCTTTTGGCGCTAAATTGCTAATTGTCGTCAGCAACCTAGTAGTGTTAAAACATTTCGGTAAATTAAGGAAATTATAAACATGTAAATAAATTTAAATTTCAAAAGAATAAACCACAGTTATAGAACTAGAGACTGACACACTAAGTGAAGTCCCTGATCAGACGCAGCCTTGAAAAGGCGGTGCCTGATCTGGGACTGCACTATTTGCTGTGGTGCATTTATGCGACATTGGCGGTAAAAGGGTTAAGTTACGCATCTTATATTGACCACAGGTACCAGGCGCGTGAAAATTTCAGAAATACTTCTGATAAAAACATCATCGAATACGTTTTGACATCATACTTTGACTGCATATAAAACGTTTTGATTTATTGTATAGTATACTACTTTGTAAAGATGTGTAACTAAATGGTCCAAAATGGCAGGACAATTGCACCAACTACATTCCACGTCTTGTTCGACGTCAGTTCGCGCCCGATGTCAATCAAATATGAGTCATTGCACGCGGAGATGTCAAGTCGTTGAAATATATACCATTGATGGCCGATCGTAGGCTGAAAAATTATGTACTGAGACGATAAACTCCAACATAGCTTTAGTCGAACGGGTCGCCACCGACACATACATGTACACAATGTTGACAGTCGCGAGTCGCTCTGGAAAATCTCCAGTGTCATAGAAATGGAAGTAACTTTGTGGTTAAAATCGACAGTAAGATTAATTTTTATGTTAGACTTTTTTGAAGGAGAAAGGAAAACAGACAACGTTATGAGATTCAGTGCCATTTTTTATGTCATCAGTCGAGAAAGTGTACATGTATGTGTCTGTAGCGACTCTGACGACTAAAGCTAAGTTGAAGTTTATCGTCTCAGAACAGTAATTTTCCGGCCTATGATCGGCCAACAATGACATGTACACGTGTATTGAAACATATTTGATTGAAATCGAGCTTAAGTTGACGTCGTGTCAAGACCTTTACATAGTATTATACTATGCGAAAATATAAAAAAATCAAAAAAATCTCTCATATTAAACCTGTGATGTCAAAATGCATTTGAAGATGGTTGTCAGCAGTATTTATTAAAGAGGAAGTCCCTAACAATGAACGCACATTTTCAATAATATCATAAAACTTCGTATTTGTCATGCTCTATCATTATTATGAAGGTTCCCAATTTGAACTTATATCGAAAAATGCTCCTGTAATACAAACAAACCGACTTCATCAATACGTATATTTTTTTACAACAAAATTATCGACCTTTTCCGTTAAATTCTTCCGCGTTTTGCCGATGATCACCCGATCCCTCTATTGCGTTTTTCGCGGAAGTGGTCGGAGAATCGCGAATAGGGCGAACAGTTACAAAACTAAAACCCAACCCGAATAAAACTTAAACATCGGAGAGCAAAATCGGCATCGGCGATATCAAACATATGGATGTTTTGTCATAATAAACGGTAATTGGATGGGTTTTCTTGCAATATACTACTTTTGAGCATATAAACAAATGAGTTTTGTATATTTTAAGCGTTTTTGAAACGCGTCAAATGTAGAGACATCCCCTTTAAATAGCCACTCGCCTGACACCTGTGATCTGGACCCTCTGTAGATGTTCTTCTATTCCATCCACAGGAAAAGGATATGACGTGGCGCAGATGTTTGGGGAGACAGAGGCAGGTATGGAGACTTATATTTTACTGTTTGCGTTGAATATTGACATTCTTACCGTATTTTTTCAGAACAATGGAAAGCCATCGTGTTCACTTAGCATGCAAACAGTTTATGTCAGTTTGTCGTTGTCACTCGTTGCATTTAGCCGAAAAAAACAAGACATAACGAGACATATTGAAACTTATAAAAGAAAAATAAAGATAATACCAGTCCTCCAAGTGAAATTCCACATGCCTCCCCAGTCGGACTGCTTCTCATAGCAAACAACTTCCGGTGGGTTGTCCATTTGTCCGAAGTGGTACACTGCGGACATTCCACTTGGTCCAGCTCCCACGACACACACCCTTGTCTCCATGGTTTAAACTTGTAACAAAGGTCAAATGTCAAATAATACTTAAGGGATCCTATATATGATAGATGTACATTATCTTACCTCCTACTAAATTATAGTCATTCCGTTGGTCAACTGAGGTCACGTGAAAACCCAATAAAACCCATATGGGGTTCCTAAAATCCATATTATATCTTTAAGAGTTAATTCCCTTGCTCGACAGCCATATGCTTTTCTCCAACTTATAATAATCATTTATGTTGATCCTAACATAGTTTTTAAAAAAAATGCACACATATAATTAATACTATATTTTGTATTGAAAAATAAGCATTAGTTAGTTTTATAAGGATCAAAAAACAAAATATATAAACGGCATTTGAGTAAAAAACAATTATTTTCTTCTTTTTTTTTATCCAAAGGGAAGTAATTAATTTACAAGAAAAATAATTGTGCTTATTGTCATATCAAGGTCGCAAGAGTTAATCCCCTTGTTACTCCTCGGAAATACGACCTCTCAAAGCCAAACATGTAAGCTTATGATGCAATCATGCGTGTAAATGCTTGAAATTAAAGGTAGTCGGTAAGATAAATTCGTTATGCAGTGCTTAGTGTCCCAAATATGGAACATTACACTGCCAGCAAATATTCATATGGGACCAGGCTTCGCCTGCATAACTAATAATATAGCTCACCAAAAATAATCGTACACTTCGGCAGTTTCCGAAAGTCGTATTTTGCATTTGGATACTCCCGTTGAATGTCCGTTTGTACTAACATGTTTTGTGTTATTATGTTATTATGTTTGCAATTTTACAACGAAATGAAGTGTTTAAATACAGTTAACTTGTGACTACAGTAAAACCCCTCTAATGCGACCAGCAAAAAGGGGTATAATTCACAGTGGCAAAGGCAGGTGGTAGCTTAATGCAGGACGATAAGAACTTTTTGCATAACTTTCGTCCAGCATAAGCAACCACCTGCTTATGAAGACAGCCATGTTTGTTCATTCATTGGTCGAATTAGAGGGGTTTTGCTGTATAACTAACCATAAGTTGACTGAATGCACGCCAAAACGCAGCTATGAACAATAGAGAGACAACTCAAATGAATACCAGCACATTATGTAATTAGCTGAGATACAGAAAAACACATAATATCTAGATGCCCTAATGTTCCTATTTTCTAATGGTCTGATTTACTAAACACCTAGCTGCAGTCTCGTTAAGACTTTTTCCACTTTCTGCAACCTGACAATTTATATCAGATAAAACACCAGGTACATGTACATGTAATTCGGCTTCTTATCTGGATTCAAAATGTTTGACACTCCGTCAAGCGTTCCTCGAATGTTTGATTGATTCGGGGGTAGTTAACCCATTCCCACATAGGCTATTTTTAGACCCAACCTCTACCGAAAAGGAGCATTCACTAGAGAAAAGTAAAATTTCAGAATTGTGTAGTTTTGAAACCATTGTGAAGGGTAGAGTAGTTGCTCCTATGGAGCAAATGCTCTATTTCTCACAATGGTTTCATAAAGTGACTTTTTACAGAGGCGTAGAAAGGCGTATTTATGGAGGAAAGGGTTAAAATTAAAATTGTGTGTACAATGTAATTACAGTAATATCTTGCTAAACGACCACATAATTCATCAACGTATGAGTCTTTAAAAGCATGCGGTTGCTTAATGCAGGCGACAATGTTGGCAGAAAGCTCCTATAGGAGCTTTCTGCATAACTTCTGCTGTGCGTTAAGCTACATCCTTGATTACAATCCAGAATTATATTTTTTTTCAGTAACGTTCGTAGAACGTTGGTAATTATGCAAATGAAGCTGACCAGATCATTGTATCTTGGGAAGTAGAGGTATATATATAGCGCAACAAACATCTCTTGATGTGAGCTTAAGCTTTGCACCGACAGGGTTTGTTGTTTCTGGGTCTCTCGGTTTGCACGTTACAAATGGTGGCAGCGGTGGGATAAAGACAACTGCCAGACCGGAGTTGCCTTACCCACGGGTCTCCCAGGGTCCAAGTCTCGGGACGAGACTTCTCGGAGGGGAGAGTAATGGTAATTATGCAAATGAAGCTGGCCAGATCATTGTATCTTGGGAAGTAGAGGTATATATATAGCGCAACAAACATCTCTTGATGCGAGCTGAAGCTTTGCACCGACAGGGTTTGTTGTTGCTGAGTCTCTCGGTTTGCACGTTACACTTGAATGCCTAGATACATGTATTACATAGCAGCTATTCCGGTTGCATTTACTCATGCTATCCCATAAATTGGGTTCATGCAAATAGTATATGAGCTCTCTGATCGTGGTCTGCACTGTTTTTCGAATCATTCGATGTTTATTGACATCGGTGGTTCACTCATGAACAGACTCAATAAAACCGAGTCTGCAATTTTCTCTTTTTGCATTGCTACTTTTGCTTTCTTAGGACCTCCCACTTTCAGAATATATTTACATCACAACAGCATGTGTTAGTGTTTGATAGTTTATTAATATTGTGCACCCTGTGTCCCCCCCCCCCCACCTTTCACATGAAAATGGATGGGTACAAAAGTCACATTGAGCGAGTTTATCTTACATAATATGGGGATAAAATGGTCAATCTAACTAACCCTTTCCCTGTTCTATGTTCATTCCAATTTTCAATGCCTAATGAAAAAATAGCTATAAAGAAACATGGAAGGTGGAATATTGTAGCTATTTTAGTAAGTAAAGAAACATATCTATCACATTCCATTAGCAAACAGAGCAGACCCTGATCAGACGGTTCCTATAGGAGCCGTCTGATCTGGTTCTACTCTGTTTGCAAATGTGTAAAGAGGCGTTCATGTGAAGGAAAGGGTTAAGCCAGTTCGCGTGATTGGTTGTTTATAAATCAGCTCAAGCGTTATTCGGATTAATTTCAGTACATTGACGAATTAGTGCCCATTGTCCCATAATAAGAACATCTATGGTAAACGATGCATGCCATGCTGATCCCCTCGGTACCCTTGGCCTATACCAGCAAATAAGAATTAGTCGAGTTTCCGTAGAAAATATCGGAAAGAATGGACCTGAATAATACTATTATTTAAATCCCTTATTATAGCTCCAATAGTCCCAATAGATTCCAATTCTTAGGTGGAGCTCCAGATAAGATGCGTAAAATAGACATGTTCTGGCATATCTCCTGTATTTCTCCCCCAAACCCTATGTTGTGACCACTCTTTAGAATCGTCTCTTCGAGACGATTCTAAAGAGTGGTCACAACATAGGTTTTCGTTGAGAAATGATGATTTTAGAATTTGAGTACGCACCTGTTGTTCCGTAAAATTATTTTGCAACGCAAAATATGTGGATATATACGGTGTAATAAACATAATAAATCACCTTTTGGGGTAAGTGGAGCACGTCGACCCACAGCCTGTAATATTTCAATGTCTAAATTCATATCGGTTTAAAATATATTGCAGAGGTTTGAAATTACACTGCGAAACAAAAAAATGAATTGATAGTACTATACAGTGAATCCCTCTAAACCGGACATTAAGATAGTATAAAAACAGGTGTTCTCAAAAAAAAAAATAATGAAAGCTTAATGCGGGTTGATGTCATGCAGAAAGCTCCCATAGGAGAATTCTGCATGACTTTTACCTGTCTTTAATACGTAAATTAGTTTTTAATAAAATTCCGATTTAGTGGTGTTCTACCGTTTTTTATTAGTTTAAACATATTTTATTTCAAAAAGTATACATTAATCATGATATCAACAGAGTATCACTATAGGATTAGAACGAAAGCTAAAAGCTTATTGAGTTCTTCTCCGCATATGGTATGGTACATTTAATTGATGCAGTTGTTAACAAAAATACACAATAATCTCAACATATACATACAGTATCGTATGATTATAATATACAGCCTAAAGCGTCAGTAGACTAGAATTAGGAGAACAGTTAGGAAGGAGGGAAATGGAGTAGTCGGGAGAAGGGGTGGACGAGAGTTACAAATCAAGTACTTTGGTTATTTTTATTGAGCAGACTGAATAGATCGACACACTGTTTGTTGTACATGTATGTTAAGACTTAAACCTTTTTGTGCCAACAATGTACTTCTGTACAGCTGAAAATATCAATACATTTGTGTCATATGACATAGTTTCATTGCCGTAGAGAAATAACTTGGTTGTAGCTGTTAGAATAGGGTTTATATCATTCATTAAAATTGCACGGGATTGTCGATATGAGGGACATGTGAAGAAATAGTGTTCTGTGCTTTCAATTTCGCCACAATGACAAAGAGGTGAGTCAACAATGTTCTTTTGAAAAGGTGTAAGGTTCAAAGAGCTACAATTAGTTCGCAGCCGCGTATGGTATATTTGTGCTTCTCTGTTACCAATATAATAATACGCCGGTGGTTTCGGTGTGTTTTTTCCGTTAAGCTTATTCTTAAAGGAATCGATGGATTCGGAATTTCGTGTAGATGGGGAAAGTGCATTCCAGGCGATAACAGTTGAAGGAAGAAAGGATCTGGCATAAAGCTGAGTGCGACAGAAAGGCACCTGGATGTCTCCAGCATTTCTTAGATTATATACAGATGAATCAGCAACGGTAGGTGGGATTAAAGATGAGATATACGCAGGTGATAATCCGTTTACCATTTTGTAAAAGAGTATTAACCTATGTTTCTCCCTTCTAGATTCTAAAGATTCCCATCCAGTTTCTTTGTACAGGTTTATTAACGAAACAAGTTTTGTTGACCCAGTGACAATTCTTGCTGCTTCATTTTGAATTTTATCGAGTTCTTCTTTTTCATATCGAGAGCAGTTTCCCCAAATAACATCGGCATACTCAAGTAAAGGTCTGATAAAACTAAAATAGATAGTCTCCAGTGTTTTTCTATCTAACAGATATTTTAATTTGCGCATTGCATTTAGTCTGTTCCAGGCCTTCGCTTTTATTTGTTCGATTTGTTTGTGCCAGTTACCATCGTTAGATAGAAATATCCCTAGATGTTTATGGAAGTCAACCTCTTTTATATGCCCTTGCATCATTACTAATGGAGGATGATTTGCTTTATGCCTTTTCCGTGACATAACGAAAGATTCAGTCTTTGTTGGGTTAAATGTAACCAGCCAAGCTTTAGCCCATTCTGTAATTTTTTCAATATCAGAATTTAGAGTAACTGCGGCGGCGTGTGGATGCTCAACGATAAGGTAAAGACTAGTGTCATCAGCAAAAAGTCTAATGTTTGATTGGATGTCTTTGGTTATATCATTTATGTAAATAAGAAATAATAATGGACCCAAAATAGAGCCTTGTGGGACACCAGCTTGGATGGGTAACCAGTCTGATTTGACACCAGGAATAATGACACGCTGTCTTCTATTTGAAAGATATTTCGAAAACCATTTTAGCAATGACCCAGTTATGCCAGCTGCATTTAATTTAGTTAGGAGTCCCTTGTGCCAAACGCGATCGAATGCTTTGCTTATGTCGAAGAAAACAGTTCTTATCTCTTTCCCTTCATCCAAAGCCTTACAGAATGTGTTGTACATAAATGTCATCTGATTAACTGTTGAGTCTCCAGGGACAAAACCAGATTGTAAAGGTGTAAGGAAATGTTTGTCAAGAAGAAGTTATAAACACGCTTGAAGACTAGCCTCTCGAGGACTTTATCTAAATTACTTAAAAGAGAGATAGGGCGATAATTATTTACTAGAGAGGGGTCGCCTTTCTTAAACACTGCACAAACATTTGCTTCCTTCCAAGAAGAAGGGAATACCCCTTCTGATAAAGATTTATTATAAAGATCACACAATGGACCACTAAGTTCGTGGGAGAGTTCTCGTAGGATACGATTATCTATCTCAGCTGGCCCAGAGGATTTACCTATTTGTAGACATCCAAGTATTGAATAAACATCGTCCGGAGTAACTGAAATTTCAGGAAAAGAGGGATAACTAAACGGAACATGAGGGGCAGTTACAGTTATATCATCTAGAATACTTTGACTAGCGAAGAAACTATTGAGAAGTGTACTTTATCACAGTCTTCTGATGCAGATATATTATTGAAATAAATAACTGGTAAGTTTTGTTTTTCTTTGGGAGATATGTAGGCCTTTAAGACATTCCACCATGAACGAGACGAAGTGCTTTTTGAAACTAATTTATCCGCCATATTCTTATTATAGTTATGTTTCGCTTCACGGATAAGAGTAACTATGTCATTACGTAGCTTCTTGAATTTATTCCAGTCGTGTTGTGTGTTAGTTCTCTTAGCTTTTCGGTACAATCTTTTACGAGCCCTGATTTTACGTTTTATGTGTGATGTTATCCAACGAGGTTCTAATGGTCTGATTGTAATCATTTTATTCGGTATATTTTCCTTTGAAAGTTGGAGAATTGTTTGTGTTACATTATCTGTGTATATATCAATGTCGACGTCTTGCAGGTTGGTCCAGTCAATTTCACTTATTTTTTGTCGAAGAAGATCGTAGTTTCCTCTGCTGTAGTCCCAAATATGCCTAGTATATGTTTTGATCTTTGGCTTTGTATATTTAAAAATACCATAAATTGGACAGTGGTATCTGTATTCTTGATTTAAAAAGGGGTCCCCCACCCCACTTGCAATTAAACTAGATTTGTTGTTGATTAACATTAAATCGATTAGGGATGACGAGTTATCATGATAGTTAGTAGGTTCGTCTATAACCTGATAGAGACCAAGTTGTTGGCCTACGGTATGTATTTTCTTTGCAGAGCTGTGTTGGAGCATATTTATATTAAAATCACCCGTTATTATGACTTCTTTTATGTTCGAATTTATTGCCAAGTTCATAGAGTCCTCAATCATTTTAAGATAACTGACGCGGGAGTTAGGCGGCCTATAAAATACACCTAAAACAATGGAGTTTCTATTTAACATTATTTCGATCCAGACACATTCGACACCGATGATTTCTAAATCATTCCTTCTCTTATATGCAAGAGTGTCCTTAACATATACTATCACTCCTCCGTGTCCATCTTGCCTGTCTTTTCTTTCAGGTTTATGATATGAAGAAATAAGCAAAGCATCTGAATTGACAGTGTTATTTAACCATGTTTCAGAAAATGTAAGGATATCAAATCCATTTAATTCTACACTAAGTATGTCGAGCTTAGGGAGAATGCTTTGGACATTATAGTGAACAACAGAAAAGTAACGTGAAATATCGATAGTGGTGGTGAGCGAAATGTCGCTGGAAAAAGAGCTACTGACTCGATCTGAGGGTCCTGGATTTGGATGAACATCGCCTGCTAATACTAATCTTGATAATAAGAAAACATGGGCAGCATCACCCGAGATGGCAATGAACAAGATCCATACACACATAATTACTGTTCCTGAGAGTTTAAGGCAATAGTGAGTAAACTGAATATTCTTAAAATATTTTGCACCGGGACGAAGACGACGGTGCGAATATACTATATTCTTTGCAAAGGAACCAGTGGACAGAATGTTGTCGTTTAACGAAAAGGCACATGCCTGAGACTTATATACTGTACACAGCAACATCAAATTAACTGTTAAACCGAACAGCAGTCTGCATCGATACGATGGCATAATGGTGGAACGGTTACATACATAATGCGTCATGTTATTTCAAATAATGAAAGTAGGTATACTTGTTCCACCAATAGCCAAGTGTATATACATAGTGCAGTAATGATTCGGCAAGTAAAACTAATTATTTGCAGAATCCGAACCCTTTGACCCCTTCTTCCGACTAAATTTCCAGTGAAGTGAGTAACCAGGCAGAAAAAGAAAAAATAAGTCTGAAAAAAGAAGAAGAAAAACATGCTACCGGAGCAATGAAAAAATCAAAGTCAAAGTTGGCTACTTTTTCTCGGAGTGTGCTGTTTGCATGTGAAAAGACGCAGTGCAGAGTTACCACCTAGAAATCAATTACAGTATATTCTTATAAGGCCTACTAAAATGATTAGAAGTACAACAAGTGTGGTTGACTATTCCAACAACATTTCCAAAACACTCCGAGAAAAAAGTAGCACAGGAAAGTATATTAAATCACATTTAAACCGGTATTTTAGCGGACGATAAAGGTAAACAGAACTGCATCGTCACGTGACTTTCACATACCATACGTTTTTTATTATAAAACTACTTGTGGTGGTTTTCTTTTTCAACACCGTCATCGAGAGCCACCCACAGGACTTGCTATGCAAATTTATGGGAGAATCTATGATAAATTTTACAAACAGTGAATCGGCTTTTTATCAGAATCCAAACTGCTTGACACACACGTACGTTTTAGAGACAAAATTGAAGGAAAATCCACTCTCACACTGAACGCAGACGCCATTGTTTGCAGACGAAAACTAATTGGCGCCAAACGACTTGATATTTCACTCTGTGTATACTGTCCTCTCTGTACAGTAAAACCTCTCTATAACGGCCACTAAATTGCATCAAATATTTTTATTAGAGGCAGGTGGCTACTTAAAGCAAGATGAAAGTAAAACAGAACGCTCTTATAAACTTTTACTGTTTTACTTTCACCTTGCTTAGATCTTAGATAGATAGATAGATAGATGGATAGATGGATAAATGGATGGATGGATGTATAGATAGATAGATAGATAGATAGATGTATAGATAGATAGATAGATAGATAGATAGATAGATAGATAGATAGATAAATAGATAGATAGATAGATAGATAGATAGATAGATAGATAGATAGATAGATAGATAGATAGATAGATAAATGTAGATAGATAGATAGATAGATAGATAGATGGATAGATGGATAGATAGATAGATAGATAGATAGATAGATAGATAGATAGATAGATAGATAGATAGATAGATAGATGGATGTATAGATAGATAGATAGATAGATGTATAGATAGATAGATAGATAGATAGATAGATAGATAGATAGATAGATAGATAGATAGATAGATTAGTAAACGGTTTAGATCCGGATGAGATGCCGAGTAATTCAGTGTCTCACCAGAAGTAAAACAGGGTCCATGCTTATACAGCTTTTAGTTGAGTCTGAGTTTCGTTCTCAAGCTTTTGATTGGTCAGATTTGAGTTCTCAAGCTTTTGATTGGTCAGATTTGAGCCAAAGGCTCAAATCTGACCAATCAAAATCTTGAGAACGAACTCAGACTCAACTAAACGTTTTATAAGCATGGACCCTGTTTGACAATATGTCTAATTATGATAATGAATGGAACTGAAGAAATACCGATTTTGAATCCAGAAGTGGAATATAATCCCAACAGATTAATTTTACTTTGGCGACGAAACGGTTAACTTTTTATTTTAGGCTGCTCTTATAGCAAAAAATAGACCTACCTCCTTTCTAACTTGTCTTGCTGCAATAAGGCAAATGTCTCAAAATGAGAGCATGTTATTTGGCGCTTGCGTTATATAGAGTCAATGAATGGCTTACATAATGTATGCATCCGCCACCGTCTTGTAGCCACGCCCCCATTGACAAGTGAGGTGTACTGTTTAAATATAGGAAAAAATAGGTCATACCGGGCCGCTGTGTGGATATCAATTGGGCTCCTTTCACCCTTTCCTTCATATAAACGTGTTCACGCATTTGCAAACAGAGTAGATCCATATATGTTTTCTTTACTTTCTAAAAATGCTATAATGTTCCATATTATATTGTCCATGAATATTCAGTAGGTATTGAAATTTGAAATAAACATAGAACAGGAAAAGGAATAAAAGACTACCCGAAATTTAACCGTTGATGATTGGAGTGATTAACATTTACGTGCAAATTATAAAAATGTTCAAAATCGTAAAATTCTGTGAGAGGTTCGTTCCACTTTCCTTTAACCCTTTCCTTCTTATAAACATATTTTCACGCATCTGCAAACAGGGTAGACCCAGATCAGACGGCTCCTACAGGAGCCGTCTGATCTGGGTCTGCTCTGTTTGCCAATGGAATCTGATACATCTGGATCTTTACTTTCTTAAATGCCTACAATGTTCCACCTTCCGTATTTCATTATAACTGTTTTGTCCGTGAATATTCAGTAGGTATTTAAACAAACATGGAAACAGGGAAAGGGTTAAGACCAAACCGTATACATCTTTCTGATCGAGGGATGTTGCTGTTTATTAAATAAACTATATCATGCAATAACTTCGTACTATATATTATATATGGTCTTTCCTCGTTTTTCTTAACACCCTCCTCATTTCTCGTGCTAAATGCTTCTTGGCTGAAAAATCCAAACAGCTTGGATCCAGATGAGACGAATCATCAGAATCCCAGCTGTTTGGAACTTGTTCGTTAGTTTCTCAAGGAATTTAACGGGTCGGAAATCAGTGAACATTTCAGCATATTAGATTTCGAGTACACATAATTTGACCTGCATTTGAGAAAACAATTCTTAAACTCTTAAAGACTCGCTCGCTTAATTTTTTTCTGGACTCGTTTAAGAACAAATGGCAACTATATACGAGCGTATATCGATGGGAAAGCCGTGGAAAATAGGATAACGAGAGAGGTCTGACATCTGTGATAATGTGGGCTTAACCTGTCCCTGTTCAATATTCATGTAAGAAACAAATGACATCATGAATGCAGCAAAACCTCTCTATAACGGCCATTAAAATGTGTTAATTAGTTGGTATTTAGGGCAGGTGGCTGCTTAAAGCAAAGTGAAAGTAAAACAGAACGCTCCTATATGGGGCTTTCTGTTTTATTTTCACCTTGCTTGAAGCAGCCACCTGCCTTTAACACAAATATTTGATGTAATTTAGTGTCCATTATAGAGAGGTTTTACTGTATTTAGTACATGTACCTGGATTTTCCAAATGACATATGTTCAATAGGATATTTTAACTATTTTTGCTCAGGCAGAAACTGTGGAATCAGATCTATATTATATCATAAGCAAACAGAGCAGACCCTGATCAGACGGCTCCTACAGGTGCCGTCTGATCTGCGTCTACTCTGTTTGCTAATATGTGAAAAGGCGTTTATATGAAAGAAAGGGCTAACCCTTTCCCTCATATAAACGCATTTTCACGCAGTTTCAAACAGAGTAGACCCAGTGCCTGCTCTGTTTGCTTTTGACATGATATAGATCTGATTTTACAGTTTTTGTCAAAGCAAAACATTTCCGTGAAAAGTTTACATTTAAATGAAATAGTTAATACATATTCATGACGTCATTATTTCTTACATGAATATTGAACAGGGAACGGGTTAACCGAAAACCGAGCAAAGAAACAAGCATTTTTATACGCTAACCTTTAGTCCCCTATCCGCAACTTCAGTCGTATTTGCAAACAGTTTGGATCCAGATGAGATGTAACTCGTCTTGTCATCAAAATTTAAGTCTTTTGACACTTTGTCAATAAATGCCCCAAAGCTTGAGTCATGACGCTCGGTCATTATATTCTCAAAGCTGGACAGACACACATATGGACAGATGTTGTTTTCTCACAGCGGATAAAGGGCTGATATAGTGCAATTTTATTTCTACATAAGTCTTAGTCATCTCATGTAACTCTACATTTTATAGAAACTTTGAAACTTGAAACTTGATCGGCGAAATACAGATGAAAATATGCAGTAGCGGACTTGTACACTACTACATAGACCATATAACATTTACCATAACGCCGTAATGATTACAAGTTGATCAAGAATATTGTTCGGGTTTGAAAAGATATAATTATACTTAGCAACATATAAATGTGCGCCCTCAGTTACTAAAACCGTCATTTCTCCAACAAAGCTTTTGTTGTGACCACTCTCTTCGAGTGATCACAACTTAGGGCTTGGTGCAGAAATAAAGGAGTTATTCTTAACCCTTTCCCTGTTCTATGTTTGTTCCAAAATTCAATACCTGCTGAATATTCATGGACAAAATAGTTATAATGAAATACTGAAGATGGAACATTGTAGCTATTTTAGAAAGTAAAGAAACAGATATTGCAAATTCCATTAGCAAACAGAGCAGACCCTGATCAGACGGCTCCTATAAGAGCTGTCTGATCTGGGTCTACTTTGTTTGCAAATGCGTGAAAACACGTTTACAAGAGAGAAAGGGTTAAAATGTTTTTATTTACGCATCTTATCTGGACATTTGATTACATGTATGTGATGTACATGTATATGTATGAGAGTAGATTACCAACATAAAAGATATTACTTGAAGCCACTTGTCCCCAGTGTCCCTTAAAAATGACATAGTCCAACAGATTAGGGACTAGATTAGGGACGCATTAAGGAACCTTCTGATCCGGTTCTGCATGGCTCCATGAAGTCATCGATGTAAGGCTTGTACCAGCAAGTGTGCTGCCCCTACCCCACCCCCACCCCACCTCACCCCAACCCCCGGACATGAAAAATAGATGGGTTCCAAAAGACGATCTAGGAGGGTCATCCTTAAATCAGAGTTCCAGATAAGATGCGTAAATTTTCAAAAATAACGTCTTTATTTCTCGACCAAATCCTATGTTGTGACCACTCTTTAGAATCGTCTTCGAGACGGAGAGAGGACAATGTTCGTATTGGAATACGCACCTTTATCTGTTGCTCTTTAATAGTAATATTATATAAATATCACATCCTACGGAGAGAGACAGCACGTACTATCAACCCGAAGTTGGTTATGTCCAACGAGGCGTTAGCCGAGGGTTGACAATACGTGCTTTCGCTCTCCATAGGATGTGATATTTATTTTATTATACCTCACAGCACAATCAATTTCGTCAGCAAAAATATGTATTCAATGACAACAATAAAAAGTTTGAAACAAAATTATAGAGCTACATGTACTCGGTGCTTTAAAATCGCGGAACAGCTTCACATTTCTATTCATTACACGTTATAAGTACTGGCGGGTCCCTTTTCACTGTCCAATCTTGACACAGCCTCCTCCGAAATAGTCGCATAACGCGATAATTCTCATAAATATATAAACAAAAACAAATCCACAATGAAGAAACTATTCCAAAATAGGGAATTAATATAATACATAAATACATTTTTGTTACATGCATTCAGCCATAAAATTTGACGTGTATTTTGACATGATAATCTTTGAAAAAGGCCCTTAGTGGTCGAAATATTAGATCAGAGCAGTTCAAGTATTTATGCAAAAACAAATCAATTGGCATAATGACGTTTGTTTATCAAATTGCAAGCGTCAGATTACGTCAGTCGATGACGTCATCTAATTACGTCACGCACACAATTTAATAAGCGCTCACTGATCTAGATGTTCCGTGACTATGGTAGCGGGAGACAGTATTTTTCAACAGTATTTTTTTTCCCGCTGGGCCTGACAGAATTTCTATGTCACGGAGGCCTATGGGAAATTAACATTGTAAATGAAATTGAGGTGTAATAAATTTGAATATTTGGGTTAACATACTTTCTGCAAACGTTGACTTACCATACACACCTTTGAGTTGTGTACGTAACAGATGCCTTTAATACAGGGGTTGGGTATTTATAAATCTGATTTTTTTTTGTTTTTAATTGATTGAATGATGATGTAATCTAGAAAATGCAAAATGTTTTCGGGCAATCGGTACGTTTGTCAAACATTTCTTGATACAAAAATGTGATTCATTTGTAACAAATTTGTTAAATATAATTATGGATTTGTGTAGTGTTAAAGGTCGGTTAGCTGTCTGGTTGTAATAGTTGTGCCTTCATTATGGAGCGACATAGAGTGCATGCGTACTTGAGTATTTGCTCAGGCATGAAGAAACCAGTACAGGTATAGGGGTTGTACGTGTATGTTCAGGTCCGCTCTGTTTTCTAATTGCATAATAAAGATCTTATTGTACGGTTTCTATTATTGTAAATATTATATATCCATTTGACATAATAAAATATCAGCTGATTAATGTTCATGATGTTATTTTTTTGGAATATTCATCAGTTAAAGAGTTACCTATGACAACAGACTACCATGAACGTATACAATGTACATGTATACTATCAAAGACATGTCGGCATGGTTTAAAAGGCGTCAATATGAGGAAATGGGTTAATATTAAAGCCTACATGATAAAACAGGACGTTTATCAGGGATTATCCCCTTATCCTTCGTTTTTTGTTCCATTTTTGCAATAATAATCTTTTTAACTTTCAGATTGATGTTACGCACGTGCGTAAGTGTGTATAGCTAGCTACACCCCTACCTGTATCTCCTTCTTGAGAACGTCTGGCGTTTCTTTCATTTTCTTTACACAGCATAGTCTCGCTAAAGCGACCACATACTTTATTAGCATTGGAGACTGTAAAAGCAGGTGGCTGCTGAATACAGGGTAAGGGTAATAAAGATAGGAGCTTTCTGAATAATTATTGTCCTGCATTAAGCTACAAATGTAGGATCCTGTTGACGGACCGCTTTACTCGGTTTTTGATTTGGATCGACATTGTTTGAAAATGTTGTTATTGATTCGCCTACGCCGGTATTAAAACTAAAAACCAACTCAGACATGACAGAATATCCATATAAATATTATCTTGGTTTTTGATCAATTTCGCAAGGTGTTTACATTAAAATATGTAGGACATTAACCCTTCGCTTGCTATTCACGTCAATATACCTACTTGTAAATAGTGAAGACACAGATGAGACAGCTCCTACAGGAGCTGTCTCATCAGGGTATGCACTATTTACCAGCTGATTGTGCAACCAGTGCACTCCACAGCAGTGATTGCACAGAGAAAACATTGTACACAGTGAATATATATGTAATTATACAACCGGGCATGGGTAAAGAAGGAGAAATGTATTTTAAAATTCAGCAAGCGAAGGGTTAACATCCTTCGCACAGCAAAGTTTCACTTAAACGACCATATAAACTATGTCTAATTCTGCAATTTTAAAACAGGTTTTTGATTAATGCAGGTCAAATGGGATGTAGAAATCTCCTACAGGAAGCCACCTGCTCTTAACCAATTCCCTCACATTGACGCCTTTTGACGCATCTGTAAAAATCACTTTCTGAAACCATTGTGATAAATAGAGCATTTGCTCCATAGGAGCAAATGCTCTATTTATCACAATGGTTTCAAAACTACATAATTCTAAGCTGTTCCTTTTCTCTAGTAAATTCTCCTTTATTCAAAGAGGTTGGATCTAAAATAGACTATGATGTAATGAGTTAATGTCGCATGTGTTAATAAATGATGTGGACACTTTAGTGAGACTCTATTGTACATGACACAATTCAGGGACGCACTGGTTGTGTGATGATACGCCTGCGTGACGATGCCTGATATATGGCTGTTTGCACTGTTATGTCATGCACATGTATGTTTAACAACCTTGAACGATATCTACTTGCATCAGTCATGTGCACCGGAGGTAGGAGAGAAGGGTCATAATGACATTTCGTGCTATCCTTACTTTTTGCCTATTGATATCGCTGAAATATTTACTTTAGAAGGTAAAGATATTCTGTTTGTCCAACTGCCTTGATTTTTTCAACGCCCAAGCCGAATCTACTCATATGGCTTTCTGTAACGGGTAATAATATTTGCAAAGAGTCCAAACAATCTTTGGATCCGGATGAGATGCCGAGTAACTCGCTGTCTCATCAGGATCCAAACTGCTTGACATACAGCTTGCGTTTTAAAGAAGAAATGGAAGAAATACACTCTGACACTTACATATGACAGCTTAATTCAGGCCGAACGTAATGCTAAAAGCTCCTTTAGGAGCTTTCATCATTTCTTTAGACCTGCACTGAGCTGTTAACTTCAGATATTGGTCAGCATATAAATCGGATGACTCGAACCTCTGTTATCTCGTACTAATTTGTATGGTCCATTGAAGTTCGAGATATTGAAGTTCAACTGTAGAAAAAAAAAATTATTATTTTTTTAAAAAATAAAATACAGAATGGCAATGAGAGATCAAATTGTTGGGTAGATGCCCTTGTCACAATGATACCCCGTTACTTGGCGTCTCATCTGGATCCAAGCTGTTTGCAAATGTGAGTCAGGTAGCAAAATGCGGAATAAGAACGGAATAAGGGTGGGGTCTGGAGAGGGATTTTATTTTACATTTTGACTTGGGTGAAAGTGGGATAAGTGTAAGGTTGGGTACCCGCCAACCTGGTGTAAGCCCCAAATAGCCCTTTTTGGCTACTGACCGTTCCAAGGCGGTACTCCTACTTTCACCATACGGTCTAGCTTTTTATTTATTAGGTTAATGTGTTATGTCTTGAGATGCATTCCGTTTTGTTTTGTCTTGTAATTGACCTGTTTCTTATGTGGTGATATTTGGTGCCGTACCTTTCGTGTATGGCTCTCCCTGTTTGACTTTTTCCACTCTCACTAGCAAATTTTATGTATTGTCAACAAAATGTATACCACAATTATGATTCTAGATGTATAGCAAACACTGAAAAATAGTTTCGGATTTCATTAAGCAAATCGAACTGCGACGTTTGCAGTTCAGCTTTGAAATACAATTGAAATTCGATATCTCCAAGTCCAATAGCTCGAACCTCGCGTTAACTCGAAGTAAAAGTTCGGTCTTTCAAACACTTACAATACAATTCTTTTCTGAAATATATCATCACGCATATCTAGAAACACATCCATCAGCATTACGTATGGCTTGCATTAGGCTGTAAACTTGAGAAATTGTTCAGATTAGAAATCGGATGCCTCGACCTTCTGTTATCACAAGGTAATTTGTACGATCCATTGAAGTTCAAGATATCGAAGTTCAACAGTATATCTCATAAAATACATACGTATATACAGAGCAACCGATAAAGGTGCATTAGTCACACATGCACTCCTGTCTGCATTGGGGCCATCCCAGGGGAAACAGCCTCGGCCTGGAGGCCTGTCTATGGCGGTAGGGGTATTGCGAACGTCCCAGCGGAAGTTGGTAACGTTACTAGAAATGGACGGCCCAGATTCTTTAATCAATTGCACATAGGGGGCAATGTCTTAGGCCGCACTCCCAATCGCATGCATATGATTAAAGGAGGCTAATCTGTTGTAGACAATTTTAAGCGTGTCAGCATTACTTCCCTTGATCCAGTTATGTGCCGTCATATACATGCGTTTATATTTAACACAATATTGTCTTAGATCTTAAAATGTATAAGCATTTTGTTAGAATCATAAAGTGTAACAAATATTCATTTTTTTTTTATTAAACTTGAGAGTTTAGATATATCTTATATGTATTTTTGCTACATGCAAAATGTTATCTTATATTTACAGGCTGTTTGTTTTAAAGTGTTATTGGTATATACTACTATGGTCAGCCAATAGCTTCTGATATAGCTAAATTAAATGTTTTTGTTGTAAACCCGACTTTTCACATTCATTAGACAAAATATGCATAACACCAAGATTATTTGGTCTGAAATTCTTCCACGAGATTGGGAAATGGGCACAGGTCTGTCCTACGCTAAAAAGCGGTCAAACACTCATACAGTCAAGCTGGTAAAGCAACAGGGGTATATTTTACCTGTGCCACATGACTTTTAACATTTAATAGTACATACTATATGGCGGATGGTGTACATTTTCTGAATACGGGCAACACTGTTTGTTGGAAATATCAAAATGGGTTAATGTAATTTTCTGCGCGGCTACTAGCCATGGTTTACTATCTAATTAAAGGGCAATACGATAGGGCTTGAACCTCTTGTTAGGCCCTGCTGCCACTTTTGGGCGGTGGGAGAGATATGAATGCAGGCTAAAGGCCCTTATTCCTTTCTTTTCCATTTGGACATCAACTGCGGCCAGACTACTGCCATTAAAGACTTTTCTTTGCTATGCTTTTAGTAAAACCAGTTGTTGCTCTGCTATTTTAAGCACTATGTGAAGTACTACATTAAAGTTTAGTTGAGACGGGATATCATGTCTGTACTTATAAGTACACGTCCGGGTCCTGCTGCTGTGTCTGTTTTGCTTTACTGTTTAGGTGGCATATTACTGTTTTGCGGCGCCTGCATGCATTACAATTAGGTTATTCAAAATAAAGATTCGGTTTGCTGGTGCTAAGCAACTATTTAATATACCAACTTATCAAAGTGAGATTTGGGAGTGCTATCAGGAATATTTGTTGCTTTGTGGTAAACCCAAGTGTATATTGGCAGTGCTTACTTGAACAGTTGTGCTTTATCTAAGTGTATATTGGAAATGCTATCTTGATTGTTTTATGCTTTTGTTTTAAGGCCAACTGAATATTGGCAGCGCTTACTTGAAAGTTTGTGCTATATTTATTAAGGAAATTATTGTTTCAGTAATAACAAACTGGTTCACGCTCACATCCGCCCATGTTAGGTAACTCTACTTAATAAAAAGTATAGAAGTGAAACCTAGTCTGTGTAGAATCCTCTTCCTATTATATAGTGTTAGGGAAAAAAAGATAAAGCACAGTTCATCAGATGGAACCACATTAACTCTTTCGGCGCCAATGTCGCCTGTTGGCACCATTGAAAACAGTGCAGTCCCAGGTCAGATGCCACCTTTCAAGGCTGCATCTGACCTGGGACTTCACTGTTTCTGTAGTATTTTAGCCAAAAGCATACAGGTTTTTTAAAAACAAATGTTTTACTAATATACCTTTATTATACCAAATAACTACGGAATATTCACGGACAAAATAGTTATAATAAAATATGGAAGGTGTAACATAGTAGACCTTTTAGAAAGCCAAGGAACAGATCTATCAAAGTATATTAGCAAATAGCGCATACCCTGATCAGACCGCTCCTCTAGGATCCGTCTGATCTGGGTCTACTTTGTTTGCAAATTCGTGAAAACACGTTTATATGAGAGAAAGGATTAATAGACACTTGCAGGATATTATACTGGGGAGTGACGACATTTTCGCGTAAGTTTTCAGTTAAAAGTGAATCTTCCATCACCTTAAATGCATATTGTTTCTGAGCGTTCGTTACAGACAACTTTTGCTGCGCATTGTATTGTTTGTGCACGGTGGAAGTCAAATTAAGACTTTTAAGTAATATATATATATATATATTCAGAAAGTCAATTGAAAATCTAGTGTCATACAAAACCTTTATACCGAAATCTGATAATCCACATTTTTGTGTATAAAATGAACACAAATTCTAAAATAACAATTTCAAAATAAACACACCCTTCTTATAAGCACATCCTTTACATATGTAGTGTATATGCAGTCAGAAATCCAGATAAGATGCGTATTTAAACATCTCAGGAATAGCTCCTTTATTTCTCCACCAGACTCTGTACTGTGACCACTCTTTAGAATCGTCTATTCGAGAAGATTGTAAAGAGTGGTCACAGTATAGGGTTTGGTGGAGAAATGACGATTTTAGTATTTCCGTAAGCACCTTTATGTGTAGCTATGTATAGTTAGGTGTACTTGGGGATGCAAGGAAGTGTTGATGTTGCCACCTTGACAGTGTGACCGAGAGTGAAGAGATGGGACAACCATGCCTGGGTGCAATCTCTCTCACACCTAAGGCAAACCTCGTGTATCGACATACCGTAACACTCCTCTAAAACGGAATTTTAATATGGAATAATTTAGATACTTATAGTCAAGACTGTTGGCTGCTTAATGCATGATGAAAGTCATGCAGAAAGTTCCACTGGACACTTTCTGCATGACGTTCACCCTGCATTAAGCCCCAAGACCAATATCATACTAAATTTGCTTCCGGTTTAAAGAGGTATACAGATTGTGTCATTATATCATAGGAAACTGGCAACATTCCTAGTGAAAGCAATTAACTTAAGAAGAAAGGCCAATTTCGTATGATTGATGTAATTGTATTGTTAACTTATTACTCATACAGAGATACATATATAATATTTATCACATAATCTGCCTTTTTGGAGTGCCCTAACAGAGTGCCGTAAATCGCGAAAATGCACTAGTGCATTTTTTATGCAAATTAGCAATCGCTGGCCAGTGGCAGCGCTGATTTATGCGTTAGCCAATTGGAGCGCTCCATGTGCGTCGGCCGTTGTTTTACTACTAGTTCTAGCCTGTTTCATTTTCTATGGTATGTTTAAGGCTTATGTGATAAAAAGAATCTTACATTCGTGTTCATTATACATTGTTTTTTATTAAACTCGTTTACTTTAATAAATATGACAGTAAACTCGTTTCATAAAAACAATGTGTAATCAACACTCATGTAAGATCATCTATATCTGTTATATACAATGTAGATGTTTGAAATGGTGACTGGGCCGGGTGCTAAATTATTTAAATATTTGATATGTTATATGATTTGTATAATATACACATGTCACAATAATAAAATATTTATTTACTTACTTATACATAAAACTAGACTGCTATAAATAGTGTATATAGAGTCATAAACAGTAAATCATTTAAATGATTATACGTAAATAAATGTCTGCTTCTGAATATTGACACAGTTTGCCAAAGTCTTGTTCTACCAAGCGTCACTTGATATATTGTATCCCAATCAGGCTACAAGATAGTTGACATTGAATCGATAGCTGAATGTTAATCCATTCAATTTGTTCAACCGTTTTACTATTGATTGAATGTTCAAGAACGTGGATTCTAATACTCCGCACCTACTCCTGCCCAGACTGTTAACTCTTTTGGCGCCAAATTTAAAAGTATCGTCTGCAATAATAATTTCATATTAAATATAGTTCTAAACTAAATAATAAAGGTATATTAGTTAAACATTTGTTTTAAAAAACATGTATGCTTGGGCCAAAAATAAATACCGAAAACAGTGAAGTCCTAGGTCAGATGCCGCCTTGAAAAGGGACTGCACTGTTTTCAATGGTGCCAACAGGCGACATTGGCGCCGAAAGATTTAATACGAGTAATTACAGATTTACACGCAGCGATTCACACTCACTGAAAACAATGCTGGGATATCATATGCAAACAGTTTTGATCAAGATGAGACGTCCAGCAACCCGGCGTCTCATCAGTATCCAAACTGTTTGATTTTTTTTATTGTTTATAAGGAAATTGAACAAGCGCCTATGCTTAAACTTGAAGCAAACGAAAATGTTGGTAATGAATATTGTATTTCAAAAGCAATTGTCATCTTGAATATACGGTAATACATATTTCCAAATACATTGTCTAATTTGACCATTTAGTCCATGGATATTTATGACTTAAACACCACCCTCTTTGCATACTTTTTATCTCAAATAGTATTTTTATATGTCTATATTGGCAATTATTTCTATAAAAGGTGGGATAGACTCATGTCTAAAAGATCCTGAATGCAAAAAGTGCATGCCCTGATCAAATAACTCATATAGGAGCTTTCTCATCTAGGTATACACTGTTTGCAAAAAGGCGTAGAAAGCCGTATCTATGGAGTGCATGGTTGAATTGTTCAAATCACAGGGGTCTGGACCGCTTCATGGGGGTCTATATGTACTATATAATAACAAGGGTTCCAACTAACAGAACGGACATCCGTGTACCACAAGTACAAATATGAATGTAACTCTTGCAATTTCAATGATAATTTTGTCATTCTTTCGGCTATTGAAAGCCAATATATTTTACTATCAAATAAATATAATCTTCTCACGGTTACTTACGCGCAATTATCAATCCAACAACGATTTTCTCAAAATTTCACGTGTTTTCTGGGTCATTGACAAACGTTCGTTCACCCCGGTTTCACAGCCATAACCTGGCGATTTTCAGTTCAAAAGATGGCGTGGTTCAATAAAACAACCCAATTATATCACCAATCTCCATTTGTTTTGTCCTCTTAATAAATAAGCAACTAGCAACAGCGGCCTTTCCGTCTGTCGTTATGTTTCTATTTCGGATGCCGCCATTTTGCAACAAATTTGAATGGAGCCATTTCATTGGATGAGCAAAGGAAAAGTTGGAAAATCCGTGACGTCACGTACAATGGCTCCTTCCTCGACGATTTGAAGCAACTGACAAAACTCGCTAGTTTTACATCATTCTTTTGATGCTGGGGACTAAATAATTGGAGGTGGGTGTTAGAATTGATTCGCTTTATTGACTCACGCCATTTTTTGAACTGCAAATCGCCAGGTTATTGCTGTGATATAGTGAAACCGGAGTGAACGAACGTTTGTCAATGACCCTAAAAACACGTGAAAAATTGAGAAAATCATTATTGGATTGATACTTGATCATAAGTTACCGTTATAAGATTATATTTATTTGATAGAAAAATATATTGGCTTTCAATAGCCGAAAGAATTTCGAAATTATCATTTAAATTGTGAGAGTTACAGTCATATTGGTACTCGTGGTACACGGATATCCGTTCTGCTAGTTGGAACCCTTGTTATTATATAGTACATATAGACCCCAGTGAAGCGGTCCAGACCCCTGTGGTTCAAATATGATCTTTGTTTTGTTTGTTTCAAACGTTACACAGTTAGTTTACAAAAGCTTGAATGCTATCATCAAAATCCTCAAACCAGGGTTTGTGATTGGGAGACGGGGTACCAGTAAAAATGGAGGTGAATGATTGGTCCCGGTAGGTGGCGATGTCGTCTGCCTTTTGGTGTTCCCATGTATGAAACATCTGACCGGACTTGGTGATATTCTTGTTGTATCCGGAATCCTTGCAGAGGTCCTCGATGAAGGCTGTCTGGAGGTCTATGTCACCATGGCAATCTGTCAGGGTTTTTCTCCATGCAACCCATTTTTTGACATCCGCATTCATTTCCTCATCTGTTACAGACATAATCTCCTTGGGTAATGTCCCCATAATGAACCTGTGTGAAAAGGTGAACAACAAAATAATAATAAATATCGGTTCATCTCAGAGTTGACATAACCTGGCTTAAGTGGCAATTCGGTTATTGAATATAAGGGTCTTAAGAAAACACATGATTGTTAAATGCCGGACAAAATTAACGCAGAAACTTTCTTCATAACGTTTGACCTGCATTAAGCTACCTGCCTTACAGACCCATACTTAGATCTCTTTTTGAAGGCCGTTTAAGACAGGTTCTACTGTATTTTAAACAAAATTAACTATATAAAATCAAATATCCGTCATCTATGGATCGGATACAACGTGTCGTTGAGTGACAGACCTACAGATAAGCGTGCGTACAGAAGTACTAAAATCGTCATTTCTCCACCAAACCCTATGTTGTGACCTTTCTGTTAGTCCATTCCCGCACAAGGACGCATTTTGACGCCTCTGTAAAATCACTTTCTCAAACCATTATGACAAATAGAGCATTTCTCCATTGGAGCAAAGTAATGCTCCATTTATGACAATGATTTCAAAACTACATAATTCTTTTTGTTTTCTTGTCTCTAGTAAATGTTCCTTTTCGGTAGATTTATTCAAAGAAGTTCGGTCTAAATATAGCCTATGAGGGAAATAATAATTTTGCTGAATATAATTAAGGATCCACCGCCATTGAAATAATCAACTAAAACAGAGTTGAAATATGTACTAGAATGTTTTTGCCACATTCGACTCTATTTTCCATGATGGTGTCCATTTTAACTATTCCATATGAAAGTAACTTATTGAATAAATAGTTTGTAAACATTTACTCAATGGATATATCCAGATATGTGTCGTCTGATCAGGATCTGGTCTGTTTGATTGCAAAATAATATTCCTCTGTTCATATACCATTCTTAAAAGTAGCAACCGTCTGATCAAGGCCTGCCTGTCTGCCTATGAAATAACATATATATGGTTCTACAGTTTCTGCCATTGTCGACATTTCCTGTGTCCTTATGCCATTTTAAAAATTCGAATTAATATTCATGAAATCCTTATTTCTTACATGAGCATTCACGGAGAAAAGGGCAAACATACTTGCATGTCCATAGAGCTTGCGCCTCGAACATTGTATACGAGTAGTATTGGTCATGCAGCCCAAAGTAAAATAGTTTGCGATTGCCTCCCTTTGTCCACACGGTTCCTTTGTATACATTGTCCGGGTACACTGATAAGGTTGACTCAAGTCTCAGGTCGCTTTCAACGAATGGGAAATAGTATTTATACCCGGTTGACAAAATTATGGCATCCACTTCCGCTTTGCTGCCATCTTTGAAGGTGGCGGTGTTGTTGCGGATATTTTGTACCAGAGGTCTTTCCTCTATACCTTTTGGCCATTTGAATCCCATTGGTTTGGTTCGCCACGTACAGACCACACTCTTTGCACCATACTTCATACATTGAAGAGCCATATCTTCTGCAGAGTAGCTCGCACCAACAACAAGAAGGCGCTGACCTTTGAATTCGCTTGCATTCCGGAAGTCATGCGAATGAATGATTCGTCCAGGGAACGTCTCAATCCCGTCAAAGTAGGGCATGTTGGGGCGGTTAAAAATACCAACAGCAATGATCACGTGGGTAAACGTCTCATACGAGTCGGTGCTGGCTTTTAAATCGGTTACAGTAACGCGGAATTCGTCCTTGACCTTGTCGTAACCGACGTTTCTCACCACGTGGTTGAATTTTATCATCTTTTTCAAGTCAGTCTTGCTTGTTTTTGTCCATCGACCTTAAATAAAGAGAAAACAAATCAACACACGTTGCAAAGTGATTTTGTTCCTGTCTGAGTGGTACACATGTCTTATCATTTCCTAAGTTCACCGTGCTTAATATTCTTATATGCGCATATCAACTTGGCGGTCAATTTAACCCTTTACACCATGAATATCCATGTAAGAAATAATGACATCATGAATATCAGTTAGATTATTTTTTAATATGAACATAGAATGTATTTCGATTTTGCAGTCAGAAAGAGTAGCATCATATCTATATTACATCTTACGCAGGTAACATCATATATAGTATTGCAAACGTCACTGATGTAACATCATATCATTGCAGTCGTCACTGAGGTAAGGTCATTTTATTGCGGTCACCGCCATGTTATCACGGTCGACACAGAGGGTATCGTCATAATGAAATCGCCACTGAGATACGGTCATATGATCACGGTCGCCACCACTGAGAGTCATATCATGGCGGTTGCCGCCATATTATCGCAGTTGCGACTGAGGTACCGTCATATTGCCACGGTTACCATTACACTGGTCACCATCGAGAGTGGTGTCGTATCATCGTCGTCACCACTGAGAGCACCGTCATATTATAGCTGTCGCCATTGAGTACCGTAATATTATCGTACTTACAATTGAGGGTGCAATCACATTATCTCGGTCGCCATTGCGGGTCCCGACATATTATCATGGTTGCCATTGGGTGCTGTCATATTATAGTAGTCGCATTTTAAGGATGCCGTTATAGCATCGGTGTCGTCTTTGAGAATACCCTAATATTATCGCGGTCGCCGTTGAGAGTGTCGTTATATAATCGCGTTTGACATGGGAAATGTCTTCATATTATCGCAGCTACCATTGAGGATGTCATCATATCACTGCCTTCACCATGGAGAGTACGGTTATATTATCGCAATCACAATTGAGAGTGCGGTATAATTATCGCAGTCACCACTGAGAGTATTGTTATTTCATCGCGTTGCCATTGAGAGTGTCCTCATATTATCGCATTTGTACTTGAGAATGCTGGTATAATATTACGGTCACCATTAAGAGTGATGTCATACAATCGTGGTCCCCATGGAGAGTTCGTATTATCGTAGTCGTTATTTCGAGTGTCATCATATAAACACAGTCGCCATTGATGATGGCGTCATATAGCCATTGCCATTTAGAGTGGCGTCATATCATTGCAATCACCACTGAAGGTATCGTCTTATTATCGCGGTCACTATTGAGGATGTCATCATATGGTCGACATTGAGAATACCATTATATTATTGCAGTCGCCATTGAGAAAGCCATCATATGATCTCATTCGCCATTGAGAGAACTATTACCGAAGTCGCAACTGACGGTGACCTTGATACATGCACAAACGGGTCTTTTGTGTCTTATTCCATTACCTGACGAATATTCATGTACAACCTAATTTCTTTATTAATATTAATTTGCTTAATTACAATAAGAACATACTTTGGCCAAGACAGAAACTGTAGAATAGGATCAATTTAAGTCCATAAGCAAACAAAACATATGCTGATTAGATGGTTCCTACATACGCACAAAGGTTCTCTCATGTAAAATGTAAACAGCGAATACCGAGATACATGTTCCGAAGAAGTTCTTATCACCGAGTGGAACCGATCTATATTTTTTCGGACTAAAGAAAAAATGAACGACTACCTCACCTTCCAAATAGTCCCGCAGCACTGCCCTAGGTGGATAGGATGGAATTGCTTTTCCAAAATGCTTTTCGAAAGTGTAGTCGGGAAATTCTAGACATTCCTTCGGACCGTTAGAAAACAGATGCTTATACATGCCTCCATGACAAGGCTCGCCGAACTCATCGATTCCTGAAAATGGACAGAAATGATAGGTGTGTATGTTGTCTTCGTCTTGTTTGGCCAGATAAATATCTCAATGTGTTAATAATAATTTTACCCTTACTCTATAAATATATAAACAGTAGAGCATGTCTTAAACCATTCCCTCATATCGACGACTTTTGATGACTCTGTAAAAGTCACTTTGTGTAACCATTCTGATAATTGGAGCATTTGCTCCTATATTTATCTTAATGGTTTCAAACTGCAGAATTCTAAACAATTTCTTTTCTCTAGTTAATACTCCTTTTCGGTATATTTATCCAAAGTGGTATATAAAAATAGCCTATGAGGTAAGGGGTTAAGAGGCCATCTAAAAGAGGTCTAATTATTTGTCTGTAAGGCAGATGGTAGTAGCAGCTTAATGCAGGTCAAAAAAAATGCAGAAAGCTCTTACGTTAACCCTTTCACTCATATAAACGTATTTTCATGCATTTGCAAACAGAGTAGACCAGATCAAACGGCTCCTACAGGAGCCGTCTGATCCGGGTCTGCTCTGTTTGCTAATGGAATTTGAAATATATATGTTCTTTACTTTCTAAAATGGCTACAGTGTTTCACCTTCCTTATTCATTATAACGTTTTTGTCCATGACACATTTAAATTTGGAATACACATAGAACAGGGAAACGGTTAAGCAATTACCTGCTTTTAAGACTCCTATGTTCAATAAATGAATGGCCGCTTAAGACATTTCTATTTTATTACTTCATGTATATCATTTTGCTAAATGTATATAATGACATATGAAAACAAGATAGTTTTGGCCATGGCAGACACTGTTGGGGTCTGGGTCTGGGTCTGTCCTAGTTCTAAGTGCCATCATTAATAATCATACATTCATTATTTCTTAACCACTTACTCCATAAATACACGTTTCTTTGCCCTTGCAAACATAATAGACCCGTATCAGACGGTTCCTGTAGGAGCTGTCGTATCGGTATCTGCTTTGTTTTCTTATACAATAATATAGATACACGTATGTTCCGACAGTTTATACTATGGCCAAAAATGGATGTGTCAATTTGCTACTATAAACCCTAATCTAATTAATACTTATGATGCAATTAATTTTTACATGCACATTCATGGAGTAAATAGTTATTGAATATTAATGGACTAAACGGTTAAGGAAATATCAAGCTTGAATTGTGCGATGAAACGTTTGATTTTCCTTTTAGTTCCTGTCTATGAAATAACAAAGAAGCGTGTTTTATGTTCGAAATATCTGTCGATGCAGTTTGTGTGTCTATTTCGATATTACAGTTTCGGCACATATTTGGTACTTTGTTATAACAATTGCAGCTGTATGGCACGTTACCAAATAAATTGGCCGCAGTCACAGCTCATTGTACAGTTGACATTCGATATCTGGACAAATAACTCGAGCTTCGAGATAACTCGAACTAATATTGCCGTCATTCCAAAACGTACAATACAGAATCTAGAAATACGCGCCACAGCTTAATGTAGATCTAAAATAATGTTGAAAGCTCCTATAGGAGATTTCAGCATTACTTTAGACCTACATTAAGCTGTGAACTTAAGAAATTGTCAAGAGTAATCGGAAAACTCGAACTGCCGTTATCTCGAACTAACTTGTATGGTCCCTTGAAATTCGAGACATCGAAGTTCAACTGTATGTACCTGTATCATTTTTCTGAGTTCGTTCTCAAACTTTTGATTGGTCACATTTGAGCTTTGGCTCAAATCTGACCAATCAAAAGCTTGAGAACAAACTCGGACTAAACTAAAAAGCTTTATAAGCATGGACCCAGAAACAGTTCGTTGAGTCTGATTTCATCTCAAGCATCTGATTGGTCCAACGATTGATAAATATAGCAAATGAACACATGATGTGTGGGCTAGGACAGCAGCTGCAGAATGGTATGCAATCATTATTCCATAAGCAAACGGAGAAGAACCTGATCAGACGGATCCTGGAGAAGCCGTCTGGTCTGAGGTCTACTCTGTTTGCAAAGTCCTATAATCGAGTGTTTTATGGTTTAACTACAGTAAAACCTCTCTATAACGACCACTAAATTACATCAAGTAGTTTGTGTTTAAGACAGATGGCTGCTTAAAGCAAGGTGAAAGTTAAACAGAACGCTGCAACAGGAGCGTTCTGTTTTACTTTCACCTTGCTTTAAGCAACAACCTGCCCTAGATACCAACTAATTAACACAATGTAGTGGCCGTTATAGAGAGGTTTTACTGTATTTCTAGTGTGGTTCAACTTTTACCAGTCCTCCAAGTGAAGTTCCACATTCCTCCCCACTTGTCTTGTTTGTCATAGCAAACCACTTCCGGTGGATTGTCCATCTGCCCGAAGACGTAGAGGGCTGACATTCCACAGGGCCCCGCTCCGATGACGCACACTCTTTTGGCCATGTTTGTAACTTGTGAAAAAAATATGAAATATATTTCAATTGTAAACGCATTATAAATATATGTCAACAAATATCATAAAAATAACCCTTTATTCCATAGACCTTTACTATTTTAACGTACAGTTGAACTTCGATAACTCGAACTCCAAGGGACCATACAAATTAGTTCGAGATAACAGAAGTTCGAGTCATCCTATATCTAATCTGAACAAAGTCTCAAGGCTACAGCTTAATACAATGTCTAAAGTAATGCTGAAAGCTCCTGTAGTATCTTTCAGCATTACTTTAGACCTGTATTAAGCTGTCACATGTGTTTCTAGATATCTGCAGCGATACACTTCAGAGCAATTCTGAATTGCAAGTTTTGGAAGGACTGAACTTTTTGTTCGAGTTATCCCGATGTTCGAGTTATCCGAGTTCAAGATATCGAAGTTTAACTGTATTTACAAACAGAAGTAGACCGAGTTCAGGCGGGCTCTGTATAAGCCGTGTAACAAGGGTCTTCTCTGTTTCCTTATGAAAATATACTCTGATTCTTTAGATTTCACTAGGACCAAATATTTCTTGTTCATAAGCCATTATAATTATCAAACTAATTTTGGTATTTATCCATACAGTAAAACCTCTCTATAACGACCACTAAATTGTGTTAATTAGTTGGAATTTTGGGCAGGTGGTTGCTTAAAGCAAGGTGAAAATAAAACAGAACGCTCCTATAGGAGCGTTCTGTTTTACTTTCACCTTGCTTTAAGCATCCACCTGCCTTTAACACAAAATACTTGGTGTAATTTAGTGGTTGTTATAGAGAGGTTTTACTGTACATTATTTCTCAGATTAACATACAAGGAAGACGGGATGGTTAAACGAACATCCTCGATTGCTATGTAGGTAGAGTATTTGCTTTTGAGACGGGGTGCGTTGGGTTCGATATCTGATCGTGTCATATAAAGGGACTAATATTTACGACGCTTTGTGCTCGTGTGAGGGTAGCGCTAGGACTGACTTAACCGATGACAAAACGATGACTATGAAACATTCTCTCTATGGTCACTCATGTAAGAAAGCATGGCTGTATGACAATTAATTAGTGACAAGTGTTATTGTGGCGTCATGAACACAAGATTTTAGTCATGGTAGACGCTAGAATAAGATATATTTATTTCATAAGCAAATAGGATAGACCCTGATCAAATGGTTCCAAAAAGTAACCGTCTGATCTGGTTTGTACTGTTTGCAAACTTTTTAAAGGCGTATAGATGGAGTAAAAGAGTCACATGTCACTATGTATCAGTGTTGTAATTTGGATATGCAATAAAATCAGAGAACTGGCTATTATCAAAGATCAAAGGTAAATACGACCCAGTTATAAATAAACACAAATAGGTGTCTTTAACCATTTCCTTTGCAAACAGAGCAGACCCTGATCAGAGGATATTCGATTAACCAAATTTTACTCAAGCTGATGAATTAACCCTTTCGCTGCCAACCTCTGTCGTCTGCTAACTTTGTCGTCTGCTACAAATTTTCATTCTTTTGATTTTCTTCATTTTTATTTAAAAACATATTAACAGTAACAAACAGTTTGGATCCTGATGAGACGCCGAGTTACTCGGCGTCTCATCTGGATCCAAACTGTTTGCATAGGTAATCACAGATCCGCCATTGGCAGCGAAAGTGTTAATGGATTAACAACATATAATCTAGCAGTTATTTAAATAGGCATATTCTAAAATATGACTGCTTTATTGTTGGAATATTCAGCGATAAATTAAACATTAAAATGTTATCTACAAACTATTTAGTAATTCAGAAACAAATCTAATAGTGATTAAATAATTCGTTGTTTGAATAATTTACTTTACATATTTATACAGCGACTGTCTGCTAATAAATGCTGACAACATGTTTATCTTTTAAAATATTAATAGTCAGTCTCAATAATTGGTCTTGCTATATACATAGACATGGGCCAGTGACAAGTGTCCTTCAATACATGTTGATAGGCAGAAATAGGAGACAGGGACCCAAGCTGTTTGCAAATGTGAGTCAGGTCGCTCTCAACAGGTGAAGAGTTAATCCATAGTCCGCCAGTCACAACTATAGTTGCATTTGAAAATAGTGTAGACCAAGATGAGAGAGTTCATATAGGAGCTCTCTCATCTGGGTCTACACTGTTTGCCACAGACAATCCACACCTGCATGTTCTATGCACTTGCCTAGGAAAATCATTTCCACATATCCCGTATAGTTTTGTAAATATGTTCCTTATTAATATTCAAAGAGGACAGGGTGATAAAACTATGTTGCGGGCTAAGGGTTAATATATGGACGGTAATGACATAATTATTGTCTGGATGTGTTTCTTCGCAACATGCAACACATCTATTATCTGATAAGCTACCTGGCATAATTTAAATGCAATTGTTTCATTACCCAGCTAATGATAGCATTTAGCATGCTATGCAGCACCCTCCTCTCAATCAGCTTGGACCCAGATAAGACACAGAGTAATTCGACCCCTGATCAGGGTCAATACTGTTTGACACTCGGTATATCGTTCCTGTAATGCGTGAACGAACCGGAAGTAAAGTTGAACTTCGATATCTCGAACTTTGATAACTCGACTTCGGGATGTCTCGAACTAGAAGTTCGATCCTTCCAAAACTTACAATACAGAATTGCTCTTAAATGTATCACTACGGATATCTAGAAACACATGTGACAGCTTAATGCATGTGTAAAGTAATGCTGAAAGCTCCTGCAGGAACTTTCAGCATTACTTTACACCTGCATTAAGCTATCAACTTCAGAAATTGTCCAGATTAGAAATCTGATATCTCGAACTTCTGTTATCTCGAACTAATTTGTATAGTCCCTTGGGGCTCGATATATCGAAGTTCAACTGTACATAACAATGGTAACACAACGGAGGTTGAGCAGACTTGTTTCTCAGACAGGTAAAGGATAAATAGTTTAACCCTTCGCTTGCTATTCACGTCAATATACCTACCTGTAAATAGTGAAGGCCCAGATGAGACAGCTCCTGCAGGAGCAGTCTCACCAGGGTCTGCACTATTTACAAGTTGATTGTGCAACCAGTACACTCCACAGCAGTGGTTGCACAGCGAAATACTTGTACATAGTGAAGATATTTTTAATTATACAACAGGGCATGGGTAAAGAAGGAGAAATGTATTTTAAAATTCAGCAAGAGAAGGGATATCACACGGTAGTATCTGTCGTCTGTCGTCATTCATTCATTGAACATAGGAGTCTTAAAAGCAGGTCAATGCATGGCAAAAGTAATGCAGAAAACTCCTTTAGGAGTTGTTTGCATTATTTTTGACTTGCATTAAGCTACCGCCTGCCTTATAGAACTATAATTATACCACTTTTTGATGGTTGCTTAAGACAGCTCTGTAGTAGTTTATAACTAAATATGAGGAGTTGGACGTCTTGTTCATGTGAATTGTTTTAGCTCTTACTGATAAGAGTTCATAGTTATCTGGTCTCATAAATTCAAGGGTTGTAGTGTTCACATTGTACAAATAAAAAGACCAGATTCCGACGTTGTTATTTGTCATAGTTACATCCAAACATTATACAGAAAAAACCCTCTGAACTGGAATTTCATTGAAGAAGAATTTAAGTCTTTTTAAGCAAATGGCTGTTTGATGGGGTGCAAAACATGCAGAAAGGTCCACGCAGTGACCCTTTTTCTGTTGAATATTTATTAGCCGAATCTGTATAATGGTACATGTATACATCATATATTTATGGTGTTGGCAGACATTGTAGAGTCCGATCTATTATATTTATACAATAAACCTCTCTATAACGACCACTAAATGGTGTTAATTAGTTGGTATTTAGGGCAGGTGACTGCTTAAAGCAAGGTGAAAGTAAAACAGAACGCTCCTACACATGTACAGGAGCGTTCTGTTTTACTTTCACCTTGCTTTAAGCAGCCACCTGCCCTTAGCACAAAATACTTGGTGAAAATTTAGTGGCCGTTATAAAGAGGTTTTACTGTATAAGCAAATAGTGCAGTCCTTGGGGTCATGAATATTTATTAGCTATATTTTCTATAATGGCATATGACTATAATTGTGTCAAGTATACGGACAGAAGCTGTAGACGCAGATTCATATGAATCCATAAGCAAAGAGCAGCCGTCTGATATGCGGCTGCTCGTGTAGGGTCGTCCGTTACCCAGCTAATCGGGACCTTGGCATACTTCATAGCTGGATATAGGACAACAGGTCTTCGACTTTGAATTGATTGAACGCAGAAATCTTAAACGCACGTGTTGCTTTAATGCAGGACAAATAGAACCGTAGTAATGTATTATGTAATATATGTAGTTCAATAGTAAAATAGAATGCTCCTATAGGAGCGTTCTGTTTTACTTTCGCCTTGCTTTAAGCAGCCACCTGCCCTAAATACCAACTAATCAACACAATTTAGTGGTCGTTATAGAGAGGTTTTACTGTATAATAGTATACTTCTGCCAACATTGATTGCTCCGTGAATATTCATGTAAGAAATAATGACATCATGAATATTAACTAGATTAATTGTTATAATAGCACATGGACATATGAAAATTTGGTTATGGCAGAAACTATAGAATCATATCTATATTACAATGTATATCACAAGCCAACAGAGCAGACCCTAATCAGACGGTTCCTACAGGGGCCGTCTGATCTGGTTCTACTCTGTTTGCAAAGTCGTGAAAAGCGTTTATATGAAGGAAGGAGTTAATCAGCCCCTATTGCTTTGCATTTCTTCCATTATACATTAACCAACCATCTGTTTTAATGGATGACAATGTTTATTACTTGGTCGTTATAGATAGAATATACTGTAACAGAGCAATAGATACAAGTGCGTACCGAAATACTAAAAACGTCATTTCTCCACCAAACCATATACTGTCGAAGTCACGTAAAAATAACCACCTAAGCGGGAGCGTTAACCCTTCGCTTGCTGAATTTTAAAATACATTTATCCTTCTTTACCCATATCCTGTTGTATGATTACATATATCTTCACTGTGTACAAGTATTTCGCTGTGCAATCACTGCTGTGGAGTGCACTGGTTGCACAATCAATTTGTAAATAGCGCAGACCCTGATGAGACAGCTCCTGCAGGAGCTGTCTCATCTGGGTCTTCACTATTTACAGGCAGGTATATTGACGTGAATAGCAAGCGAAGAGTTAAATATTACTTTTGTCCTACATTAAAAAACAACATATCTTCGTAAGTTTAGCATACGGTTAATCAGTAAGTGATTGGTTAATTCTTTACTGCATAAATATTCGTGCAGGCCATAATCACATAATGAATATTGATTAGATTATTTTTAATAATGGCACAAAAACACATACAATTTTGGCAATGGGAAAAACTGTAAAATCATATCTATATTAAGAGAACAGTGCAGACCCTGAACAGATGGCTCCTACAGGAGCCGTCTGAGCTGGGTCTACTCTGTTTGCAAAGGCAAATGCAAAGAAAGGCGTGTTTATGGAGTAAAGGGTTAAAACATGTTAAAAGTAAGTTAAACTAATGGAAACAATACTTACATCTAAAAACTCCGGTTCTCTTCACTAAAACAAAACTGTAGCTGGGTCAGATGCAGATAATGAGTGAATGAACCTTTGCGCGCTGATAACGTTTAATTTAGTACTAGTCGCGTATGTTGTTGACCTGTAATATACTGAAACCTTGAACTTTTTCGACCAAGGGTGTTTTACATGATAAGAGAATAGTACGAAGTACAGTTAAACGCTTCAAGTCAGTAGAGAAGATACTTTTAGGCAGGTGGCTGCTTAATGCAGGGTGAAAGTCCTAGGGGAGCTTTCTGAATGACTTTCACCCCGCATTAAGCTGCCGCCTGTCTCCAGGACCGATACGTATACAAAAATGGAACATCCGGTAAAGAGGAGGATTTGCTGCATGCAAACATATCCAGATTTAACCCTTTACTCCATGAATATTCATATAAGAAATAACGACATCATGATTTTTAATTAGATTATTTTTTTATAATGACACATGAACACAAGAACGTTTGGTCATTGCAGAAACTGTAGAATCATATTTATATTAATTCATAAGCAAACAGAGCAGACCCGGATCAGACGGCTCCTTTATGAGCCGTCTGATCTGGGTCTACCATGTTTGCAACGGCGTAGAACTGTGTATTGAGGGAGCAAATGGTTAACCATATGGGACCCAAGATTTACGTTTACCATATCATCTGGAAACAATATTGTTAAGTTTTACCGGGGAAAAACTCTGCTGCTGCTGCTGTGGTTGACAAAAACTCAAGTCTTAATTCTTCTTGACAACATTTAATTTCTAAAGTCTACACAATATTCAAGTTTACTTCTGTAAATCCTTTTCGTTCAACTGTCAACTTCTTTGCTTTCCAAAAAGGCCTAAAAGTGATCTAACATCAAAGTTCTCCCTCTTCTTAGTAACTAAATTTTGAATTTCCCCCTCGTGAACAAAGGAACCCTGGTTTATATAAGATGTTCAACAGAGAAAGGCTACGTAGGCTAAACTGATTTGCTAAATCTTATCAAAGCTAGCTCCAAATATGGGGAGCAGCATGCTGAACTATAGCACCTCCACTGATCAGTGCCAGGGTCCCTTACTAGCCATTTGGGCTAAAGTAATTACAATTTATGGGACTACATGATGACAGGTCTCGGCCAAACCGATGACTGACAATCTCCACTAGCCCTCTGTTTAACATTTCCAGATATAACACCTCTCTCCTTTGTTCAATGGGTCAACCATATTGCAAACCTATGGTGACCAGAATTAAACACAATTCTTACAGAAAGGTTCAAGAGTTGTCTAAACCCCTATGTCAAAAACACAACACTCCCCTCCCCTTAGCATTAATGGTCCCCATTAATGTTTCACAGCTTCAATTTGAAATCCAAGGAAAGCAAGTAAGTTTAGCAGTTATCTCACTCTCAAATAAAGTACATGAAATATAAGACTATTCTTAACTAATCCTACTAGAATATAATTAATACCAAACAAGAAATTGGTATAAAAATTGTGATTAACAATCACATCTTAATTGATACTCAGGTGTTAACAAATAATTAAATGTATTAGCTTTGGTACTTGTGTTAAACAGTTTCTGATGTTAAGTAACTGTTACACTATATAATATCCAGCACGAGAATTATGTCCAGTATTGTCCATTGTGCTGCGATAACTGTATATGAATATCTCTGAGAAGTCCTAAACACTCACACTATGTCTATAACACTCATTCTCTGTCTTATTGTGCCTTTGGCTTAATTTTAATTAACATTGGTGTACTGAGAAGAGGCACTTTTTTAAATTGGTGTTTGGTAGTCGTCTCTACCATAAAGTGTCCTATGCGCCATTAATTAATATTAATCTAAATATTAAAAGAACAAATGTGACGCTTATATTGAGCCTGTAATAAAATAAAGACACATTCTAAATCCAAGTAGAATATGAAGTTGAGTGGGGTTATTCTTACCACTTCAACTTCCACAGTTGACACTAAACGAATTACTATTAATATATCCGTTTGAACACAAAGCTACATTATTATAGCTTTTAAAATTAAAATTCCTGGCTAAATAGTCATTAGTGATAATTCACCAATGCACAAATTCTTAATAATATTCCAACAATCTGAATTGTAATAATCCTCAACTGACACACTAAATTCCATTTGAACACTATCTTCCTTTTCATAAAACCACCTATAAACTCTAGACATTTGAAATTATAAATTCTTTGAAAAAAGAATTACCAAAGTTCCCTAGCAACAACTTTAAACATACGTTCCAGACGGATTGAATGACAATCCTTCTGGAACACATATTTAACGCAATAATGCAATTCATATTTCCACTCATAAGGACAAATAAAAACTTTTCACAAAATTTCACAACATAATATAAGATTCCTGCAGAAGTTTTTAAGTATTCCTTGTTGAAAGGGTTAGTGACAGATACTCTGCAGATGCCATGCCAAGTCGAAGCAAATTTGCTTGCAAGGCCTACATTAATTGTTATGTTCCCACTTAAAATATTGGCTGTTTGTTAATACTGGAAGGGTCTGTATGGTTTTCGCTGCCTGTGACTCCTTCTTGGCTGAAAGTTGTTGATATGTTGTCCCTTGGGGACATTCCTCGGTTTGCTCTTGTTGTGCTTGGGATCAGCAATCTTGACAGACTTATAGCTAATGGCCCAATCGGAACGCTATTTCCCTGGTATGGTTTAAGTCTGTCATGCTGTACAATCAAGGGCTTGGCTACTGGTCCCCTTCTTGAAATCATAAGTTGTAATATTTCCTGCTGGATATTGAACATATACTTTTTGAACAAAATGCCATCAACAATTGTTACTAAATCCCATTGAAGCCAGTAATGTCTTACACTTGAAGAATATCCTGCAACAAAGTCACGTGAGGGTCTTTGAGTGTCGGATTTTAACCACTTAACTACAACACCTATATCCGGATCTTCTTGTTGTAATCTTGCCATTTCCTCTGGTGAACAATTGACCATGCTAAATTTCCGTAGACACCCAAGGAGGATGGTTGACTATTGTTTCCAGTAGTACTGTTATCCAATATGGAATTTATGTCCATCTTTAGCACCCTACTGTCACTGTCACCATAACTGAGACCACACTCCTTCGTAAGCCCATTAACACTAGCATTTTTATGAAAGCGCAAGCGGTCCAACCGTGAGCGGCAATATTTCCATATCCTGCTATATCCATGCATCAAAGGGTTGACGAGTATGTCCCGCATGTTTACAATCTGCAATTGCAAACACAGTAATATCCAGGTCCAGAACTGACTACATGTACTCTGTATCCTTGTCCGGTTTATACCTGGCCATGGAAAACCATTTTCCAACTCATTTGTGGCATCCTTCCCAAATAAAGGTACAACATCATCAAAACGTGAAAAATCCGACCACTCCCGATGCTTTTTCAAGCACGAGTTGCATTCCCTACACGGTAACTTGCCCAAGATAGATCTCCCATCATTACATTCACAAGTTTCTGGGTCTCAAAGTATGCGCGACAGGCTGTCCGCATATTTATGTTTTATACCTCTTCTGTGTTCTGTGTCGAAATGATATTGTGAAAGAACTTCAAGCCACCTGTCTATCTGATCTGTCAGATAAATCCCTAACTAACAAGTCCATATTACACTGCACAGTTCTCCGGATGTTGTAAAGCATTTTACGTTCCATTTCACAGTTTGTTGTAAAAGTTCATCATCACTAACGTCTTGTATAAATCCCAAAGTAGCACCCTTTGACAGCTTAACGGTCCTGTTAGAGGTACTTATTAGCCCTATAGAAATCTGACCATTTTTAATAGTCTCCAGGGAAAGGAGCACAATCCCTAATGTAATATGATTAACCGGTTGTTTATCAGGCGAGTTGCATGTAATTTCAAGTGTCTTGGTAATTGACCTGAGATTTATGGCTTGACCTGGTATGATGCATTCCAAAGCTGATCTTAGATTTGGTTGTTACATGAACTGCCCTCAAGGGAACACTTTCCCCAACTGTATTACATTTCTTGCCATTAAATCGTAATCCAGTTTCTACTCCTAATTCAAAATCATTTTCATAAAGGAAATCAAGTCCAATTAATCCATTTTCAAGAATCGGAACTACAAAAACATCATATTCAAATTTCTGCCCTGTAGATTTAAATTGAATTTGACACTGTCCGTCAATTTACAATAATCCATCATCGGCCACTTCCAATCTGATAGAGGGATCAACAGTCCTAAGCTCAGGCCATATGACTTTTGCTGCCCTTCAGTGTTTCGCTTTGAGCTCAGCTGGGTCACAAGGTTGTCAATCTTCTTCCCAATACTTGACTTTATGTCACGTCCAAATTCTTGAAGCTGCACTTCAGTGACATATGGCTCCCTCCTTGAGGAATCAAAGTTCCTCACTCGAACACATTTAATGTCATCCTTGATTCTTGTGTAGTTTTGCAGCAATTCCCACGCATGGTCAGTTGTTTTTGGGTTGTGCATTCCAATTAAAAGAGCTACTTGTATAAAGCAATACCACATACTTATTGCTTCCCTTGTATACTGGAATATTGTTAATTTCTTCTTGAATTTTTAGTAAAACCACAGTAGTCACCAATATCCCAGGTAACGTGTTAATGTCCTTATCTCGACGTGTTAAAGTCCTTATCCCGACGCTGCCACCAGTGTTAAGTTTTACCGGGGAAAAACTCTGCTGCTGCTGCTGTGGTTGACAAAAACTCAAGTCTTAATTCTTCTTGACAACATTTAATTTCTAAAGTCTACACAATATTCAAGTTTACTTCTGTAAATCCTTTTCGTTCAACTGTCAACTTCTTTGCTTTCCAAAAAGGCCTAAAAGTGATCTAACATCAAAGTTCTCCCTCTTCTTAGTAACTAAATTTTGAATTTCCCCCTCGTGAACAAAGGAACCCTGGTTTATATAAGATGTTCAACAGAGAAAGGCTACGTAGGCTAAACTGATTTGCTAAATCTTATCAAAGCTAGCTCCAAATATGGGGAGCAGCATGCTGAACTATAGCACCTCCACTGATCAGTGCCAGGGTCCCTTACTAGCCATTTGGGCTAAAGTAATTACAATTTATGGGACTACATGATGACAGGTCTCGGCCAAACCGATGACTGACAATCTCCACTAGCCCTCTGTTTAACATTTCCAGATATAACACCTCTCTCCTTTGTTCAATGGGTCAACCATATTGCAAACCTATGGTGACCAGAATTAAACACAATTCTTACATAAAGGTTCAAGAGTTGTCTAAACCCCTATGTCAAAAACACAACAATATGCTTAAGTAAAAATATGAAACATTCAATCCCTAGAATGCTTGGCATGCATGTACTGTCATTTACAAACGGTGTAGAGGGACACTGTGACCAGGGTCTGCACTGTTTGTCATTCAAAATACTCTAGCAAGTTTAATCGTTCATATTAAGTGGACTCTATATTTAAACACTGATTGGCTATTCAACCGTCGATGAAAGGGTTGAACTAGTGAATGGGAGGATAAATGTGACGGTATGGATATGCAAAGGGCAGTTATAAAGATGAACTGTCCTGTGTTCACTTAAATTTACAGTAACGGTTAACATGTTAGGACAATAACAAATAATATCATCCTTTAAGTGTATCAATGGATTAACCCATTCCCTCATGTTGACAACTTTTGACGACTCTGTAAAAGTCACTTTGTCAAACCATTGTGATAAATAGAGCATTTGCTCCTATAGGAGCAAATGCTCTATTTATCACAATGGTTTCAGACTACAAAATTCTAAAAAAAAATCCTTTTCTCGAATTAATGCTCCTTTTCGGTAGATTTATTCAAAGAGGATGTATCCAAAAATAGCCTATGAGGTAATGGGTTAAATAACCTTGGCAAACAGTTTGGATTCAGATTAGGCACGGGTCATGATAATGTTCTCAGCTTGGCCCAAAACGATAGGACATGTTGATGAACTGTTTTATGAAAATAAGAGTCTTTTCTCTCTTTTTTTGAGAAAGTTGCAAATAACAGTTTTCTGTAAATGCATATTTACGGAGTTTTGTTTGTTATTTTACCTGACTGATTTAAAAGTAGGACTGGATATACATCAGTATGTGTCCAGGTGATATCTCTAAGAACATATGTTATCACCAATAGCTACATGTATAATGTTTGCAAACATCATAACAAATTCAAAAGAAAATGTTGAAGGGTTGGGCCATACACATATGATTTTGATTTTTTAACCACAGTGAAATCTGCCGGCAAGTTCCGCCAACACAGTGACGACTTGTCTTTAGGTGCTGGCTTTATGGGACATGGACGTAGTGTAGAAGGCTCCAATAATTACCTTCTCTTTGCAACGAAACAACTACCTTATTTGTCAAGCAACCTACTGAGATTAACTAAAGTGATCTCGGGAGTAGTATTACTTATATCTTGTGATAATTTGATATTGTTTGTTTTCAGTACATTTGGTGAGCTTTGATTGACTAATTTTTATACCCTAATGAAAAGAAATAATTAGGCCACGCCTCGCCGGGACTACTTTCTCCTAGTAAAGTGTTAAGTGCATTCGTCCAAAGTTATATGAATTAGTATTAAGTGTTGAAAATACACAAATGATTGGTAAATATTGTTTAAGCTTCTTTCTTACATTCGGTAGTGGTATAAAATTATAAGTACAGTAGAACACCACTAATGCGACCACTTAATAAACATGGGTGTCTTTATTGGCAGGTGGTTGCTTAATACAGGACAAAAGTAATGCAGAAAGCTCCTCTATGACCTTTCTGCATCACCTTGTCCTGCATTAAGCTTCCACCTGAATCTAGCGCCCAGAATTATACCTCTTTTAGGTGGTCGTAAGCGGGATTTTACTTTAATACATAGATCTTTTTTGTTTTCATTGAAGTATATGGGGAAAAAACTTGGTCACTGTCACAAACGAAGTTTGTGGTACAGAATTCTTTGTATATTTAAAGGATTTCACATCATACTTACAACAAGTACACGGTCATACATTTATTCATACACGACGAACAAGAAATACTTCATTATCGTCAATACAGTTTATAACTCTCAATCTCTCTACTATAGTGTTCATCACTCAGCTATTGTCTACAGTTCATCTGCAACACAGTTCCACTTAGGAAAGTTCTGTTCTTAGTTTTTTAACACGACACATGGCAAAACTTACACTACACGTGTCCACAAAGTCAATATATATATCACTGAGAAGTACCTTTAAAATAACTTCTCTAGGTACATAACACATTCTCTAGGCGTGCTTTACACGATGTACACGATATGTATATGTATAAAAGGATATATGTTTAAGGGCTCCACCAAGGATAACGCATATGGACTCCACTAAGGACAACCACTGTCTGTCAACAACTCCGGAAATAGCTAGGTAAAACTACTAAGCGAAGCGAATAAAGTGATAAAACGGACCAACACCATGTAAGACAATCATTTGTTATTTTAAATCTCATTATCTTAACCATCATAGATAAAGCACTACCGGGTCCATGAATCTTTGATTACTTCACTCAGAGTTAAAACTCATGCTGCATAAGTTGGCATTATCAGAATATTTAACCTGTAAAATGCTTCCCTAGTAGCGAGGAAAAGTCAACGTCATTTGATATTTGGCTCTTATTTAAGGAAACTTGTATTTGTATATTCATGAATTAACTGACGAATCGAATCATATGATTGTTTTGTTTTATGTACCAAAAATTGTATCTTTCCATACATTGTGTGAGAAGATATTACAAAATTCATATGTAGGATTGTGTACGGCGAATAGTTGTTACAGTGTACGGCGAATAGCGTTTCTGGTGATTTTAGTGTACGGCGAATAGCTTCAACAGTTTTCGAAAGAAAATGCTTTAAATAAGGATGGTAACTTAATCGACTGTGTCGAACAAGGATCCGTGAGTTAAATTACATTAATAGGCTACTTAACAATTTAAGAACATTGCTTTAGAGTTGGTAAATGTGCTCATTCAAGTTGAAGTTCTATTACTTATGGATTTTCATGAGTACGTTTCCTGCTTTATGACAGCCATCCGAAAGCAAATAGAGCAGAGAAATGATTCTGGCCCTACTATGTTTGCAAAGGCTTAGATGTGTGTTTCTATACAGAAAAGGCATGATATTTGTTTCTGGCAAAGAATATAGTAGAACCTGTCTAAACGAACCATCAAAAATGTCCAATTATGGGTCTGTAAGGCAGGTGGTAGCGTAATACAGGCTACAATTAATACAGAAAGTTCTTATGAGCTTTCTGCACTACTTTTGCCTTGTATTAAGTAACCACCTGCTTTTAAGACTCATATGTTCAATATATGTATGTATATACAGTTACTTATCATGGTATTAACCCCTTTCTACTAAAGAAATTTAATAACAATTATTTAACCCTTTACCTTTTCAATATTTATGCAAGAATAATGCCATCATGAATATTAGCCATTTTTGTGTAATGTAATTTTTTCAAGTGATGCATTTCTTTTGACAAAAAATAAAATAATTTGGTCTATAAATCTACACATGTAATGTCATAAGCAAACAGCATATCCTGATCAGATGGCTCCTAAGTGCCATCTGGTTTGGATCTACTCAGTTTGCAAATGCGTAAAAATGATTTTATATGAAGAAAAACATTAATGGTTTAATCAAGATTTCTGTAACCAGGGTTTCTCTAGAGAAAATATACTCATCGGGTGTGGGGAGCGAGCTCGAGTCCTCGAAATTCCTAGTCAAATAATCTACTGCGGCACGATAAAAGTCGGGTTGCATAGCAATGGCGAATGCTGTACAAGTGTTGATACAGGTCAGCTACAGTCTGTGGCATACGAGGGCTGATTGATTAGTCGAGAGCTTTGTATTGAAGGAGTTAAGCAGGGATGTCCTTTTTCTGTCCTACCATTCCCTGACTATTTAAGGCTGTGTGCCCGAAGACTGGTGTCATGTGATCAGTTTATGCCAAAGAGGTAGCACTCTCAAGTCAACAAGGTACTTGATTGGTGTGTGCGTGAGTGTGTGTGCGAGTGTGTGTGTGTGTGGTGTGTGTGTGTGTGGGGGGCTGTATTGAAATATTGATTTTGTTTCAAATCATTGTTTCCGCAGGGGATTCTCTCATTGCATTTTCTTGTTTAGACCAAACACCAGTCTTTTCAAATACAAAGTGATTAATAAACTAAGTCTTCATTCATACATATATCTTGTGGTATCCGAATTTCGTGAATGCTCGGATGCATGCAGTAATTAAAACTAAAATGGTCAGACCTAGAAATTCACTTACACATTTTTAAGGAGCGTAGCTGAGTCCAAATATCGTTTAAACACCATGCCTATAGGGACCCGGGGGCTTGCTCCCCCGGGAAAATTTAGAATTGAGTGGTTTCAAAAAGCGACTTTTACAGAGGCGTCAATAGGAGGAGTGGGTTAAATCTTATATGACAAGACGGAACGTTTATCAAAGTCTATCCCTACTTGGCCTTCGAGTGTTGTTCCATTTTGGCCATACTGGCCATACTAGTTAATGTGTTCACCTATCATTGATGTTACACACGTGCGTAAATGCGTGTCGCTAGCTACGCCCCTGTCTTTAGAAGTTGGCTTGTAGTCTTCGCGGCTGACGTTGAAATGTTTGATCCACTGCAAGCGCTCTTCTTCACTGCGAGAAATGGTGTGCAGTCTGTAAGGCTCCCAACACGGGCAGTTTTTATGCATATTTTTTCTCCTTACCGTTGCACCATTTATAAAGTTTCTTTTGATTGTTATTGCAATAAAAAGCAGCATATCACTTCCCTGAACTACAATGTACTTTCGTATGGCATTATAACTTATTATTCTATACAAATTCCTAAAATATCGGTCATAAAACAAATCCATACAATCTAAAATCTTTATTTATCAGCAAAACTTAACAGTACCATAAAGACGGAGAGTATTCATGAGCAATTAATTCTGTAATCATTGTTACGTGCAGATCCGTCAAAACCGAAAGTAGCGCAATAGTAGATGTGGATACTCTGCCATTTGTGCCTTCTAAAAGTTTCCTCATTTGATATTGCACAACCTACATTTTAATTCTAGATCAATGGCATTTTCATGATAGACATGAGGTGTCAGTTCATTTTCCTCGCACGAACCTTAGGGAAAGAGTATAAGTAAATTTTAGCCGTAAAATGATGCACACCACGCAAGCTATTTGCCGAGCAGTCTTCATAACAGTAAAATATATTACTATTCGCCGTACACATCGGAAGCTATTCGCCGTACACTATTCATACCACATTTATCTATTCGCCGTACACACACCTTGTTTTTCCTTTTATCAAATTCAAAGCCAATTTCGATCGTATTCTGCAATCAACACTGGCATAAGAGTGTATCGGCTGTGTGACGACAAGGAATGTGTGAAATCGTGTGTCGGAGGATAAGAAAAGCGATTGCGAACACGTTTTTGACCTCTTCGCTCCTATCTCGGTTGTACTAATCCGAGAACAATGCACCAAAAATGATTTACATACGTGAATTTGAATTGATCAGAAACCATGTAATCATTGGTTGATCTATCTACCAGTAATTTCAAACATTGCAATGCTAGAATATGTCATAATCTATATAAATATATCGAATTACTACTTCACAGTCAATGAACTTTCGCTTCACTTAGTAGTTTTACCTAGCTATTTCCGGAGTTGTTGACAGGCAGTGACAACGCCAATGTCTTTCCAGTGTTTCCACCAAGGATAATATATGGCTTCCACCAAGGATATGTAAAGTTACGGGCTCCACCAAGTATATATGCCCATGGTTCCACAAAGGATATACTAAGTCCAAACAGTCATGGCTCCATTTAGGACGCTATTACCAAGCCAGTCCTGACAACCTGGACTAAATAAAGTACAACGTACTTTTTACTAACAGTTCGTGCAAACCAAATATTCATTAAAACCGGACATGAATTAAAGCACATAAAATGGACAAATGCAAGTTTGTAAATGCAACAATATACAGTCATATAATTATGGAGAAAACCCATATGCAAAAACTTACATAAATTCCAGGCTTTCGCACACGCCCAAATCTCTACAGGTGCTTCACCTGTGACCGCTCTAACCAAACTGACCACTGTCCACTCTCACAGAGAGCCAAATACACAAAATTGCATGTACAATAGACACTATAAAATAGCTAAACCTACAAGGGCATGTGGTATTTTACAAAACTACACCTGGACACTACTAGACCACAAGGGACTGAAGTAACTATAAGTACTGATTTTTGTGACAGTCACATTTTAGTATGAAACCGCGGAGCGTTTTCATACAGTGCGACCAAGTTTGTTTTCATACCTCCATGAAAACAAAACACTTTCTATATATTCTTTAATTGTGTGTCTTTACCAATTATATGAATATATATAAATAGTTTGTAGCTAGTAAGTGCATTAATAATTCTGTTTGCAAATGCGAGCATAGGTCGTGAATAACGGAGAAAGGGTTAATCTATTTTTTATACCCCACCTACGTATGTATTTGCTATCGTCCGTCCTTCCGCAAGTCTGGCCTTCCGTATGTACATCCGCCTGTACCGTACGTACTTTTCGTGCGTCCCGAAAACTTGTGTTTCTTTCCATTAACAATTTCCCTCATTCGTGTAATTGGTTGGTATATGAATATGGAAATAGTGGTCAATGACAGAAACTGTGGAATCAGATCTATAGATATCATTTCATAAGCAAATAGAGTAGACCCGGTATGTGTTGCCTTATCTGGGTCTAAGTGTATTTGAAGAGCATGGAAAGGAATCGCTATGAGTTAAAGTGAAAGTCTCTATCTAGAATGTGTTTTAACAATGCCCAACAATTACATTAATTATTTGTTTATATGCTGAAAAGAAGTATATCACAAGAAAACCAGTCAATTGTCCGACCAAGGTCGTTAATAATTTGTTGTGAAACAAAAATTGTAAGTATCGATGAAAACGGTTTATTTTGTATCATAGGAGCAGTTTTCGACATAAGTTCAAATTGACAATCTTCATAATGTAGTTTGTTTGGTTGTTGGTTTGCTGGTTGCATGGTTGGTTTGTATACAACTTTAACGTTGAAGATAAATTTGTAGCCATTGCACATAGCGCATATATACTTCAAACTTGGCATGCGTGTACAACTTATGGAGGCGAACATTTTTAGGGGTGACTTATTAAGGTCAATGTCATACACCAAGGTCAAAGGTCATATTGGGGACATAGTGTTTCACCAACACGTCTTGTTGAAAACATGGGTTTATTGTTGGGACTTCCTCTTTAACCCTTTACTCCATATAGGTATGTATAGTATATCATAGACAAAGTGTCATCATATTGCATACAAATGTTTGTGGTACGCCTGTATAGTTCTATTTTGACCCGTGAGTTGTGACCTTTAGGACCAGTCCACCCGTAGAGGTACAACGCGTCACAAAGCATGTATTTGTTCAGGAGTTACCTGTGGTAATACAGACAAGTAATAAGCATATGCAGTAAACCTCTCTATAACGGCCACTAAATTCTGTTAATTAGATGGTATTTAGGGCAGGTGGTTGTTTAAAGCAAGGTGAAAGTAAAACAGAACGCTCCTATAGGAGCGTTCTGTTTACTTTCACATTGCTTTAAGCAGCCACCTGCCTTTAACATAAAAATACTTGATGTAATTTAGTGGCCGTTATTGAGAGGTTTTACTGTATATACTAATACTGCACGATTACTACCAGCTTCTTGTGACAACCATTGTCCACTTACCCATAAATTAGAATGGTTGCAACTTCTATAAATAGAAAAGTGCAGTCACGGCTCAGCACTCGAAATCGAACTATATATCATTTAATACGGGACCAGTAACACCGGAATTGTGTTGTTTTATTTCGTTGAAATTTAGACAAGTTTGTGACAAATGATGGTGTCTTTGCAAACGCAGTGCTCTATTTGTTTATAAAATTACATAGCTGTGTTTCTACTGTTTTGGCCATAGCCAAACGATTCTTGGTTCATTTTCTATCATAAACTACTGAAAAAATATTTATGATACACTTATTTCTGACATCAATATTCATTAGGTACATTATTATACATGTGTACATGCATATACATTACATTGTACATGTACTTCAAGTCTTGAAAGTTCATGACCTACTCAGTTACGTACTTATTTCCACACATTACTGATCGGTAAGATCTGTAACTTAAGCATTTGCCTAATGAATATTCATATAAGAAAAATGACTAGATGAATATACACTAACTGATAATGTGATCCCGGGAGCGCCAGGAGCGCCTTTTGGAGCTCCGGGATATCGCATTTGGGAGCCTCGATGCGGATTTGGGAGAGTCATTGATTGTTAGCATCAACCGGTTGATCCAGATCCGTCTGGCACATTGACACTGACTACAGAAAGAGAGAAGTGGGGGAGAGGGGAGATGGGATAGAGTGAGAGACGGACAGACAGACACGTCACAGACGGACAGACTAAGAGAGAAAAAGAGACAGAGAGAGGGGAAGAGAGAGACATGGAGAGACATAGGGAAACACCCACACAGAGAAAGGACGACAGAGAGAAAGGAGAGAGACTGGGGGATGCAGAGAGAGAGAAGATAAAGAGACACACAGAGAGACAGGCAGGCGAGAGGAGAGAGACAGACAAACAGACAGACAGACTTTAAGGCGGACAGATAGACATAATCCGATATTCTAATTGAGTTAAGCGGACCTATGGTACTCTGCTTCACTGATCCTATATCTACTTAATTATTCAGATCACATCCTGTTTTGCAACAAATGTAATGTGATGCACAGATTTCATACATTCACGGTATGTTGCACAAGCTGTGCATATGGAATACCTTGCAATATAAAACCTTGAAGGGTCCCATCAGCTGTGATCTGCACGCGTCATATAACCAGGGCATATACTACTACAAGTATCTGATTATCAAGTTTCTACGCATGTGATAACCTTACACTTGGTTCTGCATAGTTAGGGTCTCAATACCTAAATAGCTTTCCAAACAACTTGTATCCAAATGAGACGTCCAGTCATTCGTCTTTTTGTCAGGATCCAAACTATTTGACAATCGGTCAAAAGATTTAACCCTTTCCCTGTTCTGTGTTTTTTTTTCAAATTTCAATACCTACTAAATAGTCATGGCCAAATAGTTATAATGAAATATGGAAGATGGAATAGCCATTTCGGAAAGTAAAGAAACAGATCTTTCAAATTCCAGTAGCAAACAGAACAGATCCTGACCAGACCAGACTCCTATATGAGCCGTCAGATCTGGGTCTACAGTGTTTGCAAAAGCGTGAAAACACGATTATATGAAGGAAAGGGTTAAACGATCCGGAGGTAGGTAGGTAAACACTGCAGTTGATTACAAGTTGGGTTAACATAACTTATTCAGCAAGCTAACACAAGGATAATGAAACATGAGCAGTCGAGCTAAGCAGAGCAGATCGAAGGATTGGTGTAAAACTATTCTAACTCCTTCACAAAGTGAAGGAGTTAGAATAGTTTTACACCAAGCCCTCGCGATATGAATTGTAAGCATTATGTCAACCTCCAACGCAGTTATCTCCCCTGATCGCTACGCTGAAGAGATCCCTGCCACCACAACATCCACGTGACCATGGTGTACATCATGTTATCAAACTATGGCCTGCAAACTCTTTCCGCAGCCAACCGGTAAATTTACTGTTAGATCTACACACTGTCCCGCAAGAAAATATTAAAAACATTTAAGCTGTTCGGGAATTCGGTAAACTGATCTAGATCCATTTCCTCGGTACCCCAAACTGACCGAAATACATAAGGCTGTGTGTAAGTGATGCGTAACTAAGCTATTGTTTTCAACGTTGTTAAGGCGCCGTCATTATTGTGACGTCATCACGATAAAGAGAATTACGTGTAATAGGTTATCAAAACTCTTTTTTTAGGAAAGCTGATTATTGTTCTTCTTTGCTGGCTTTACCGGTGCTGAAATATGAAACAAAATCGAAAACTATTGATATCAACATTCAAAAAAATAAAATATGCAAAAACAAATTTTAGCTGAAATCTAGCTAAAACAAACTTGTGGTGGCAGTGATGCCCGTACGTAGTGACAAGGGAGATCACTGTGAGGAGTTTGGCATTATGTATGCACCGTGCCCATTACTCGTATATTCCTATCACCGGCGTCTACGGGTATGAGCCGTGTTCATTATATTCCTTTCAGCTGCGTCTTCAGATATGCACAGCGTCTATTGTGTTCCTTTCAGTGACGGTTGCAGATATGTGCCGTATTCATTATTTTCCGTTCAGCTATGCGACGTTTTCATTTTTTTCTTCAGTGGCGTCACCGGTTATGCGCCCTTTTCATCAGTTTCCTTCCAGCTGCGTCTCAGACAGGTATGCGCCGTGTTCATTATATATTCCTTTCAGCGACGACGGTTGGTATGAGCCGTGTCCATTTATTTCCTTCCAGCGGTGTCTCATCTGAATTCAAGCTGTTTGTAAATGCGAGTCAGATCGTGATTAGCGGGATAACGGTTAACCCATCATACCATAGGCTATTTTTAGAACCAACATCTTAAATAAATCTACCAGCATTTACCAGAGAAAAGGAAAATGTTAAAATTGTGTAGTTTTGAGACCATTGTGATAAATGCTCTATTTATCACAATGGTTTCAAGAAGTGAGTTTTACAGAGGCGTAGAAATGCGTATTTATGGAGGAAAGGGTAAATATAGAAGATATTGTGTGAAAATTCGGACCATGATTTGGACAATAAATTGAAATTATGAACATATGAAAATAACGAACAAATTATGCAACTGACAATTGGGTTTTTATCAAACAGAAAAATGCGCCTAAGTATTATATAATTCAGGGAACTGTCTACTCGGAAAGTAAAGCAGTGTACACACTAGGTATCGTTCATGACACTAGGCGTTAAAAGCTTGCTTTTGTGCCAATACCCATAACAATGATAGCAATTGTACTGCACATACTGAAACGCCAAACGAATAGTATCAGATACAGGTGCAACGAGTCATATAACACACTACATGTGCTTGTAAAATCTTCATAATGGTGAACTGTAGCATATCCTATTGCTTATAAATACCGTATAAACTCGATAGTTCGAAGTTTTACTAATGAAGAATTGGTCACTTTTTAGACAGACAGATGGCTGCTTACTGCATGGTGAAAGTCATGCAGAAATCTCCAAGAGAAACTTTCTGCATGGCTTTCAAACTTCCTTAAGCTGCCACCTGTGTCTTAAAGACCGATAATGATATGTGTTTTAGTGTTCGAATTATTGGTGGTTTACTGTATGTAACTAGATACAAACTCACCGACTCATCGAACGGATATAAATGCATGCACCGTATACACTAAAGCGGACACTTACTTTGTAAACATGTGTATGTTGTAACCCTTTTGAACAACACATAAAATAACTCACCAGTGTTTAGCTGTAGAGTCCATACAACATGACTTAAAACTGGAGTGTTTTGAATGACAGACAGTGCAGACTCTGATCTCAGATGCCCTGTATGAGCCATCGTTTGCAAATGACAGAACATGCGTGTGCAGCATTCAAAGCGCTAAGCATGTACAAAAATGCACAATTACAAGACGAAGCGGGACGGAATGTATATCAAGTAATAAAACATTAACCATACAAGATAATACAATGGACCATAAAGTGAAAGTAGGAGTACCGCCTTGGAACGGTCAGTAGCCAAAAAAAGGCTACTGGGGCCAGACTATCACATATGTGTATTTGTATAAAGATGAACTTCGATATCTCGAACTTCAATGAACCATTAAAATACTTCGAGATAACAGAGATTCGAGTCATCCGATTTCTAATGTGAACACTTTCTCAAGCTCACAGCTTAAGGCAGGTCTAAAGTAATGATGAACGTTCCTGTATGTTACATGTGTTTGTATATGTGCGAGTGATACACTTTAGAAGAAATCTGTATTGTAAATGTTTGAAGAACCGAAGTTTAAGTTCGAGTTATCTGGAAGTTCGAGTTATCCAACTTCGAGTTAAACTTTATAAAAGAAGTCAAACTAGAAAACTGACTCAGTCAGAGAGGGTCATGTGGATGATCTTTTGTTGTTTTTGACAAATCATGGGAAGATAACTCTAGACATGGTGATCTAATTCAACCAAAAAGGTAAAGGTGGCTTCCTCTTCCTCTCATAATACTAAGCATGTGCCTTTAATATAAACCAAATATGTGCAGTTCTATTTTAGTTATCAAGTCACATCAAAAGTGATGACAAAAGATTATGGCATTTTGGATGAATCAAGGGCAGATGATTCTAGACCTAGTGATCCAATTGAACCCGAAAAACTACAGGCATCTTCCTCTGATGATACTAAGCATATGCCCCTAATATGAATCCAATATGTGGAGTACTGTATGAGTTATCGCGTCACATCAAAAGTGTTGACAAAAGTTGATGGCATTTTTGATGAATCAATGGCAGATAACTCTAGACACAGTGATCTGATTTAATCCATAACCTATAAGCATCTTCCTCTGATGATACTAAGCATATGCCCTTAATATGAAACCTATATGTGGAGTACTGTTTGAGTTATCGCGTCACATCAAAATTGTTGACTGACGGGCAGACAGACAGGCGGACGGACAAACAAACGGACGGACCGACAGACGGACAGAAAAAAGGTGATTCCTATAGAGTTCCTGTATTTTCAATGCAGGGCCCCAATTATAAGAAAATATTAATCCATCACTGCACGGATATTTATGAAAGATATAATGACATCGTAGAAATTAACTGAAATGTTGTATTGGGACTATGCGCATGGGACATTTTTATCAGAACAGAACAGATATTCTATTGGCTTTAAAGGGGATGTCCCTACATTTGACGCGTTTCATAAATACTTAAAATATACAAAACTCATTTATTTATATGCTGAAAAGTAGTATATCGCAAAAAGCCCCATCCAATTACCGTTTATAATGACAAAACATCCATATGTTTGATATCGCCGATCCCGGTTTTACTACCCGAAGTTTCAGTTTTATTCGGGTTGTGTTTTAGTTTCGTAACTGTTCGCCCTATTCGCGATTCTCCGACCACTTCCGAGAAAGCTATTACGTAAACAATGGAGGGATCGGGTGATCATCGGCAAAACGCGGAATAATTTAACGGAAAGGGTCGATAATATTGTGTTGTAGAACAAAAATTATCAGTATTGATGAAATCGGTTTGTCTGTATCACAGGGGCATTTTTCGATATAAGTTCAAATTGGGAACCTTCATAATAATGATAGAGCATAAAAAATACCAAGTTTTAAGATATTATTGAAAATATGCGTTCATTGTAGGGACTCCCTCTTTAATTAACATAGCATGTTAGTGTCAGTAGATGGGGAGTTTTCCACCCCAGTTAATATGAAATATAGCGTGCCACAGGGATCGGTCCTTGGACCAAAAAACTACATCATGTACACAAAACCTGTCGGCTCAATCTGCAGAAACCATGGGCTAAAGCACCATTTTTATGCCGATGACTCGCAATTATACCTATCCTTTAAGCCCAAGGACATTTCCTGTCAACAAGAAGCTTTATCACGAGTTGAGATCTGTCTCAACGAAATAGTCTCTTGGATGCACCAGAACATGCTGAAGCTCAATACTGACAAAACTGAGGTCATCCTGTTTCATACAAAAAACACAGTAGTACCGGAAGACATTCATGTGCAAGTAGGCCCCTCTAAGATCAAACCGTCTTTGTGTATAAAGAATCTCGGTACATGGCTCGATTCACAAATGGATATGGCGTCACACATCAATTCGGTGTGTATGTCTAGTTATGCACAGCTCCGACGAATAGGTCATATAAGAAAGTACCTCTCACCTGATGCTACCAAGACTTTGGTGAACTCTCTGGTTACATCAAAAATAGACTACTGCAACTCATTGCTGCATGGAATTTCAAAAAACACACTGCAGAAACTTCAAAGAGTTCAAAACACAGCAGCCCGCATCATAACCAGGACTCCTCGATATGATCATATCACGCCTGTTTTGAGAGAACTTCACTGGCTTCCGGTTCAACATCGCATTGAATTCAAAATTCTGACACTTACGTATAAAGCCATGCACAATGAATCCGCCAAGTACATTGTCGACATGCTTGACGTGTATCGGCCCCGCAGAGAATTAAGGTCAGCAAGTAGTTCCTTGTCGTTGGTTGTACCAAAAAGTCGTAAGGTAAAATACGGTGAGAGAAGTTTCATGCATGCAGCTCCAAAACTCTGGAATGCTCTGCCATCAGGCATTAGAGATGCAAGCTCACTGGCATGTTTCAAAAGATCTCTGAAAACACATTTCTTCAACATATACTACTAGAATAGTTTAGGAAAAGCTAGTTTAGGAAAAGTAGCTTATAATCATCAATTTTCGTACCTTACGATTCCTTTGCCATTGCAGCCCTTGGGATATGCTGTAGGAATCAATCTCTCATTGACCGAGTATATAATCATGTGGTTCCTACCGGTTAGTGATTTCATATTTAAATCATATTTATTGTATATATATTGCTTATATTTCACCGACTTGGTAATTAATCATGTGGTTCCTACCAGTTGGTGATTTTATACTTATTGTATATTTATTGCATATCTTTCATCGACTGGGTAGATAATCATGTGGTTCCTACCGGTTAGTGGTTATACATTTATTGTATATATATAGCATATCTTTCATTGACCGGGTGGATAATCATGTGGTTCCTACCGGTTAGTGATTTTATATTTATTATATATATATTGCATACATTTCATTGACTGGATGGACGATCATGCCGTTCCTTCCGGTTTATGATTTCATATATATTGTATATCTTTTGTATATCCTTCACTGACCGTCCGGCTAGTGATTTTTATATTTATTGTATATCTATTGTAAATCTTTCATTGTCTGGATAGATAATCATGCGGTTCGTTCCGATTGTGGATTTCATCCATGTACAGCGCTTTTGAACGCACATATCCTGTGTGAAAAGAGCGCTATATAAATGTGGTATAATAATAATAATAATAAATAATAATGTCCATTGCCATGATACATACAAACAGAAAAGACGAAATGTACAAACAATTGAAATGAAGTTGTTGAGAAAAGTATGAAAAGCTTTTAAATAACTAGTAGATGGTAATAACCAAGTCTACTGTTTAATCTATAATTTAAACATACAACTCACTCGAACTGGTTTTTGTTGCTGACGAGCACTGGGTTTACGTTCAACATACAGAGACCAATTAGAATATGAATAAAAACCACTTGATCAGAGTATATTTTAGATCCATTCAAACTGGTATTCATACAGGGTGGTCACTGAATGCACGTCCAGTATGTAGACCAGTTTGGGTTTAAGCCAGTGCAAGTCATTAAATTTGTCAGAATAAGGACTTTACATATTGTATTTGACTGTTTACCAAGATAACAAATAGGAACAGAACATTTGACACTAGTTACGTTTACACAACTGTAGTTTTCATCACCCATGTACATACAGTAAACCTTTTCAAAGCGATCACCAAATGACGCTTACTTCTGGTTCTTAAAGTCAGATGGTAGCGTAATGCAGCACGAAAGTGATGTAGTAAGCTCCTGAAGGAGCCTGGTTTTAAAGACGCCTAACTCTAATCATAAAGTAGTCGCACTGGAGGACCTTGGTCGTCTGCTGCAATTTTCATTTATTAAGTTTCTTCATTTTTGTTTCAAACAACATGGTCAAAGTAACATTTACTCGGTGTCTCATAGTTAACCCCTCGCTTGCTATTCACATCAATATACCTACCTGTAAATAGTGAAGACCCAGATGAGACAGCTCCTGCAGGAGCTGTCTCATCAGGGTCTGCACTATTTACAAGTTGACTGTGCAACCAGTGCACTCCACAGCAGTGATTGCACAGCGAAATACTTGTACACAGTGAAGACATATGTAATTATACAACGGGGCATGGGTAAAGAAGGAGAAATGTATTTTAAAATTCAGCAAGAGAAGGGTTAACAGCAAAAGAGTTATGTCATACAAATCTGAAATTCTTTTGTTACGCAAAAGTGCCGCAAATATGAGTAGAGTGCAGCTTTAACAAACTAAGACCTAAACAAGTTATAGAATAATAATACAAGGGCACATCTCAATCCAATAGGCTGAAACTTATTTCGCTTCCAAGCTCATGCTCAGCTATCTAATAATCTAATTAAAATGTATGTTGGTGCATTTGATATCTCAATCATTCGATAGCAACTGGCCTATATATACATTTATCCGAGATGCACACGTGCCTATCTGTCACAAACGTCATCGTCGTACCATAAACTTGTTTGAAGGCTTCTAACATCTACTTTCGGGCAATGCCGTCAGTTTTCGAGTCAACGAAATCAGGTTTTTCTCATATAATCTGCCTCCTGCGTTAGAATACCATTTGCGAGTCCAAGTATACCACTGATCTGGGGATTCCTCCAAAGTCTTTGAAATGCAAATGGCCATGGACTGCATTTTGATTAGTTTTATTTGAACGAAGTATGTCGTACACCGACTGTACTATAACACCATCAGGGCAGAGATCACAATACCGATATATGAATATGTAAGGCCTTTCATCTCAATTAATAACTATTTCACTTACACAATGCTCTTTTTAGGTGGTATGAATAATAATGTTTCGAAACCTGACGTCACTTCAACTAGCGATATGTTTGGTTTTCCATTATCGAAGTACACAACACCTATTCTGGCACATTCTGACATACGAGGAGAATATAAATGAATAAATACTATGAACATAGTTCAACATACTAGAACGCATTTGCTTCATCGGAGTCTGGTCTCATTTTTTACGAATGTCTTACAATTGTACAGAGCACCTGGATGAAGCGACCGGAACTAGTCAACGAGTGACACATGACATTGTGGTCCGGACCCAACGTTTCCATTCGTGTCCGGCATTTTAAAGACTCTAGTTCAGAAGGCAGGTACAATTTTACATACGGCATAATCAGGACATGGAACATCTCCCTGTAACTGGCTTTCGGCATGTTAGTGTTCGTTCTATATCGACTACGACACCATCGGGACATGGAACACCATCTCCCTGTAACTGGCTTTCGGTCTGTTAGTGCTCGTTCTGTATCGACTACCGCACCATCAGGACATGGAACATCATCTCCCTGTAATTGGCTTTCGGTCTGTTAGTGTTCGTTCTGTATCGACTAGAGTCATGGTCCGAGGAATCAGCTTCAATCTCCACATGCGTCGCTCTCTTTAAAAACCTGTAATTTCCAAAGTGTTGTTTTGTCGTTGTCAGTGTTGCTCGTGTCCTGAAAGTACAGCCGAATGTTTCGTTTGCACTAACACAAATATGAGTGAATCGGCGAGTATGCAAACGATGCATTAAACAATTCACAACTACCTTTGTCATGTTATACATCAGAACTCATTCTGTTTAGCCGACGCGTTAGATAAACAGTGCAGCACGTTCTTGATCAGATGCTGCGTTTTAAGTATCAAAGTTCATCTCGATATACAATGTTTAAAAAGCTAAAATGAAAAATAAGGTTATATAGTGGGGCTCAGTTGACACTGTCAGTGTAAATTAAAAAAAACATGCGCTGCAATTTATACGGTCCATTTTAAAAAACAATTACGTCTAAACATATCCCGGTGCCAATCTCAAAGACATACATTAAAGAATATAAACGTTTTATAGTATACACACGTTGAGTGGATGTTTATTTACTCCGTAACAATGAATAACTTAATATTCATGCCGAATATTATATTGAATTGAAATTAATATTATCACAGGTACATGCGGCGTTAATCAAACGATCATGTAAACTTACACTTTGGGGATAAAAATGACTTGTAGATTAGTCGGAGATGAAATATATTTGTTAGGGTGGGGATTGAATAAGTGTCTATTCATTGAGCAAGTCTGCTTCCCTTATTTCTCTTATCTAGTTCCACCAGAAACAAAACATTTAATTTTACAATGAAGTAAATATTCCAAAATAGAGAATTAATAGAGTCGATCCGCCTAATCTCGTACATGCGTAATATCTCGTACAGTTACCATATATTAAAAGCTGCTCTCCTCCTTCCCGTTCGATTCTTTCGCAAATTTCACTGCACCAAGCACCGATCTTGTTGTTTACACAGTGCGTCATAAGACACTGATGAGACCTATGACGTCAACAAGAAATCTGATTGGATAAAAGCACTATTGGCGCCAAGGTCAAATTCACCGGTATTGTATTACATAAGAGAAGGAACTTTGAAAGTTTAAGTGCAACAGAGGGTGGAGGATTTACCTCTGCTTATTTGTTTGTAGATGCAATCTCTATTGCAGAGCGTTGGTTTAATTAAATAAATAAATAGGTTTAAATTGATTTTAAACACATAGAAAAACACATGCATGGCTATTTCAAGCGTTTTAATTGGTAAAGAGGTGATGTACGAAATTACCCTCCATTGTGTACGAGATTTGCCGCTACTGTACGAAATTAACCGTCGCGACATACCTGTATTCAGTACGTCATAGAAAGGTTGTCCAATCACAAATCTGCTTACAAAAGTGCTAGAATGAATCATCACTGGTTCCTTGACATGTTATAAATTCCCTTTCAACCAAAGGCTAAATCGGGAAGCAGTGAAGTTCGACGGCATCCAAACCTGTACGAGATTAGGCGCATCGACTCTATAATACATAAATACTTAAACTGCTCTGATCTAATATTTCGACCACTAAGGGCCTTTGTCAAAGATTATCATGTCAAAATACACGTCACATTTTTGTTACATGCATTCAGCCATAAAATCAAAGAGAATAATGTTGATCCAGCGTCGTCATGGTGACATTGGGTTGTTTTTTAAAATGGCATGATGTCATCAAAATGACGTCATCAAATGACGTCATGGGTGCAACGACGTCATGCATGCATTAGCGCATTATCCTCTTTGATGTTACAGCCAAATGGTCTGTAGGTTCTCAGCCTCCATATCCAATCAGTTTCATGGATCTGTCTTTCAGTTCTACATGCATGGAACATCCGTTTCAAAACTACAAATCTCACATCATCACTGCTATGACCACCGATTCCAAAATGTCTATTTATTGGCTTCTCTCTCTCATGCCTCACATCACTCAAATGTTCTTTCATTCTCTCCCGAATTTCTCTCTCAGTTTCACCGACATACACCATTATATCGCATTTACTGCATTTAATTGCATATACTACATTTCTTTCTCTACAGTTAATATTAGTTGACACATTGTAAACTGATTGCCTATTTGTGTCACTTATACTTGACATTTCAAGAATACTGCAAGTAGCACAACCCTGTGAACAGACTGTATTGCTTGGTCTAACAATCCTGTTAGTTTTTGAATGCACCAGTGTGTCACATAGATTTTTATCACGCCTGAATGCTACTATTGGCAGTTGTTGGAATACTTCTTTAAGCCGGTCTGATTGATGCTAAACTTTTGAATGTTTGTTTATGTAACAATGTAATGTATATTCGGTAGCAGATTTGAATACGTCAAAACTAAAGGGACCCTATTCATTTTCCTGTTAGATCTAACTGTTTGTTTCTTTACTAATGTGGCAGATCTGTCAAGTTTATCCACCCTTACCAACTGATTTTCTATCATCCTACCACTATATCCTCTCTTCCTTAACTGACCCTTGAGTTTATTTCTTTATAAACAAACAGTAGACTGGATGGATTTTTTTCAAAATCATTATCTTAGGGTTTGTCAGTACAGCAGGGTCTGGTAAGAGTTTCACATACATTTTATGACATAGTTTGATACTACTATATGTGGTCCCACACTGCACTTAAACTCAATTATCAAACTTTACAAATACATGTGCTCCACACGGTAATTTCATAATCAAAACAGAACATTTTTTATTACATTGTCACCACTTCTCGTTGAGTTAAACTGTTAATGCACTGACTACTTGAGTTAACAAAGTGTATAAAGCTTTACATCACAATTTGTTCTGGTGATGGCAACACATGCTTTTACCACTCAGACAAGGACAATGGCCGACAAATTTAAGAAGTTTAAAAACTATTTTTTTTCAATTTTAATCTTAATAATTGAATCTAAAGATATGCTTGATTTCTTTTGTTATCATCTATATAATGAAATCATTGTTGTCGGGTTGTGTAAAGTCGCTGCGGGCAAATCTAGCTTCTAATATGTGCAATGTGTTTTGTGGAGCGCGTGTGTATATAAGTATGGGTACGATTATGTTAGTTTCATTACAGGGATCCGAGAGACGCGGCCCTCAAGGTACCGGACTCGAACTGGGTTGCTCAATGTGTAAGATAATTTAATAGATCAGTCTTATTCCATTATTAATTGAACGCCCTCGTATATAAAATAGAAATAAACTGAAATAAAGAGAATTAATCTTTGAAACTTTGATCTACCTAAACAATTGTCTGGCTCCAAACTATAAATATCGTGTTTTAAATGTCAGCGTTTTTAAGTGTTTTATTGAAATAGAATAGAAACAAACTACAATTGTAGCGGCATCCGATCTAGATCCAAACCATAACTTTGCGATGTTTTTATATCTTTTATTTGATTTTAGGTAGATCTGTTGAACTTTGGACTAAATATAGAACATGGAAAGCGTCAATGCAGGGCAAAAGTAATGCAGAAAGCTGCTATATATAGCGGGCTAGATATAATAAAGGCTTTCAATGGTTGTTTTGCATCATGCAAACATATAATTATGTTATTCCAAACTCAACATGAATTTATTGTATGAACACATCTTGTATATTGTGTCTCGAACCTGCATTATCCTACCACCAGACAAGAATCAACAACATATAAATGAAAAAAAAATGATGTAAAATATAGCAACTAAACACGGATTGTAACCCTGTCCCTCAAATTTAAAAGCTGTTCACGTGTTTGGAAACTGAGTAGCTCCAGATCCTGTAGGAGCCATCTGATACCCTTCTTTACATATCGTCAGCAATTTCCGACACCCTTCTTTACCTTTGAGATGAGCAGTTTCGCACACACTAAATTGCTGACCAAAGTTAACAGAGGGAAATCGTCAGTCAGTGTATATCACTCTTAGTCTATATCGTCAGCATTTTCCGACACCTTTCTTTACCTTTGAGATCAGAAGTTTGCATTTGATTTTAAGTGAAATCAATTAATCCGAACAATTGATTTTTTTTATCAAAAAAACAAACTTTTTTTTTTCATTTCAGTTAACTCGTCAGCTATTTTTTACGTTAATCAACTGCGGAAAATTGTTGAAAAATAGAAATCTAAACAAAAGGGCACATACAATTGAATAGCAGATAACGCTTTTTGGTCATCATTTTTTTATTATTATTATCATTATGACCTTTACAATTAGTCCGAATACCGATCGAAATAATGTATGATGTTAGTGTAGAAATTATATTATGATTTTAATCTTTATTAAAATTATAAATTATATCACTTCTACGCCGAAATGCCACTTGCACGCATTTGATATGCGACAGTAGGAGTTGGTCTGTACAATTTTTTATCGCTTAGACTTTCATTCTTTTATTAACAGTGACTCTAAAAGAGTGAGTAATTCTCTCTTTATCCTTCGTCTGCCCATTCCTGCATATTGACGCCTTTTGACACTTCTGTAAAAGTCACCTTGTGAAACCATTGTGATAAATAGAGCATTTGCTCCACAGGAGCAAATGCTCTATTTAACACAATGGTTTCAAAACTACACAGTTCTGAAAGTTTCCTTTTCTCTAGTTAATGCTCCTTTTTGGTAGATTTAATCAAAGAGGTTAGGTTTTATAATAGCCTAAATGGGAATGGGTTAATCGCGGCCGTAGAGTCATATGCAAGCAGCCTGGATCCGGATGAGACACCGATTAGCTCGGCGTCTTATCCGTGTACAGACTGTTTGAAATCACTAATCGCCGCAACAATATTGTTTTTCCTATTTAATTCGACAGTTTGAGTATATATAAATGTACATTATAACATATAATAAAAAAACAAATATATTTAATTAAAACAAATTAGATTTTTAAAATAATTACATTTAATTTAAAAGAGAAGATTATTGGTGGAAAAGGGAATTATCATTTAAAAATGATGTTGCTTTTGTTCCAATTTTACTTCGTTGTTTTTGTGTCCGCCTGATAAGGGTCTGCTCTGTTTGCTAATGATCTATTATTTCGTTATTTTTTTTGTGCGTGTACATGTGTATGTGTGCGGGGAGGGGGTATATACATATAAAAAAGAATGTTTTTGCTTTACAAAACCCCAGAAATATTTCATGAAAAAGTAACCAGATCTGCAATATTTTATCCAGCGCCTTCACATAATCATCTTTAATGATGGAGTGAAGTAATTGAAAGAAGAAGAACGTGCACTACACGGGCACGAGCAATATTACTGATTTGATTATGACAACTACCTTAATCCGATAATTGGATTTCATATATCTCTCAAACAGTTATTGCACAGAAAGTTTGCAGATTTTAATAATAATAATAATTATATTCTACACCTGTGAGATTCTAAACCGAGTTAAAGTTAATCTGTATTGGTTTTCTGAATCTTTAGATTCTGATTATGATATATATATATTATTCACAATGAAGAAAATCTTGATTTTATGGCTGAATGCATGTAACAAAAATGTGACGTGTATTTTGACATGATAATCTTTGAAAAAGGCCCTTTAGTGGTCGAAATATTAGATTAGAGCAATTAAAGTATTTATGTATATATATTATTGATATGGTTATACAGTTGTTTGCTATGCTGCGTAAGTTATATACGTACAAAGATACACTTTATATGATATTTAAATATTATAAAATGTCTAAAAATTTCATTATAAAAACAGCTAATCAATATACAGTAAAACCCCGCTAATGTGACCACCTAAAAGAGGTATAATTCTAGGTTGGTAGAGGCAGGCACGGTATCTTAATGCAGGACAAAGGTAATGCAGAAAGCTCCTAGAGGAGATTTCTGCATTACTTTTGTCCTGCATTAAGTAACCACCTGCTTATAAAGACATATATGTTTATTCATTAAGTGGTCGCATTAGAGGGGTTCTACTGTATATTAACACGAAGTAAATACAGATTTACTTCGTGATATTAATGACGTCAATATCACTTACATATGAATATTGAACAGGGAAATAGTTAATTTCTATAACGTAGAAGCATATTTTATCATATCATAAGCAAACAAAGCAGACCCTGATTTCAACGGCAAGAAATTCCAATAGCAAACAGAGTAGATCCTGATCAGATGGCTCCTGTAGTAGCCATATGATCTTGGTCTTCTCTGCAAATGCTTGAAAATGCGTTTATGTGAAGGAAAGGATTAAATAATTTAGCATCTATAGATACGCGTGACCTATCATACGGCGGCCATCTGGGTACAACACAATTGACCCTTTAACTCAATTAGATCTAATATTCATGTGAAAAAATAATGTGAATATTAATTATACAATGTATTGTTAAAATAGCGCATGGGCATGGTTTTTTTAATTATGGCGGGCAGTGTAGAAGCATATATCAATAATTTTAAGAGCTTCAGCAAACAGATCTGGAGCAGACCCTGATCAGACGGACATAACCACGAAATAAAATTGCATAAAAAGCAACATTATATTTATTTATTTTTTTATGTTTTCCCCCATTTGTTTGCCATAGCTATTGTTTTAAAATAAATGTTATGCCATTAATCAAAAATATAATAGATATCTATATTCATTTTATAAAAATATATTTTTTATGTATATTCAAACTTCTTTTACAAGTAGTTAACACTAACTACATATTTATTAGTGATAAGTTTCCTTTCATAATCTTGTTTTACCGTACAGGTGGTGTTGACATTATAATCCCCCTAATTCAACGGATCAGTGACCCTTCTATTTCTTTGTCTTCAGCGTTTTCCTTCTTTATCTATGTTTTCAGCAAATCACTTTGAATGAACAGCGTTTTAGACAAACCCGCAATATTGGGCAAAGAACGCTTGTTACAACTTTCACTGCAAAAGAAGGCGTCAGTACACGATGATAGGAGGAATTTTTCAAGTTCAAGTCTTGGTCTTGCTATACATGTCATTGGAACCATTCCTTACATTTACTACACTGTACCATTTCAGGATTCAAACTGTCGTGCGGTAACCTACATGAGCAATAGAGAAGAATTTCCTTCATTGATAGTGTTCTGGAAGTTTTTATTGAAAACTGTGAAAAATCTGTGAATTTCTTGGTTTCAATACACTGAATAAGATGCTGCCTCATTTCATTCTGGTCTTAAATAATTTTATCCGGGTTTTTAGAATTTGCCAAGGTTACGGCATAAGCGACAACCATTGTATCAAGAGAATATTCTTTGCCTCATCAAATGTTAATGAAAAAATTGGCATTTTTGTAAACCAATACCCGCGCAAAACAGCAAAGTTTCTAGTTAAAGCGATGCAATTGCGACGAAATAGACTGTATGTGACTAGGTAGAACAGAAGTTAATTGCTATGTTTGGTTTATGCTCGATAATGATAGAGTTCAGTGTGAGTTGCTATAATATTGATTTCTAATATGTATTTATATATGTTTGATAAGTCTTACAGTAGCTTATCTTAAGGTGACATATAGGCCCAGGGGGCCGGGTGTTTTTGTATGATTGTAAATATTGCTTAACCTATGACTTGTAACACATGTCACTATAATAAATAATTTACTTACTTACTTACTTACTTACTTACACTGAATAAGATGCTGCCTCATTTCATTCTGGTCTTAAATAATTTTATCCGGGTTTTTAGAATTTGCCAAGGTTACGGCATAAGCGACAACCATTGTATCAAGAGAATATTCTTTGCCTCGTGAGAAACAGATTATTCGATGAAATTAGATTTCTCTGAAGTTTATATAGGTAAATCATGTTTCCTTCAGCTTGGTCAAAATTTGCTCCACAGTAGGTTGGCTTGCTGTTAGACGTTTACAGGTGTGAATGAGTAACACCAATTAACGCGTTTGTCGGCTTACCAACGCTGTTAGCCCGTGTTGTTTGGTGTTTGCATTGCAAACAACTCGTAATTACCGACTGTGAAATGTGTGTATCAAAGCTGACATAACCTCGGCTTGTATACTGAGTTTTCAATCAAGTTAGAATTTTGTGGTCATTTTTTTATTATTTCACGGAAGTTTGAGGGAATAGCTCGGTAATACTACATGAGGGATATTTCGTGAAATAGTGTATTTTGGATTTGAGTGAATTTGTCATAGTTACTACTTGTTATATGGAATTTTACTTATATACTGTTCATATATAAGGTGAGTAATTCTTTTTATTTATATTTTCAGTTTTAATCCGTTTTATTAATGCATTATTTATCTATACCATGCACAATGTTCACGGGATTATTATTTCTTTACTTTTATCAAAAAATTATAATTAAAGACCTAAAAGTACAATTAGGATCTTATCGGAATTTATTGTATTGTGTAATTCTCACGATGCGTGTGATTTTTACCCTTTCACCGGTTTGAAAAAAATACGTGGAAATAGACACTCCGAAGAATTATTTGCATATGTTTCTTTCTAAAAATAGAAACGGAATTCCCCAATGGCTTCCGACATCAGAACACTCTCGCACCAATTAAAGGTTAGTTTTCTTTGGTTTTTGCCTTGATGGTGTGTACAATATCCGTATTTTGAGTCGGCAAGACATTAACAAATAACATAAGCTCTGAAGAGCCTTTTAACCGACTATATAACTAGTGTATGTTTACATAAATGTAAAAGAATCTGCAAACTTAACCCTTTCCCTCATATAAACGTGTTTTCACGCACTTGCAAACAGAGTATACCCAGATCAGACGGCTCCTAGAGGAGCCGTCTGATCAGGGTCTGCTATGTTTGCTAATATAATTTGATAGATCTTTTTCGTTGCTTTCTAAATTGTCTACAATGTTCCACCTTCCATATTTCTTTATAACTATTTTGTTAATGAAAATTCAGCAGATATTGAAATTTGACCTAAATACAGAACAGGGAAAGGATTAAAGAGTAATATATGCATCATAACGGCGCGAGAAATATGCTAATCTTACAAATAGAAGGACAGAGGGGAACTCAATACTCTGTTAAGACTTACAAAAGTTTTGAAGTGTGTGATTAGCTCATTTTTCATGGGAATAAATGTATTAAATTTAATTTTAAGCACATATAAAACTAGAACTGTAACCCAAAGGCTAACGATTACCCCCCACCTGGCTGCCTGTCAGAACACTTATCATCAGTCTGAACATACATACATACAGAAACATGAAGAGATTTAAAAAGCAATACCTAGTCTCGTCAAAGAGCTGTAAGACAGCATGCTAATTTTGTGATGGTTGCCATCTTACTGTCTCATGGCAATACGTCAAATAGGGGGTGGAAATGGTTAATTTTCTAATTTACCATCTGGTCATATTAGACCTAATTTTCAATGTAAATCTGCACTGTTGTACGTGGCAATTACGTCATTCAAACAACAACTGACCCCAGATAAAAAAGAATGTTTTTGCTTTACAAAACCCCAGAAATATTTCATGAAAAAGTAACCAGATCTGCAATATTTTATCCAGCGCCTTCACATAATCATCTTTAATGATGGAGTGAAGTAATTGAAAGAAGAAGAACGTGCACTACACGGGCACGAGCAATATTACTGATTTGATTATGACAACTACCTTAATCCGATAATTGGATTTCATATATCTCTCAAACAGTTATTGCACAGAAAGTTTGCAGATTTTAATAATAATAATAATTATATTCTACACCTGTGAGATTCTAAACCGAGTTAAAGTTAATCTGTATTGGTTTTCTGAATCTTTAGATTCTGATTATGATATATATATATTATTCACAATGAAGAAAATCTTGATTTTATGGCTGAATGCATGTAACAAAAATGTGACGTGTATTTTGACATGATAATCTTTGAAAAAGGCCCTTTAGTGGTCGAAATATTAGATTAGAGCAATTAAAGTATTTATGTATATATATTATTGATATGGTTATACAGTTGTTTGCTATGCTGCGTAAGTTATATACGTACAAAGATACACTTTATATGATATTTAAATATTATAAAATGTCTAAAAATTTCATTATAAAAACAGCTAATCAATATACAGTAAAACCCCGCTAATGTGACCACCTAAAAGAGGTATAATTCTAGGTTGGTAGAGGCAGGCACGGTATCTTAATGCAGGACAAAGGTAATGCAGAAAGCTCCTAGAGGAGATTTCTGCATTACTTTTGTCCTGCATTAAGTAACCACCTGCTTATAAAGACATATATGTTTATTCATTAAGTGGTCGCATTAGAGGGGTTCTACTGTATATTAACACGAAGTAAATACAGATTTACTTCGTGATATTAATGACGTCAATATCACTTACATATGAATATTGAACAGGGAAATAGTTAATTTCTATAACGTAGAAGCATATTTTATCATATCATAAGCAAACAAAGCAGACCCTGATTTCAACGGCAAGAAATTCCAATAGCAAACAGAGTAGATCCTGATCAGATGGCTCCTGTAGTAGCCATATGATCTTGGTCTTCTCTGCAAATGCTTGAAAATGCGTTTATGTGAAGGAAAGGATTAAATAATTTAGCATCTATAGATACGCGTGACCCATCATACGGCGGCCATCTGGGTACAACACAATTGACCCTTTAACTCAATTAGATCTAATATTCATGTGAAAAAATAATGTGAATATTAATTATACAATGTATTGTTAAAATAGCGCATGGGCATGGTTTTTTTAATTATGGCGGGCAGTGTAGAAGCATATATCAATAATTTTAAGAGCTTCAGCAAACAGATCTGGAGCAGACCCTGATCAGACGGACATAACCACGAAATAAAATTGCATAAAAAGCAACATTATATTTATTTATTTTTTTATGTTTTCCCCCATTTGTTTGCCATAGCTATTGTTTTAAAATAAATGTTATGCCATTAATCAAAAATATAATAGATATCTATATTCATTTTATAAAAATATATTTTTTATGTATATTCAAACTTCTTTTACAAGTAGTTAACACTAACTACATATTTATTAGTGATAAGTTTCCTTTCATAATCTTGTTTTACCGTACAGGTGGTGTTGACATTATAATCCCCCTAATTCAACGGATCAGTGACCCTTCTATTTCTTTGTCTTCAGCGTTTTCCTTCTTTATCTATGTTTTCAGCAAATCACTTTGAATGAACAGCGTTTTAGACAAACCCGCAATATTGGGCAAAGAACGCTTGTTACAACTTTCACTGCAAAAGAAGGCGTCAGTACACGATGATAGGAGGAATTTTTCAAGTTCAAGTCTTGGTCTTGCTATACATGTCATTGGAACCATTCCTTACATTTACTACACTGTACCATTTCAGGATTCAAACTGTCGTGCGGTAACCTACATGAGCAATAGAGAAGATTTTCCTTCATTGATAGTGTTCTGGAAGTTTTTATTGAAAACTGTGAAAAATCTGTGAATTTCTTGGTTTCAATACACTGAATAAGATGCTGCCTCATTTCATTCTGGTCTTAAATAATTTTATCCGGGTTTTTAGAATTTGCCAAGTTTACGGCATAAGCGACAACCATTGTATCAAGAGAATATTCTTTGCCTCATCAAATGTTAATGAAAAAATTGGCATTTTTGTAAACCAATACCCGCGCAAAACAGCAAAGTTTCTAGTTAAAGCGATGCAATTGCGACGAAATAGACTGTATGTGACTAGGTAGAACAGAAGTTAATTGCTATGTTTGGTTTATGCTCGATAATGATAGAGTTCAGTGTGAGTTGCTATAATATTGATTTCTAATATGTATTTATATATGTTTGATAAGTCTTACAGTAGCTTATCTTAAGGTGACATATAGGCCCAGGGGGCCGGGTGTTTTTGTATGATTGTAAATATTGCTTAACCTATGACTTGTAACACATGTCACTATAATAAATAATTTACTTACTTACTTACTTACTTACACTGAATAAGATGCTGCCTCATTTCATTCTGGTCTTAAATAATTTTATCCGGGTTTTTAGAATTTGCCAAGGTTACGGCATAAGCGACAACCATTGTATCAAGAGAATATTCTTTGCCTCGTGAGAAACAGATTATTCGATGAAATTAGATTTCTCTGAAGTTTATATAGGTAAATCATGTTTCCTTCAGCTTGGTCAAAATTTGCTCCACAGTAGGTTGGCTTGCTGTTAGACGTTTACAGGTGTGAATGAGTAACACCAATTAACGCGTTTGTCGGCTTACCAACGCTGTTAGCCCGTGTTGTTTGGTGTTTGCATTGCAAACAACTCGTAATTACCGACTGTGAAATGTGTGTATCAAAGCTGACATAACCTCGGCTTGTATACTGAGTTTTCAATCAAGTTAGAATTTTGTGGTCATTTTTTTATTATTTCACGGAAGTTTGAGGGAATAGCTCGGTAATACTACATGAGGGATATTTCGTGAAATAGTGTATTTTGGATTTGAGTGAATTTGTCATAGTTACTACTTGTTATATGGAATTTTACTTATATACTGTTCATATATAAGGTGAGTAATTCTTTTTATTTATATTTTCAGTTTTAATCCGTTTTATTAATGCATTATTTATCTATACCATGCACAATGTTCACGGGATTATTATTTCTTTACTTTTATCAAAAAATTATAATTAAAGACCTAAAAGTACAATTAGGATCTTATCGGAATTTATTGTATTGTGTAATTCTCACGATGCGTGTGATTTTTACCCTTTCACCGGTTTGAAAAAATACGTGGAAATAGACACTCCGAAGAATTATTTGCATATGTTTCTTTCTAAAAATAGAAACGGAATTCCCCAATGGCTTCCGACATCAGAACACTCTCGCACCAATTAAAGGTTAGTTTTCTTTGGTTTTTGCCTTGATGGTGTGTACAATATCCGTATTTTGAGTCGGCAAGACATTAACAAATAACATAAGCTCTGAAGAGCCTTTTAACCGACTATATAACTAGTGTATGTTTACATAAATGTAAAAGAATCTGCAAACTTAACCCTTTCCCTCATATAAACGTGTTTTCACGCACTTGCAAACAGAGTATACCCAGATCAGACGGCTCCTAGAGGAGCCGTCTGATCAGGGTCTGCTATGTTTGCTAATATAATTTGATAGATCTTTTTCGTTGCTTTCTAAATTGTCTACAATGTTCCACCTTCCATATTTCTTTATAACTATTTTGTTAATGAAAATTCAGCAGATATTGAAATTTGACCTAAATACAGAACAGGGAAAGGATTAAAGAGTAATATATGCATCATAACGGCGCGAGAAATATGCTAATCTTACAAATAGAAGGACAGAGGGGAACTCAATACTCTGTTAAGACTTACAAAAGTTTTGAAGTGTGTGATTAGCTCATTTTTCATGGGAATAAATGTATTAAATTTAATTTTAAGCACATATAAAACTAGAACTGTAACCCAAAGGCTAACGATTACCCCCCACCTGGCTGCCTGTCAGAACACTTATCATCAGTCTGAACATACATACATACAGAAACATGAAGAGATTTAAAAAGCAATACCTAGTCTCGTCAAAGAGCTGTAAGACAGCATGCTAATTTTGTGATGGTTGCCATCTTACTGTCTCATGGCAATACGTCAAATAGGGGGTGGAAATGGTTAATTTTCTAATTTACCATCTGGTCATATTAGACCTAATTTTCAATGTAAATCTGCACTGTTGTACGTGGCAATTACGTCATTCAAACAACAACTGACCCCAGATAAAAAAGAATGTTTTTGCTTTACAAAACCCCAGAAATATTTCATGAAAAAGTAACCAGATCTGCAATATTTTATCCAGCGCCTTCACATAATCATCTTTAATGATGGAGTGAAGTAATTGAAAGAAGAAGAACGTGCACTACACGGGCACGAGCAATATTACTGATTTGATTATGACAACTACCTTAATCCGATAATTGGATTTCATATATCTCTCAAACAGTTATTGCACAGAAAGTTTGCAGATTTTAATAATAATAATAATTATATTCTACACCTGTGAGATTCTAAACCGAGTTAAAGTTAATCTGTATTGGTTTTCTGAATCTTTAGATTCTGATTATGATATATATATATTATTCACAATGAAGAAAATCTTGATTTTATGACTGAATGCATGTAACAAAAATGTGACGTGTATTTTGACATGATAATCTTTGAAAAAGGCCCTTTAGTGGTCGAAATATTAGATTAGAGCAATTAAAGTATTTATGTATATATATTATTGATATGGTTATACAGTTGTTTGCTATGCTGCGTAAGTTATATACGTACAAAGATACACTTTATATGATATTTAAATATTATAAAATGTCTAAAAATTTCATTATAAAAACAGCTAATCAATATACAGTAAAACCCCGCTAATGTGACCACCTAAAAGAGGTATAATTCTAGGTTGGTAGAGGCAGGCACGGTATCTTAATGCAGGACAAAGGTAATGCAGAAAGCTCCTAGAGGAGATTTCTGCATTACTTTTGTCCTGCATTAAGTAACCACCTGCTTATAAAGACATATATGTTTATTCATTAAGTGGTCGCATTAGAGGGGTTCTACTGTATATTAACACGAAGTAAATACAGATTTACTTCGTGATATTAATGACGTCAATATCACTTACATATGAATATTGAACAGGGAAATAGTTAATTTCTATAACGTAGAAGCATATTTTATCATATCATAAGCAAACAAAGCAGACCCTGATTTCAACGGCAAGAAATTCCAATAGCAAACAGAGTAGATCCTGATCAGATGGCTCCTGTAGTAGCCATATGATCTTGGTCTTCTCTGCAAATGCTTGAAAATGCGTTTATGTGAAGGAAAGGATTAAATAATTTAGCATCTATAGATACGCGTGACCCATCATACGGCGGCCATCTGGGTACAACACAATTGACCCTTTAACTCAATTAGATCTAATATTCATGTGAAAAAATAATGTGAATATTAATTATACAATGTATTGTTAAAATAGCGCATGGGCATGGTTTTTTTAATTATGGCGGGCAGTGTAGAAGCATATATCAATAATTTTAAGAGCTTCAGCAAACAGATCTGGAGCAGACCCTGATCAGACGGACATAACCACGAAATAAAATTGCATAAAAAGCAACATTATATTTATTTATTTTTTTATGTTTTCCCCCATTTGTTTGCCATAGCTATTGTTTTAAAATAAATGTTATGCCATTAATCAAAAATATAATAGATATCTATATTCATTTTATAAAAATATATTTTTTATGTATATTCAAACTTCTTTTACAAGTAGTTAACACTAACTACATATTTATTAGTGATAAGTTTCCTTTCATAATCTTGTTTTACCGTACAGGTGGTGTTGACATTATAATCCCCCTAATTCAACGGATCAGTGACCCTTCTATTTCTTTGTCTTCAGCGTTTTCCTTCTTTATCTATGTTTTCAGCAAATCACTTTGAATGAACAGCGTTTTAGACAAACCCGCAATATTGGGCAAAGAACGCTTGTTACAACTTTCACTGCAAAAGAAGGCGTCAGTACACGATGATAGGAGGAATTTTTCAAGTTCAAGTCTTGGTCTTGCTATACATGTCATTGGAACCATTCCTTACATTTACTACACTGTACCATTTCAGGATTCAAACTGTCGTGCGGTAACCTACATGAGCAATAGAGAAGATTTTCCTTCATTGATAGTGTTCTGGAAGTTTTTATTGAAAACTGTGAAAAATCTGTGAATTTCTTGGTTTCAATACACTGAATAAGATGCTGCCTCATTTCATTCTGGTCTTAAATAATTTTATCCGGGTTTTTAGAATTTGCCAAGGTTACGGCATAAGCGACAACCATTGTATCAAGAGAATATTCTTTGCCTCATCAAATGTTAATGAAAAAATTGGCATTTTTGTAAACATAACATAACATAACATAACATAATTTTATTTGGCATTAAATTGCACAAAGCACATATATAGCCAATTAACATATTTCCACAATTGTAAAGAACGTGTAAAGTATCGTAAAGTAGATACTTTATGGATTGTTTAACCGAGAAAGAGATTGAAGAGATCGAACATCTCTTTAAGTTTAAGTGTATTAGTGTTGTAAAGCAGTGTAGACCCAGAATAGAGTCCTCTCTGAGGACTCCTATCTGGGTCCGCGTCGATTTACAGCAATACAGTATAGAAACTTATACTTATCTATAATAGATGAAGTAATTAACATAAATGCTGTTACATATAACATTACATGTATACACCTTTTTATTAGATGGAGAAATTAACAAAGATATTTTATTACCTATATTATTATATGTATAAGCATATCATATATGTCAAGATACATAACTTGATATATTATAAAATCATGAAATCATGCAGACCCTGCAAGGATAGCCACTTGTGTGACTATCCCTTTACTAGGATCTGTATCATTTGCGAATTGCATCGTAAGACTACTAATCACTGGTGTAATTGAAAAGCAGAGTATATGTATTTCGATAGACCGTAAACAGTAGAATTTGATTCTGAAGACATAAGTTTCTCAAATTTGTTTATAGTTGGCCAATGACAGTAGTACGGCTTCAGGGATTGTTGCCTAAGTTCTCTGTAAAATGGACAAACGAGTAAAAAGTGATATTCATCTTCTATAGCACCACTGTTACATTTTGTACATATTCTGTCAGCTCTGGGTATATTTCTATGTCTACCGGTTTCTATTTCTAAGTTATGCGAGGATAGTCTAAACTTTGAGAGAGCAATTCTGTATTTATTGATTTTGATTTGATCGAGATATTTTTCCATTTCAAATTCTTGTTTATATATGCAGTACGAAGAAAGTCGTCTTGAATTATTTATTCCAGCATACCAAGATTGTCTGTATATATCTATTATACGTTGTTTGATGTAGTTATAGTTGTTATTAAGAAAGTTGGTTATGTTATTTTGATTATACCATAAGTTATTTAATCCTATTTCTGATAACATAGTTTTTACTTGATATGCCCAGTTGTTCCCCCCGTATGTGATATTATTATCTGCATCGTTTCTCATCATATTATAAACCAATTTTACAAGTATATTATTTGAGTTTATTATTTTCAACCAGTATTTTATTAGAATCAATTTTCTTTGTATTTTAAGTGGATGTCTTCCTGACTCTCCGTATAATCCTTCTAAATTTGTTGACTTTTTAACACATAAAATTTTTCTTAAGAATTTACAATGCACAAGCTCAATATCTTTGCTTTCATGAAATCCCCAAACCTCTGCACTGTAGCTGAGAATAGATCCTACCAGACTATCAAATAGTTTACATTTGTCTGAGATTGACAGTTCAATTTGGTTGAGTATAATGAATAACTTATGCATAGCCTTTTTAGAATGGGCTGCTAGTGATTTTTGGGTCCTGAACCAGTTACCGTTTTTATATAGTTGTATTCCAAGGTATTTGAAGTTGTCAACGATTTCCAAAACAGTATCATTTATTTTAAACTCATGTTTAGTGCTACGTCTCTTTTCAAAAATCATTATTTTTGTCTTTTTTGTATTTATGTTTAGTTTCCAAGTTTTGCAATATGAGTCTAGGTCATTCAACAGTAGCTGAAGTGCATCGGGAGTTTCCGCAAATAAGACAGCGTCATCACAGAACAATAAAATGAATAATGCCACGTCGTCTATTGTAACTAGGCCATCGATATTTGGGTTGAAGCTGCTTACAAGATCATTTACAAAAAATAGAAACATAAGACTGGAGCTCGGATCACCTTGCTTCACTCCTATGTTTGAATTCAGAAACTCAGATGTTTTAGACTTATAACGAACTAATGATTTCACAACTTTATACATAGATTGCATGGCAGCAACAAACTTGGAGCTTACGTTCTCTTTTGTTAGTTTTTGCCATATATACATTCTATCTAATTTATCAAAACATTTTTCAAAGTCAACAAAGGCGCAATACAGCTTTTTTTTGCAGCTTAAAGTTTTAAGTATTATGGAATGTAGCGTAAAGATGCAATCAACTGTAGATTTACCTTTCTGAAAACCAAATTGGTTAGGTACTATTTTTTGATATGTTATTGACCATTTCGTAAGTCTATTTAGCAGAATTTGCGAGTATATTTTCCCAATTATATTTATTAATGTGATACCTCGATAATTTTTTGCATCTTCTATTTCTCCTCCTTTAAATATTGGTACTATGATACCCTCGCCCCATGATTCTGGGTAATTACCAGTCATATACACTTTATTGAATAATTTCAGTAACAGATCAGAAATCTCTTGAAAAGAGTGTTTATATACTTCTGCAATAATAGTATCTATACCACTGCTTTTATTGTTATTTTGTTTAAATACAGCATCTTTTAGTTCTTGTAAAGTAATTTCTTTATCTAATTCTTCATCATTGATATTATTGTTTCCACCATTATCATCATTACCATCATCAACATAATTTGCAGCATTATCATAATTGTTGTTGTTGTTATCATCCTGGTCAACATTTATATTGTATAGCTGTTTAAAGTGTTCATAAAGATCACTGACTTGCAGATTTTCTGCAATAGCATTATTACCTTTATTCTGTTGCTTTATTTTTTTCCAAAATTCTCGAGGTTTAGTTTTACCAAGGAGCGAGATATGTTCACGCTCTATTTGTTTATATTTTCTTTTTTCAGCTCTTTTAACTTTGTTATATATGTTTTTCATATTTAGAAATGATTCTCTATTTTCTACATTCTTGTTTCGTATGAACACATTTCTAGCCTTTTTGTATCCTTTTCTAGTTTGGTAACATCTTTCATTAAACCATTTATTATTTGATTTATTTCTTATACTGTTTTTACCTTTTCCATTTTTCCCAAAAACGTCAAATGTTGCCTGTTGCATAAATTGTGAGAAATTTTCTGTAATCGAATTGATATTTTCAGTTTCTATTGAATTTGTCAATTTTAATATTTCCTCGTTTTTACTATTCAGTAAATTTTTAAATGTATCTATTTTTGAATCATCCCATTTTATGTATGTGAAATTATCATTGTTTTCTGTCTCATTCATTTCTTCTCTAGGCATGGGGAATTTAAGCTCTAATCCACAGTGGTCAGAAAATTCATTTGGTGGTAAAATTTCGAAGTCACTAATATGATTGAAATCCAGTGGGTTAAGTAAAACGTAGTCTACTGTACTAGACCCCAACATAGAGTAATACGTGTAATCTCCTATGCCTTTATCATTGTATAATCTACCGTTACCTATAACCATCGATGTACTGTGACAAAGCTCAATCAAGCGGTGCCCATGTGTATCGGTCACGTGATCTTTACTACAGCGTGGCGGTATGTAAACATCGTCTGACAGATCTAGGTCATCTTTATCAATATATGCATCATAGTCTAAGATATCATTCAAATCTGAAGTTCTGCTATTAAGATCACCTAGTATAAATAATTTACCAGACTGTTTATATCGTTCTACACCTACTTCAATTTGATCGAAGAAATCGAAATTGTTTGGATCATGTACATTTGAGTTTTTTGGTGGTATGTATGTTGCACATATGAACACATCTTCATCGAACATAAACAAAGTTTTTGACAATTTCAACCAGACAACACCTTGTTGCTGTTTTTCGATAATACTTACTTCGTTTTTCAGGTTATTTTTTACGTAAATGGAAATTCCGCCACTATATCGGCCTTTGTTTGCATTAGTAGCTTTATTACCATACAAGTGTTGGCCGTCAAAACCCTTAATATCTAAATTGACACATGTTTTCTCAGATATCCAAGTCTCTGTAAAAATTATTACCTCATATTCGCTTATAGTTTCTAAAAAGTCTGTGTCTGCGATTTTTCTAACGAGTCCATTGATGTTCCATGATAATATAGCACATTCTTTCCCATGACACCCTTAAAGGTTAACATCGCTCACTTTGCCGTCTGTGTACTTTTTCTTCAGAACGTCGTTCACATACAGTTTATTTCCGGTAATCCGGACCCGGTTGCCTAGCTTCTCTATATCCTTTGCTATTGGGAATAAAGCCTTACGCGCGTCTCGTGTCTGCTGGGGCCACTGTATCCCAACGCCTTTATCTTCTTCTTTGAGCGTGGTCTTGTACGTCTCCGAGTTAGCCTGCTTCCTGACTTTCTCCCGATCCGAGTAACGGTGAAATTTTGTAATGATCGGTCGTGGTTTCTTTGCCTTCGGTGAACCCAGTCTGTGAGTTCTATCAAGAATCATATCGTCGGTAGGGATCTGCAGTTTGTCAGCGATGAAGGTTTTTACGATCGCCTCACAGTCCTCGCTATCAGTCTCTTTTAAGCCGTAAAAGATGAGATTTTCCCTCATGGATCGTGATTCGAGGTCTACAAGTTTCTCGTTTAAAATTTCCTTCTGTTGTTGTTGTTGTTTTACATTTTCAGCCATTGTTTCGCATGTTTGCTTGAGTTGATTGATCTCCTTTTGTGCAGATTTAAGATCGTCTCTTTGGTTTTCACATTCGTTACTTATATACTGGCAAGATGTTTCACAATCATTTACTTTCGTACTTAATGTCTGGACTTTGTTTTCCATTTGGGCCATTCTGGTGTTTATTTTGTCAACAGTTTGTTCAATTTTGTCAATCTTTGTCATAGAGATTTTGATTGATTTGATATCTTCGATGATACCAGCTGCCCAGGCGGGTGGAGTCGTCGGTTCGATCTGTGACCGGCTTGCAGTCGTTTGTGCGAATGGGTTATCTTTGCTGAAACTCATGACAGGTGTAGTGTGGTTCATTACAGCCGAAACATAATCTTGACTTACTTCACTATCCAGTGTAGTATTCAGTGTAGTATCGTGTGTATATAGAGTTTCACTCACGCCCGTTTCTCCCGTGCATAAGCTGGTTTGACCACTACTCGGTACACTAAATGCCTTCTGCTTACGATTTACTTTCCTCCTTTTTCTGCGCGGTTGAGATAAAATTCCATCTGGGCTGTTGTCTGACATCAAGGTTAATCATTTATAATCACTATTTAGTAAACATTTAGTCCAAAATTTCCAAAAAAGTAGTTTAATCCATCAAAATTACGAGAGCTACATTTTCACGTCTTTACAATCCTGCGTATGTACACATAAACCAATACCCGCGCAAAACAGCAAAGTTTCTAGTTAAAGCGATGCAATTGCGACGAAATAGACTGTATGTGACTAGGTAGAACAGAAGTTAATTGCTATGTTTGGTTTATGCTCGATAATGATAGAGTTCAGTGTGAGTTGCTATAATATTGATTTCTAATATGTATTTATATATGTTTGATAAGTCTTACAGTAGCTTATCTTAAGGTGACATATAGGCCCAGGGGGCCGGGTGTTTTTGTATGATTGTAAATATTGCTTAACCTATGACTTGTAACACATGTCACTATAATAAATAATTTACTTACTTACTTACTTACTTACTTACACTGAATAAGATGCTGCCTCATTTCATTCTGGTCTTAAATAATTTTATCCGGGTTTTTAGAATTTGCCAAGGTTACGGCATAAGCGACAACCATTGTATCAAGAGAATATTCTTTGCCTCGTGAGAAACAGATTATTCGATGAAATTAGATTTCTCTGAAGTTTATATAGGTAAATCATGTTTCCTTCAGCTTGGTCAAAATTTGCTCCACAGTAGGTTGGCTTGCTGTTAGACGTTTACAGGTGTGAATGAGTAACACCAATTAACGCGTTTGTCGGCTTACCAACGCTGTTAGCCCGTGTTGTTTGGTGTTTGCATTGCAAACAACTCGTAATTACCGACTGTGAAATGTGTGTATCAAAGCTGACATAACCTCGGCTTGTATACTGAGTTTTCAATCAAGTTAGAATTTTGTGGTCATTTTTTTATTATTTCACGGAAGTTTGAGGGAATAGCTCGGTAATACTACATGAGGGATATTTCGTGAAATAGTGTATTTTGGATTTGAGTGAATTTGTCATAGTTACTACTTGTTATATGGAATTTTACTTATATACTGTTCATATATAAGGTGAGTAATTCTTTTTATTTATATTTTCAGTTTTAATCCGTTTTATTAATGCATTATTTATCTATACCATGCACAATGTTCACGGGATTATTATTTCTTTACTTTTATCAAAAAATTATAATTAAAGACCTAAAAGTACAATTAGGATCTTATCGGAATTTATTGTATTGTGTAATTCTCACGATGCGTGTGATTTTTACCCTTTCACCGGTTTGAAAAAATACGTGGAAATAGACACTCCGAAGAATTATTTGCATATGTTTCTTTCTAAAAATAGAAACGGAATTCCCCAATGGCTTCCGACATCAGAACACTCTCGCACCAATTAAAGGTTAGTTTTCTTTGGTTTTTGCCTTGATGGTGTGTACAATATCCGTATTTTGAGTCGGCAAGACATTAACAAATAACATAAGCTCTGAAGAGCCTTTTAACCGACTATATAACTAGTGTATGTTTACATAAATGTAAAAGAATCTGCAAACTTAACCCTTTCCCTCATATAAACGTGTTTTCACGCACTTGCAAACAGAGTATACCCAGATCAGACGGCTCCTAGAGGAGCCGTCTGATCAGGGTCTGCTATGTTTGCTAATATAATTTGATAGATCTTTTTCGTTGCTTTCTAAATTGTCTACAATGTTCCACCTTCCATATTTCTTTATAACTATTTTGTTAATGAAAATTCAGCAGATATTGAAATTTGACCTAAATACAGAACAGGGAAAGGATTAAAGAGTAATATATGCATCATAACGGCGCGAGAAATATGCTAATCTTACAAATAGAAGGACAGAGGGGAACTCAATACTCTGTTAAGACTTACAAAAGTTTTGAAGTGTGTGATTAGCTCATTTTTCATGGGAATAAATGTTTAAAGCTGTATTAAATTTAATTTTAAGCACATATAAAACTAGAACTGTAACCCAAAGGCTAACGATTACCCCCCACCTGGCTGCCTGTCAGAACACTTATCATCAGTCTGAACATACATACATACAGAAACATGAAGAGATTTAAAAAGCAATACCTAGTCTCGTCAAAGAGCTGTAAGACAGCATGCTAATTTTGTGATGGTTGCCATCTTACTGTCTCATGGCAATACGTCAAATAGGGGGTGGAAATGGTTAATTTTCTAATTTACCATCTGGTCATATTAGACCTAATTTTCAATGTAAATCTGCACTGTTGTACGTGGCAATTACGTCATTCAAACAACAACTGACCCCAGATAAATCATACACTCATTTAAATCCACACTGCAACCCACACTGTTGTTAAGCGATGTGAGTGTATACACACGAGTGCAATATAGCGGTTACTGTAAGCGCTACGAGGAAATGGATTAAGTGGATTAAAAGCAACCAAAAAATAACTGTCTTCGGAACTTTTCTTGTCAGGTACATCCATTTAATACATATTTATACTACTGTATGTCTTTATTTAAGAATTATGCCATGTTTTGGAAGAAAATCTGACAGGAATCATTAGGTGTGTACTGAGGAACGTCCTAACCTAAATCAGTTTAAACGCCTGTGTACTCTGCAGGGATACCGTTAAAACCGAAAGTAGCTCGATATCACTGTTTATAGTACACAAATGTGAACTAGCCCCTGGAACCCAATTTATGTAATAAAAATCACAAGATATTCAGCAATAAAGAAAAATGAAGAATAATTCCCCTCTTTTTATGATTTTGCAAACAGAGGAGACCGACTGATCCTATAGGAGCTTCCTGATCAGGTACTGCTCTATTTGCTCATCTGTTACAGATCTGACTACTGTGCTACAGATCTGACCACTGTTTTACAGATTTGTTTTACAGATTTCCACCTGATTGTTAAATGTTTCTTTTTTTCAGGATCAAAGCCTTGGGTTGCTAGTACATCTGTATTGATATTTGTCTTCACTAAATGTATCATAAAGCAGTCAGATGGAGGCAGCACAACGGGCAACGATTAGAAAATGTCGAGTTCGGATAGTGAAGGATCTGCTGATTGACGAGATGTTAGATTCTATCGAAGCATCTGAAATGTTCACGGCAATTATGCTGGAATATATAAAGGTAGGCTAGCTGTTGATAGGCAGCTATAGGCAAGAGGAGTTCTGACTCCAAATTTATAAAATATCTGAGTTCTATAAAATCTATAAGAGGTCTGTGTTCATTCTCATATATCTGATTGGTCAGACTAATCAAATGCTTGAGAATGATCTCTGAATCAAGCAAAAAGTGTTTATCATGAGGTTTGATTGTAACATTTACAGGAGTTTTGTTTTCTCTGCCAAGTGCTATCTTGTTGGCGTTTGGTATCTATAGAAAATTTCTATAGAAATACAGAAAACAATCCTAAAAACTCCCATTTTATCATGCAACATCACCAAATACAGTCACTTCCTACTAGCATAATATTTTCCACTTCGACGCTGTATTTTGTGAGGTATAGTGCATGTGTACTGACCCGACTGGAATGCAAGTTTGGTTCAGCAAATAGGAGGAAAACAGAAGGACAAAACAGGCAGAATTAAACATAAACATCTAATTTAACACATGTGCTCACCTTTGTCTCAACTATCCTACTCACCTTGGCGTCGGTATCGGCGTCGGCGTCACACCTTGGTTAAGGTTTTTGTTAAAGTCCACTTTTTGCCTTTAACCTTTGGAATAAAGCTTTGAAACTTGGATCAATTGTTCACCACCACTAGCTGCATCTGTAGGCAAGAGTACATAACTCTAGCAAGCAATTTGACAGAATTATGGCCCTTTTTAACTTAGAATTTTTGGTTAAGGTTTTTGTTAAAGTCCACTTATTTACATAACCCTTTGAGATAAAGCTTTGAAACTTGGAACACCTGTTCATCATCACAAACTTTATTAAGGCAAGCTAGAGTACATTACTCTGTCAAGCATTTTAACAGAAATTATTGCCCTTTTTAACTTAGGTTTTTCTTTTCATTAAAGATTTCAAAGAGATACTACTTACTGAATACTATTAAAGATATTTTGATTACTTGCTTCTAGTGTCATTTTACACCATTTTAGGCCAATATCAAGCATTTTTACACTAACAATTCTGAGAATAGTCGAGCGCGCTGTCCTGTGACAGCTCTTGTAATCTATTATCAGCTAGTAACAGCAGTCATTATAAATGGCTCACATGTGTATCACATGTGCTCACACAACTATGTGTGTATATATTACTAAAAAAGTCTTATTCTCCTATAGGAGCTGTCTAATCAGGGTCTACTCTGTTTCTTAATCGAATTAAATAAATCTTATTTCTTTACTTTCTAAAATGGCTATATGCAATGATCCACTATCCATATTTCATTATAACTATTTTGTCAATGAATATTCAGTAGGTATTGAAATTGGTAATAAACATAGAACAGGGACAGGGTTAAATAAAACAGATCTGATTCTACAGACTCTGTCATGGCCACCAATTTCTGATTTCTGTTATCGTTATAAATACTATTTATTATATGAATAGTCATGGAGTGATAAGTTAACCCTTTTCTTCATATAACCTTTTTCCCCCATATGCTATTTTTAGACCCAACCCCTTTGAATGAATCTACCCAAAAGGAGCATTTACTAGAGAAATGTAAAATTTTAGAATTTTGTAGATTGAAACCATTGTGATAAATGCTCCATTTATCACAATGGTTTCAAGAAGTGGTTAATACAGAGGCGTAGAAAGGCGTATTTATGGAGGAAAGGGATAAATGCCTTCGAAACATTTGCAAACAGTATATCCAGATCAGATATATGAGCTGTCTGATCAGGATCTGCTCTGTTTGCTTGTGGTATAGTATAGATCTGATTCTATAGGTTCTGCCTTAACCAAAACATCCTATCATAGTATGTACATATGCCATCATAAAAAATCAGCTAATAAATATTCATGATGTCATTATTTCCTTACATGAATATTAACAAGGAAAGGGTTATCCCTTTACTCCATAAATACTATTTTGGAGTATTATACACCTTTCTACACCTTTGCAAACAAAGTAGCCCCAAATAAGATGGCTCGTATAGGAGCCGCCTGATCAGGGTCTACTCTGTTTGCTAATGATCTAATGTAGATATGATTCTACAGTTTCTGCCAAGGCCAAACATGTCCTGTGTCAATGTGCTATTATAACAAGTAATCTAATTAATATTCATGACATCTTTATTTCTTACATGAATATTCATGGAGGAATGGGTTAACCCTTTCCCTGTTCTATGTTTATTTCAATTTTCTATACCTACTGAATATTCATGGCCAAATAGATATAATGAAGTATATAAGGTGTAACATTGTACCCGTTTTAGAAAGTAGAGAAACAGATCTATCAAATTCTATTAGCAAACAGAGTAGACCCTGATCAGACGGCTCCTCTAGGAGCCATCTGATCAGGGTCTACTCTGTTTGCAGATGCATGAAAACACGTTTATATGAGGGAAAGGGTTAAGAGAACTAGATTTAAAATAACTTGTTGCTTTGTTTGTTTGCTTTACTAGGCAAAGGATTCCAGGCCAGAGAAAGTGCGGGTATTTTTGGATTATCTACAGCGACGTGGTCCTGATGCCTTTGATAAGTTCTTACAGTGTTTACAAGAATCTGGGCACCATCACATCAGAAGCTATGTGTTACAGGTAAATGTTGGACCTTTGTTCCGGTTAGATACACGTTTTAACGCCTTTGCAAATAGAGTAGTCCCAGATCGGATGACTCCTATAGGAGTCGTCTGATCATGGTCAGCTCTATTTGCTAAATGGAATTATAATAGACCTGACTCTGCAGCTTTTACCAATACTAAAAATTCCTGTGTACATAATGCCATTATAAGAATTCAGCTAATAAATATTCATGATTTCAATATTTCTTACATGAATATTAATGGAGTAAAGAGTTCAAATCGAAAGTACAGTAACAGAAGGATAGATAAAATGTATAAAGTATGTATTTGTTTAAACAATATCTCCATGAATATTCATGAAAGAAATAATGTCATCATGAATATTAATTAGATTAGTTGTTATAATAGCACATGGACACAGAATATTTGGGCAATGGCAGATACTGGAGAATCATACCTATATTGTATCATAAGCAAACAGAGCAGACCCTGATCATATGGCTCCTACAGGAGCCGTCTGATCTGGGTCTACTCTGTTTGCAAAGGTGTAGAAAAGCGTATTTATCGAGTAAAGGGTTAAACAATTTCTCCTTTATTCGAATTATTTCCCCATCAAACTTTATGTTTCAACTACTGAAACAATTCTCAAGGATGGCCTGCAAAATCCACTAGGAACAAATCCCACAGGACATAGGTCCAAGCCATTTTTGGCAAGGAAGAGCTCATATGTAAAATGAAATGATTTATAAATCAACTTTTAGACAATATTCCATAAGCAAACAGAGCATGCCTTGATCAGACGGCTCCTACAGGAGCCGTCTGATCTAGGTCTACTCTGTTCGTAAAGGCAATGAAAAACATATCTGTGGAGTAATGTACAGTTAACAAGTAAGTGAAGTAAAACAGAACGCTCCTATAGGAGTGTTTTGTTTTATGTTCACCTTGCTTTAAGCAACCACCTGCCTTTAACACAAAATACTTGATGTAATTTAGTGGCTGTTATGGAGAGGTTTTACTGTATCTAATTCTATAGTGTCTGTAATGGTCAAGATAATGACATTCCAATCATTAAGCTAATTAACATTTGCAGTCATTATTTCTTGCATGAATATTCATGAAGTAAAGAGTTAACCCTTTCCTCCATAAATACGCCTTTCTATGCCTCTGTAGAAATCACCTGTTGAAGCCATTCCTGTATTACTATTTATCACAATGGTTTCAAACTACAAAATTCTAAAAAAAATCCTTTTCTCTAGTTAGTGCTCCTTTTCAGTAGATTTATTCAAAGTGGGAAAGGGTTAATGATGAAATTGAATGATTCCACTGGTATGTTATGTTCTTCCATTGTTTTAATACAGGAATATTTGGCTCAATGTGGACAAGGTATCTCAAGGGTAAATCCTGGGCTTGGAGAGCAAGGTAAAAACCAAAGGACGACTGCCTCTTCACGACCTTCAAACATGTACGTAGCCCAGGAGACACAGGGAGCCTCACCCCCACTTCAGGAACAAGGCAAAATACCTAGCCCAGAGCAAGTGGGGACACAAGAAATGGGGAGCTCAATGGAGGAATCAGGGACAAACCCTGAGGATGAAGTATTCCAGAATGTCTGTTGCACTGAAGAAGATATGGGTAAATCATAACACCAAACTAAAACAAAATATGAACTCTTCTTCTGTACAAGAAAGGGAAGCATTTACCTTTTTAGCTCACCAGAGCACTTTTGTGCTCAGGGTGAGCTTTTGTGATTGCCTGATGTCCGTCGTCCCGCGTCAACAATTTGAACCTTTAAAAATCTTCTCCTCTGAATCTACAGGGTTCTCAGCTTTCATCTTTGGTACATAGCATCATCTGTAGGTCTTCTACAAAAGTTATATAAATTATGCCCCTGGGGTCAAAATTGGCCCCCTCCCAGGGGTAGCCAGTTTTCAATAGAAACATACATGTATAGTGAAAACTTTGAAAATATTCTCCTCTGAAACTGGAAGGTTCTCAACTTTCATATTTGGCACATAGCATCATGTTCAGGTCCTCTACAAAAGGTGTATAAATTATGCTCCTGGAGTCAAAATTGGCCCTACCCCAGGTCCGGCTAGTTTTCTATAGAAACATAAAGTGAAAACTGAAAATCTTCTGCTCTGATTTTCTGGTGAGCAATATCGGGGTCATTCTGTCCCTCTTGTTACATTTTGTAAATTAGTTAACCCTTTCCCTCATATAGACGTGTTTTCACGCATTTGCAAACAGAGTAGCCATCTGATCAGGGTCTACTCTGTTTGCTCATAGAATTTGAAAGATCTGTGTCTTTACTTTCTAAAATGTCTACAATGTTCCATCTTCCATATTTCTTGGAAGTATTTTTGTTAATGAATATTCAGTAGCTATTGAAATTTGGAATAAACATAGAACAGGGAAAGGGTTAATTGGTGTTTATCCAGACTAGTTGCTGTGTTATCTGAGGCAGTGACTATTCATGGTTTACACCCTTTGGTTGAATAATAATTATGTTGATCAATGACTTTAAAAAATAGTGTTGGGTCTGATCTGGCCCTATGGTTACTTAACTCCATAAATACACCTTTCCAGGTCTTTGCAAACAGAGTAGACCCTGGTCAGGTGGCTCCTGTAGGAGCCATCTGATTCAGGGCCTGCTCCGTTTGCTTATGAATGTTGATATTATTCTTCAGTTTCTGCCAGGGCCATGTGCCATTATAAACATTAACCCTTCTCTTGCTGAATTTTAAAATACACTTCTCCTTCTTTACCCATGTCCTGTTGTATAATTACATATATCTTCACTGTGTACAAGTATTTCGCTGTGCAATCACTGCTGTGGAGTGCACTGGTTGCACAATCAACTTGTAAATAGTGCAGACCCTGATGAGACAGCTCCTGCAGAAGCTGTCTCATCTGGGCCTTCACTATTTACAGGTAGGTATATTGACGTGAATAGCAAGCGAAGGGTTGATCTAATTGATATTTATGATATCTCTATTTCTTACATGAATATTCATAGAGTAAATGGTTAAGACAGTTGATTCTTAAACTCTGACCAATGATAACAAACACTGATCCCAAACTTGGTGGATGCTTGGTTCAGGCATTGCAAAGTCTCCTTCCAGTCCATCAATACCATTTTCAAAGTGCAGATTTGTGATGTTTCTGCCTCCAATTCTGACAGTTACCTCATGTTCATCCAAGGCCTCAAACATGATTCGTTCCAAGATGTTGAAGAGGGTTAGTGACAAAAGGCATCATTACGTGACTCCAACGGTCGTTCTGAGCCATTCACCTTATTATATTCCGCAAACTGGAATCATCCTGTTCAGCAGTCATTCCGGCAGTCGACCATCCATCCGCATTTGGACATGGGTAGTTGCCAGTTGGTGTTGTGAACTTGTCCTTTAGTTTAAAAGTTATTGGATTTATATTTGGTATACTTAATAACCACGAATAGATGTTGTGCAAGATGCAATTTTCACGTGTTTACCTCTGAGCATTGCAGAATTATCTCCTCTTGAACTTTTAGTATTTTTGTCATTTTTGCATGAAACATGGGTAAGTTGTGTCGTTAACTCCTCCTTCAATTTTAAAGTTATTGAATGGATACTTGTCGTACCTAATAACCAAGAATATTAGATGCTAGACGCAATTTTCACGTGTTTAGTTTTAGTAGTTTTTAGTGGAAATTGCAGAAGTACAGTGAACCCCGCTAATGTGACCACTTAATAAACAGCCACTGATGTCGTCTAAAGCAGGTGGTTGCTTAATGCAGGACGAAAGTTATGCAGAAAGCTCCTATAGGAGCTTTCGGCATAACTTTTGCCCTGCATTAAGCTACCACCTGCCTCTGCCACCCAGAATTATGCCCCTTTTTGGTGGTCGCATTAGCAGGGTTTTACTGTATATCCCCATGGGTAAGTTATGTCGCGAACTCCTCCTTCAATTTGGAAGTTATCCAGTTTATATTTAGTATACATAATAACCATAAATAGTAAATTTGTAAAACGCAATTTCCATAATTTAGCTCCGGGCATTGCAGAATTATTTCCACTTGAACTTTGAGGAGTTTTTGTCATTTTGCATGAAATATGGGGAGTTGGTGTCGCAAACTCATCCTTCAATTTGAAAGTTATTGAATTGATACTTGCCATACATAATAACCATGAATAGTAGATGTGCAAGAAGCAACATTCTTATGTTTAGCAGCAGGCATCGCATAATTATCTCCCCTTCATCATTAAGTAATTTTGTCATTTGGTCCTGCAACATTTGAAGTTGGTGTCACAAACTTGGATTTGCAATCATGGCTATCATGCGGGGGTATTCATCACCTTTAGTAATAGTTCTAGTTTGTCTTTGATGAGCACTGCACTGCTAGCTTTGTCATACAGCTTGTTTACTTGAAATGCTTGCAGTATCATAGGATCTGAGCTTTTCTGTGTCATACTTGATCCTGATGACAGATGTGTCTAGGATTTTTGAGTCACAGTTTGAATTTGTGGGGTATTTGTCACTCCCTATGGCAGCTCTGGGGAAGCTTCTTGTTCTAGCGATGTTTACGCCTGATTTGAAGTGGGTTTTGGTCAGGATGTAGTCAATCTGGTTGTGATGCTCACTGTCTGAACTATGCCAGGTCAATCTTCTTGATGGTTTGTGTTGTGCTATGGTGTTGGTCAGGGCAAATAAAAGCTTATCGGACATCTCCAAGCTTGTTAACCACGATCGAGATCCATGCATACTTATGTTGCCCTTGGTCCTGAACATGTGGCTGTTTGGTTCCTAAGACTCTCATCTGCCCTGTCAGTTGACTTCATCAAGGAAGACATCCGCCCTGCGGTGCTGTGTTAACACCGCACCCATTTGATACATGGATATGGGGGGAGGGGTGGGGGGGGGGGGTCTAATTCATTCTGTACAGGTTTGATCTGCCCATGGGAGGGCTTGCATCACTTGAAATTAGAGAAGTTATATGGTACATAATAGTAATTATACAAAATGCAATTTTAAGGCTGATGGTAGCTTAATGCAAGACAAACATGCAGGAACTCCTTAAGGAGCTTTCTGCATTAATCAACCACATGCCAATATTTAACCTTTAGCCTGCTATGGGTGGATGAGTGAATGCCTATGCAAACAGTTTGGATCCAGATGAGTAACTCCAAACTGTTTGATACCCTGTTTGCATTTTGGTAGAAAAACTGATTATAAGTTAAATTTTGAAAATGTTGTTGGTGAAAAATTATGTAAAAATAATTTGCTCAGCAGGCTAAAGGTTAACCATAAATTGGTTGCTGTATGTTCATTTATTTGTACTTTGTAGACATGGATCTTACGGCTGAACCACTTGCCTCAGGTGTCCAGGAGTCTGGGAGTGCCAATATGAGTTCCACTAGCTGTAGGACGGAGCGACAGGAGTCCAACCTCTCTGAGAATTCAGCATCAGGATTGACATCTAGGGGTTCTGTTGTTTCTCTTAGTCAAGGTTACACTGGAAATGAAGAGGAGGTAAGCTGCCTTTGTGGTCTATTGTAATAACAAGTAATAATAATAATGATGATGATATTAATGTTCAGTAGATCTTCCCTAATCCAAACACTGAAATAAATATCATTGTTTTGCCTTTCCCTAATACATATTCATGTGAGAAGTAATGAATATACGAATATCAATTTATTTTTTGCAATAGCTGAATCTTATATTGACATAATGAATAAGGGAATTGTTTACCAATTAAATCTTTATTATTTCATAAGCAAACAGAGCAGACTCTGATCAGATAGCTCATCATATCTGGGTCTATTCTGTTTACAAAGCTTCAATAGGCATCTATATGAGGGAAAGAGTTTAAAGCAGATGGCAGCTGAATGCAATGTGAAATTCATTTTAAAAGCTCCTCAGGGAACTTCCTGCATGACTTTCACCCTGCATTAACCCTTTCCCTGTTCTATGTTTATTTCAAATTTCAATACCTACTGAATATTCATGGACAAAATAGTTATAAAGAAATATGGAAGAAGGAACATTGTAGACATTTTAGAAAGCAAAGAAACTTATCTTTATAATTCTATTAGCAAACAGAGCAGACCGTGATCAGGCGGTTCCTATAGGAGCCGTCTTATTTGGGTCTACTCTGTTTGCAAATGCATGAAAACATGTTTATATGAGGGAAAGGGTTAAGCAGCCACCTACCCAAGAAGTTCTCAATTCTTTCTTATAAAAGTTTAGATAACAACATCATTTTAACTGTCTCTCATTTAGTCTGTCTCTCAGTATTTTTGTCTGACCGTCTGTAAGGTCTGTTTGTACTTTATGTCTGCACTATTTCTCAGCAACTACCAACTGTTGGAGTGAGGCTTTATTATTAACACTTTACCTCATAGGCTGTTTTTAGACCTAACCTCTTTGAATAAATCTACAAAAAGGAGCATTAACTAAATAAAAGGAAAGTTTTTAGAAGTTTATAGTTTGAAACCTTTGTGATTAATAGAGCATTTGCTCCTATAGGAGCAAATGCTCTGTTTATCACAATGGTTTCACGAGTTGTCAAATGTCGTTAATATGAGGAAATGGGTTAAAAATGACACATACACTGACAAGCTTTTGTGTGAATGTTCAGTGATAAAACTTTTTGTATCAAAAGGCACAAACTTTAATTTTACACTCAAATATTTAGGATTTATAATTTTTCACTGCAATCATTATAAGATAAATAAAAATTGAATTTTTACCCTTTACCATATAGAGATGCCTTTTCACTCCCTTTTCACTGCCTTTTCACTCCCACAGGAGCCATCTAATCAGGATCTGTTCTGTTTGTTTTATGGGTTTATATAGGAAAGATTTCCCAGTTTCAATGAAGACAAAAAATTATTGTGGTTATATACCATTATCATAATTCAGCTAATAATGGATGTCATTATTTCTTGCATGAATATAGTAAGAGACGAATGAAAAAAATATAGCAAGAGATGAATCAAATGCTCAGCTGGCTACCTCTACTTGTTCCTAAGTTCTTTGCAAATATCAGTAGGAATTCACAAATACCATAAAGGATTTCAGCGCTACATGTATTTATGATGTAATTCCTTCTTAACCCATTCCCCCATAGGCTAATTTAAAATCCAACCTCTTTGAATAAATCTACCGTAAAGGAGCATTTACTAGAGAAAAGGTGAAAAACAAATTTTATAGTACAGTAAAAATTCAATACTACGAACACTCAAATAATTATGTACCATTATTGACCTTTTACATAGGTGGCAGCTTAATGAAGGGTGAAAGTCATGCAGAAAGCTCCTAGATGCATGACTTTCACCCTGCATTATGCAGCCACCTACCTATAATAACATATTTTCTTCATTACTAAAATTTCGTAGTATCGTGTATTTACTGTATTGCAACCATTGTGATAAGGATGGAATGCTCTATTTATCACAATTGGTTTCAAAATGTGACTTTTTACAGAAGTGTCAAAAGCCGTCAGTATGAGGGAATGGGTAAAGAGCTATCCAGTTGGTACAGACCTCAACCTTCTGAATGAATATTAATTTGACCGAATTCTTTTAATGGTACCTAAACAAAGAAATTTCTATTTGACACAGAACCTTTGGTATCAGATCTATATACATGTTGTTCAATGAGCAAACAGAGCAGTACTTCATCAGCTGGCTCCTTCTCTGTTAACCCATTCCCGCTTAGGCTATTATCAGATCCAACATCTTTAATTAAATCTACCAAAAAGGAGCATTAACTAGAGACAAGGATTTTTTCAGAATTGTGTAGTTTTGAATTTGAAACCATAGTGATAAATACAGCATTTGCTCCATAGGAGCAATTGCTCTATCGATCACAATGGTTTCATAAAGTGACTTTTACAGGAGCATCAAAATGCATCAATATGAGGGAATGGGTTTTCTCACATACCTTCCCTTATCTCCGAGTTAAAACAACAGGTTAAGATTTCATTATCAGTAACACGTGTAAGATCACTTTAGAACGTATGACGTCATATATGACGTCAAGCCATGGAAACCTATGTTTACATGTCATTTAAACGGCGAAAATACACTTTTTTGATATGTGAGAAAAAGAATCTGATGCTCGTTGTCTTTTAAGATCACATGTTCCTAAACTCACCAAGAAAATGTTATTAAGCTCGCCAAGGCTCGCTTAATGACATTTTCTATGGCTCGTTTAGGAACATGTGATCTTAAAAGACAACTCGCAACAGATCCTCTATAACTCTTTCCTCCATAAATACACCTTACTACGCCTCTGTAAAAGTCACTTCTTGAAACCATCCATGTAGCAAGTGCTGTATGTATATTATTATTATTGAGCTAAAATTAATTTTAGCTTAATAATAATGATAATTATAACTGCTGTACTTATCACAATGGTTTCAAAGCTACACAATTCTAACATTTTCCTTTTCTCTAGATAATGCTCCTTTTCGGTAGATTTATTCAAAGAGGTTGGATCTAAAAGTAGCCTATGAGGGAATGGGTTAACGGTATCTCAATTAGATGAAGGATAACTGTTTGGAGAAATTAACAAACAGTTTGGATCCTGATGGGACAATGATTCATTTGATAATCTAAGCTGTTTGTAAATGAATGTCTTAACATGATTAGTAAGTGAAGAGTTGTAACTTATCATTTCTGTTACCAGGAATACAAGATGGAGACTGATCCACGAGGCCTGCTGCTGATCATCAACAACAAAGACTTCAGTAGTGGTTTAAGCACTCGGCATGGGACAGATGTAGACTGTGATAAACTACGAAGTTTGTTTATGAGTATTGGCTTCGGTGTGGATGTGAGGACCAATCTTACTGCATTGGTATGCAACTTAATCCATTCTCCTTTATAGGCTATTTTTCAGAATCAAACATGTTGAGTAAATCTGCTGAAAGCTTTTATCCCTTCCCTTGCTGAATTTTAAAATGTATTTCTCCTTCATTACCCATGCCCTGTTGTATAATTACATATACCTTCACTGTGTACAAATATTTCGCTGTGCAATCACTAGTGTGGAGTGCACTGGTTACACAGTCAACTTGTAAATAGTGCAGACCCTGATGAGACAGCTCCTGCATGAGCTGTCTCATCTGGGTCTTCACTATTTACCAGTAGGTATATTAAAGTGAATAGCAAGCGAAGGGTTAATAACACCTTTGCTACCAAAGTAGGGGCTGTCTGATCAGAGTCTGCTCTGTTTGCTTATGAATAAACATAGATCTGATTCTACCGTTTCTGCCATTCCCTTTTGACAATTTGCTGGTAACAATTTTGGTTAATTTGTATTTATACAATCACAAATTGGTACATGGAATATTCATCAGGTAAAGGGTTAACCCTTTCTTTTTTCCATATTCATGTTAGAAATAATGGCATCATGAATATTAATTAGATTATTTTTAGCTCACTTTGTGTTTAGGGTGACTGTGAGCTTTGAATCTTTAAAACATTCTCCTCTGTCTCTACAGGATTCTCAGCTTTCATCTTTTGCATATTGCATCATGTGTAGGTCTTCTACAAAAGTTATTTAAATTCTGTCCTTGGGGTCAAAATTGGCCGGGACTGAGGGGTGCCTTGCTTTCTATAGAAACATATAATGAAAACTTTGAAAATCTCCTCTGAAACTGGAATGTTCCTTGCTTTCATATTTGGCACATAGCATCATGTTAAGGTCTTATACGAAAGTAAAATAAATTATGCTCCTGAGGTAAAAATTGGCCCCACCAAAAGGGTTCCCAGTTTTCTTTAGAAACATAATCATATAAGGAAAACTTTTAAAATATTTCCCTGTAAAACCGGAAGGTTGTCAGCTTTCATATTTGGCACATATCATCACATTCATGTTATCTACAAAAGTTATATAAATTATGCCCCTTGAGTTAAAATTGGGCCCCCTCCAAGGGAGGCCAGTTTTCTGTAGAAACATAAACATTATTCTATAGTGAAAACGTTGAAAATCTTATGAAACTGGAAGGTTCTCAGCTTTTATAATAAGCACATAACATCATGTTTAGGTCCTCTACAATAGTTATATAAATTATGCCCCTGGAATCAAAATTGGCCCTGTCCCATGTTTGCCAGTTTTCTAAAGACACATATGGTGAAAACTTTGAAAATCATCACATTCATGTCCTATACAAAAGTTATATTATTATGACCCTTGGGTCAAAATTGGCCCCACCCCAGGGTGGCCAGTTTTCTGTAGAAACATAAAAATTATGGTACATGTATAGTGAAAACGTTGAAAATCTTCTCCTGAAACTGGAAGGTTCTCAGCTTTTATAATTGGCACATAACATCATGGCCAGGGCCTCTACAAAATTTATATAAATTATGCCCCTGGAATCAAAATTGGCCCTGTCCCATGTTGGCCAGTTTTCTATAGAAACATATAGTGAAAACTTTGAAAATATTCTCCTGAAACTGGAAATTGTCAGCTTTCATAATATATAAAATGATTTACAGAGGAATCTGTCATGGGGAATCACTTTTTATGACCCTCAGATCTTTGATCAAGGTTTCAATGGGGGCATATTGTTTTTTCTCTGTCTGTCGGTTTTGTCTGCCACAACTTTGTCTGTTGGTTGGATTGTCTGTTTGTCCCCAACTTTAACATTCGCCATAATTTTGCATATACATACTTCAAACTGTGCAAGTTATGGAGGCGATCATTTTTAGGAGTGACGTTTAAGGTCAAGGTCATACATCAAGGTCAAAAGTCATATTGGGGGCATCATGTTTCACAAACACATCTTGTTCTATCTGGAAATGTGGTGGCATGGGGTATGTGTGCTTGCTCACTAAAGTTCTTTAATTTCATAGGCCAACAGAGCAGACCCTAATCAGACAGCTCCTACAGGAGACATCTTATCTAGGTCTATTCTGTTTGCAAAATTGTTAAGAGGTGCATCTATAGAGTGAAGGTTTAAACCCATTATCAGATATTCCTTCATATAAATGCCTTTTCACACATCTGCAAACAGAGAAGACCCAGATCAGACGGCTCCTGTGGGATCTGTCTGATCAGGTTCTGTTCTGTTTGCTATTTAAATTGAATTTGATAGATTTGTTTCTTTAGTTTCTTAAACGGCTACAATGTTCCTACGTCTATATTTCATTGTAACTATTTTGTTCATTAACCCATTTGCTCCCAGTGGATTCTTCCATGCTTATATATTGGATTAGTCTATCTTTTATCTAAGGGATGTCTGGTCTAAATTTTCATTTTTGTTTTGTTTTATATTGAATTTCCTATCAGCAAACAGTGTAGACTCTGATCAGACGCCACATTATGCGGCGTCTGATCAGAGTCTACACTGTTTGCCTTCGTCCCATATATGGGATCATGGGAGCATATGGGTTAATATTCAGTAAGTATTGAAATTAGGAATATATATAGAACAGTGAAAGGGTTAATGCAAAAATGGTCTAATGGACAGGCTCAGGCTGATCAGAAGAAACAGAATAGACAAAGAATCCCATCAGAATCCATACTATTTATGAATGAGAAATCCACTGCAAGGATTATTTTGTAATGCTTTTAGTTACAACAGTTTTGCACTAAAGCCTCCATTTTTAGATCACCTGGCACAAAGTGCCAAGGTGAGCCATTGGGATGATCCTGTGTCCGTCCTGCGTCATCGTTAGATGTGCGTATGTGCATCCTGCGTATGTGCGGTGTCAACAATTTACTTACACATCTTCTCCTCTGAAACCACAAAGCCTAGAACTTTGATATTTGGTATGTAGCATGATCTAATGGTCCTTTACAAAAATAGTTCAAATTATGACCCCGGATAAAAAATGGCCACATCCCGGGGCTTATCAGTTTTTCATAGGAAAATCTTTAAAAATCATCTTGTCTGAAACTGTAAGGTCTAGACTTTGGATATGTAGCATGACCTAACGGTCCTCTACAAAGTGTGTTCAAATTATGACCCCCAGACCAAAAATGGCCTGCCCTGTCAGATTTTCATAGCAATTCTTTAAAAAATCTTCTTCTCCAAAACTGTTAGGCCTTGACTTTTTGATATTTGGTATGTGGCATGATCAAATGGTTCTCTACCAAGATTACTAAATTTATGACCATAGACCAAAAATGGCCCACCCTGAGGGTTATCAGCTTTTCATGGGAAAATCTTTAAAAATCCTCTTCTAGGAAATTGTAAGGCCTAGACCGTTGATTTTAGGTATGTAGCATCATCTAATGGTTTTCTACCATGATTGTTCAAATTACGACCCCCGGACTATAAATTGGCCCACCCCAGGTTGCAAGAGTTCATTGTATACATAAATCTGTTATAACCAGGTGAGCGATTAAGGGCCATCATGTCCCTCTTTGTATATTTCTAGGAGATGAAGATTAATTTAGCTATCCTGGCCAAGCACCCTGAACTCCAGAATGTGGCCTGTCTGTCAGTAGCCATACTAACCCATGGCTCTGAGGAAGTGCTGTACGGGGTGGATGGAAAGTTTATGAAAGTAAGTCTTACTCATATATTAACCCTTTACTCCATAAATATGCCTTGCTATGACTTTGAAAATTGAGTAGAACCAGATAAGATGGCTCCTGTAGGAGCCATCTGATCAGGGTCTGCTCTGTTTGCTTATAATATAGACATGGTTCTACAGTTTCTGCCATGGCCAAATTATCTGATGTCCATGGCCTATATTTGATCTATTTAATTTTCATGATGTCAATATTTCTTACATGAATACTCTTGGAGTATACTGAAATTATTTGCAGGCAACAGGTATTTAGTAGGAGAGAAGTAAGTATGGTCCCATAGCCAGATTTTTCCAATCACCTGTTGAATATTCATGTTGGAAATAATGACATCATTAATTATCAGAAAGTTTATATTGACCTATGTACACGAGATAGTTTGGTACTACAGTAAAACCTCTCTATAACGGCCAAAGTATTTTGTGTTAAAGGCAGGTAGCTGCTTAAAACAAGGTGAAAGTAAAACAGAACGCTCCTTTAGGAGCATTCTGTTTTACTTTCACCATGCTTTAAGCAACCACCTGCCCTAGAAACCAACTAATTAACACAATTTAGTGGCCGTTATAGAGAGGTTTTACTGTAGTAGAAACCGTAGAGTCGGGTCTATTATAATCCCATCAGGAAACAGAGCAGATCTACAAGGGCTATCTGATCTGGGTCTACTCCGTTTGCAAAGTCATGAAACAGTGTTTGTATGAGGGAAAGGGTTAAGATAAAGTATTTTCCGCATTTACATAGTAACACATGTAGCCTTTTTACCGTAGTCCTTATTAGCTGGTCTGTTTCGAAGAAACATCGAGCTATTGTGATCACACGGTCGTAGGCGTTAGTGGCAGCAGCGTGCAAAAACTTTAATATAGCTGATTAATCCAAAAATATAAGAGGTATAGACATGAAACTTCATAGGTTGGTAGATCTCTTTGAGGAGAAGTGTATGCAGTGGACAAGCACCAAATCAGACGAGCATTGGCACCTCACACGACTCTTGTATATAGAGGATCTGTTGTGAGTTGTCTTTTAAGATCACATGTTCCTAAAGGAGCCTTAGAAAATGTCATTAAGCGAGCCTTGGTGAGCGGAATATCATTTTCTTGGTGAGTTTAGGAACATGTGATCTTAAAAGACAACGAGCATCAGATTCTTTTTCTCACATAACAAAAAAGTGTATTTTCGCTGTTTAAATGATATGTAAACATCAGTTTCCATGGTCAGACATCATATATGATGTATGACATCATTTATGTTCTGAAGTGATCTTACACGTGTCACAGATAAGGGAATCTTAACCCGTTGTTCTAACTCGGAGATAAGGGAAGGTATGTGAGAAAAGCTATTCTATGACAAGACCAGGCATTGTGGCATAGTGTATACCTAGATTATAGTCTTTGTCATCTGTATATCATCATAACCCTTTCTTCCATAGGCTATTTTTAAATTCATCAACTTTGAATAAATCTACTGAAAAGGAGCATTAAAGAGGAGGTCCCTACAATGATAGCATATTTTCAATAATATCATAAAACTTGGTATTTGTTATGCTCTATCATTATTATGAAGGTTCCCAATTTGAATTTATATCGAAAAATGCCCATGTGATACAAATAAACCGATTTCATCGATAACTGATAATTTTTGTTCTACAACACAATATTATCGGCCTTTTCCGTAAATTCTTCCGCATTTTGCCGATGATCACCCGATCCCTCCATTGTTTACGTAATAGCTTTCTCGGAAGTGGTCGGAGAATCGCGAATAGGGCGAACAGTTACGAAACTAAAACTCAACCCGAATAAAACTGAAACATCGGGGAGTAAAACCAAGATCGGCAATATCAAACACATGAATGTTTTGTCATTATAAACGGTAATTGGATAGGGCTTTTTGTGATATACTACTTTTCAGCATATAAACAAATGAGTTTTATATATTTTAAGTGTTTATGAAACGCGTCAAATGTAGGGACATCCCCTTTAACAAGAGAAAAAGAAAATTTTAGAATTTTGTAGTTTGAAACCATTGTGATAAATAGAGCATTAATTTTGCTCCTATAGGAGCAAAATTAATGCTCTATTTATCACAATGGTTTCATAAAATGACTTTTACAGAGTCGTAGGGTTAAGTAGTGATACTGTTTGGTATGCTGCTAATAAAAATACTGTAGATTCTGGGAAATGTCAAACAGCTCAGACTCTGATCAAGATGTCTGATCTGGGTCTACAATTTGAATGTCGCTATGTCTGGTTTGGTCATGACACAGCTATTGCTAGCTTTTTGAAGCCATTGTATAATATATATATGTGTGTGTTTATCCATGTGGTCATGTTGTTAACCCATTAATGAAATTTCATGTAAAAATAATGTGTTTATGAATGTTTGACCATGGCAAAAACCAGACTCATATCCCTATTATTCTTAAACAAACAGAGCAGACCCCGAGTAGATGACTCCTGCTTTAACTCATTCCCTGATATTGACGACTTTTGATGACTCTGTAAAAGTCACTTCCTAAAACCATTGTGATAAATAGAGCATTTGCTCCTATAGGAGCAAATGCTCCATTTATCACAATGGTTTCAAACTACAAAATACTAAAAGTTTCCTTTTCTCTAGTTAATGCTCCTTTTCGGTTGATTTATTCAAAACCGTTGGTTCCAAAAATAGCCAATGAGGTAACGGGTTAACTATCTGATCTTGGTATGCTCTATTTGCACCTTTCCCTCATGAATACAAATACCTTTTCATGCATCTGCAAACAGGGTAGACCCAAATCAAACGGCACCTATAGGAACCCTCTGATCGGAGTCTACCCTGTTTGCCAACAGAATTTGATAGATCTGTTTCTTTACTTTCTTAAAAAAGCTAAGATATAACACCTTCCATGTTTCATTGTACAGTAAAACCTCTCTATAACGACCACAAAATTGTGTTAATTAGTTGGTATTATGGGCAGGCTGTTCCTTAAAGCAAGGCGAAAGTAAAACAGAACGCTCCTATAGGAGCGTTCTGTTTTACTTTCACCTTGCTTTAAGCATCCACCAGCCTTTAACACGAAATACTTGATTAATTTAATGGTTGTTATAGAGAGGTTTTACTGTAACTGCTTTGTCCATGAATATTCAGTAGGTATTGAAAATTAGAATACATATAGAACAAGGAAAGGGTTAAATTATTTGTTTGGATCATGTTTGCAATACTTGAGCATGCTTTCATCTTAATTTGCAGGTGAATGAGGCATTGGAGCCTTTTAATGCAGAGAATTGTCCTGCCCTGCATAACAAGCCCAAGTTTTTTATCATCAATGCATGTAGGGGAGGTAGGTCTATACATTTTTGTTGAGCCCTCATGTGGTCATCTTGACATACTCTCCGCAAAAGCAATTGTATGTGTATGCATGTGTCTGTCCGTCCATTATTTTTTTTAATCCTTTTCCCTTTTCAATATTCATGTTAGATATTATGACATCATGAATATTTATTAATTGTATAATACATTTGTAATACAAAATTTATAATGAATAAAATTTCAAAGAAATGTTTTTGCTTTAACAAAATCTCTAGAATTAGAAATATCATGTCAAAAGCAAACAAACAGACCATGTTCAGATGGCTCCTATAGGAGCTTTCTGATTTGGGTCTACTCTGTTTGCAGATGCGTGAAAATGCGTTTTATAGATGAAGGAAAAGGTTAAGGGCTTTTACCCTTTCCCTTATATAAATGCCTTTTCACGCATTTGCAAACAGAGCAGACCAAGATCAGATGGCTCCTATAGGAGCCGTCTGATCAGGGTCTACTCTGTTTGCTAATGGAATTGAGTAGATCTGTTTCTTTACTTTCTTAACTGACCACAATTTTCCACCTTCTGTATATTCAGTAGGTATTGAAATTTGGAATAAACATAGAACAGGGAAAGGGATAGCAAACTGCTTTTTGCATGGACAGAATTCAGTAGAGTTTGTCACATGTCGTAAAACTGAGTAAAAAGAGTGTAGCTTAACCCTTTCCCAGTTCTATACATGTTCGTTTCAAAATTCAATACCTACTGAATATTCATGGGCATTATAGTTGTAATGAAATATGGAAGGTGGAACATTATAGCCATTTTTGGAGAGTAAAGAATCAGATATTTCAAATCAAACAGTGCAGACCCTGGTCAGATGGCTCCTATAGGAGCCTTCTGATCAGGGTCTACTCTGTTTGCAAATGCATGAAAATATGTTTATATGAAGGAAAAAGTTAATAAAACTGTACATCTAGCATCACCATTTTAATTGTTTCCATTTTCTTGGGGTTTTTATTGCTTTCGAAGAATGCAATATAGCGATCGGTCGTTTTTACGGCAAAGAGTTCACTATTTCTTGTGAACCTGCGCAAGAGAAAATAGTTCTCTTCAATTCTAAACTAGTTTTGTTGTAAATTGGTCATTAATTTATTTACTTTTCATGCATTTAATAACACTTTGCTTTGTCAGATAACTTCTAGTCTACACAAGATCAACCTTTTAAAAGCTTGAATTATTGAATATACTCCCAAAAAACGCGAAAGAATATCGATATGACTAAACACCGGATCCGACCAGATATGAAGTTCATATCCGCAGATATGAGTTGCGCAAGCTTGAAAATCAGCATTTATCATATACGCGTATATGAACCTCATTCCTGGTGTTTAGTTAAACATTGTTTTCGCAACACATTGGCGTTTCTACAGCAGCAATAGCTTGTCTGTAAATTATAAATTTCTTCTCCGGCGATAGCAAAGACTTCCCAACTAGAAAACCTGTTGTGTTTTTCATTGATCAATTACCTCTCCGCCGATAGGGAGGGAGAGGGATTTTTTTATATTGACACAGTGTACGTGATAAAACGCTAACCGCATTTCTATACATCCGTCTAACCTAGAGATCCGAGTAATCCGTATAGCGTTTATGAATCGCAGTGTCTGTACTTTCACTTTCATACCAGCAGTACCACAACAATTTCTTTCTATTAGGCTTAGCGTAATTTTACTGATGAAACACGATAGAAATGCCAACTTCTCTTGCAGTGTTAACAGGCTAGTATGCGTATTACTCTCTACAATGGATTTAATTAGTTTCTCCACAAACCGAGATGGAACTTTCCATTCATGCCATTGTCATCGCAAAAATGCGAAACATACATGTAGGCTTCTTCATTTACAAAAAATGCCGATGATATCTTTATCTACCAAAAGTCCGATCATATTTGTCTTGGTTAATGGAATAGTTGAGATTTACTGTGATTTCTGATTTATAATGGGGATTTATGAAAACTCATTGATGACATGTTTACAATTTTAGTAATAGCCAAGAGTTATGCAGTTGCAGACAAAACACACAAGAAAAAGACCATTAAATTATCAGAACTGCATGAAATGCTTTTAATTGAATTGTACTGTCACTTTATAGAGAAAATATGAACATGTTAAATGTTATGTTGATATTTTCTGACCTTTTCCCCATAAGCATTCATTTCACGCTTATTTTTCCCCTCCTGTAAGGCCATGCCCTTTCCCTAAAATAAAAGAAAAAACCCTGGGAGGTGTCATAGCAAAGAACATTTGACAACAAATTTGATATGAAATAGCCAGAGATGATATCATTCATGGCCATCAATATCCTGATCTGATGGAAATTAAGTTATATTTTAAAAAGGTGTAAAACAGTGTCTACTCTGATCATGTATATTTACAGGGGTAAGTCTCCATTTGGCTATTTTGAATAGACCCAGTAATGATAGAAAAATTATAGAATTCATTTGAAAATGATTTATCTGTAATCTTGAGTGTTAATAACAAAATGCTGTCGGTCCAAATTTCAAGAATAAATTGGAATATAAAAGTTGGGATTCATATAAGTTTATGATTAGTGGAATTCATGGTGGAGTTTTGATAGGATAAAACATCATATGGATTATTAGGAATTTACTGTACATTTGATATCATTATGAATCAACCAAGATTTTGGATTAATGTGTGTGTGTTTGCATACATGTATATAAACCCATACAAAATTTAACTAAAATTTCATACTACATTGTCTAAACAGTAGTTAAAATTCTACGATTCATAATTAAAGGGTAGTGCTTTGAAATACACAACAGCATTTGATATTGCTTTGATATGAATTGAAAGATTGACACTGTCACTCAGCATTGCATTTCTGACTTGTTGAGGTCAAGGACTGTCTGAGTGTTACTAATAACCACTTTGCTTATGGTTTGACTGTTGCTACAGTCTGTCATATTTTTAGTATTACATTAAACAGTTCCAAGATGTCAAAAATGGTGATTAACATGTACAGCAACTTCTTCCCTTACACTTAACATCCTTATCAAACTCGAAAGCAATTATGGCTGTTCAGGCCTTTGATTTTTGTTAACATATACTTTACAGCTTTGATATTTCAGATTTACTAGGCTTATTCGCTAGATTTCCTGGTTATCTCAAGATATTTCTTTGCTGCAAAAATCAAATTCCTTCTTTTTGTATGAATCAAGGTCCAGCTGACTATGTGATAACAAAGTTAGTCAGTATTTTGTCTTAAAATATAACATTTTAGTGCATTTACAGGATTTAATGATATTTGGCACATGTCTTAAAGATATACTCGGCTTATATTTTTGCAAATATTACATAACAAACCTGCTTTAGATTCTGAATCTATGCGGCTTGAAACCTCACTTAGTGCTATTTAACCCTTACAGTGCGGGACACGAGTCACTAATGTCCTTTGCAAACAGGGCAGACCCAGATGAGAGGGCTCCTAGAGGAGCCCTCTCATCAGGATCTGCACTGTTTGTCATGATACACTTTTCTTTAGGAAAAATCCCTAAATATTCACCATAAGATTGACCGGTTTGAATTTTGGAATAGTCCATTTAAAAATTCAGGGTTGTATGGGTTAAAGAGCATTGTAAAGAAGAGTTGTTTGTATTGGTAAGATCAGCTGTTAATTTGTTTGCTACAAAAATATATCCGCTATTCACCAGAATCTGTTGTAAAATCTTATAATGTGTATCAGACCTGCTTATTTCAATGTTATGATGTAAGTCAATCATTTCACAGAAGGAATTCGTTTAGCAGATGGTATTTCACTTTTGGCTGACCCATGTCAGTCAGTTTTATGAATACCTAAATGATATTGAAAGTGTTGGTCTGAAATTGATTTCGAGTCGGTTGTAACCTTGGCCAAACCTCTCTTTCATTCTCAACTTGTTCGGGTTTTTTTCTGATATAGAATTAATCTAATAACCAACTTCTTTAGGTTGATATTAGAAATATGTCTCTGTTTGCAATAAACACATCACAGTAAAAACTTGACTATTTGAACACTCTAATATGTACCATTATTGATCTTTATAGGCTAATTTTAGATCCAACCACTTTGAATTAATCTACTGAAAAGGAGCATTAACTAGAGAAAAGAAATTTTTTAGAATTTTGTAGTTTGAAACCATTGCTATAAATAGAACATCTGCTCCTATAGGAGCAAATGCTCTATTTATCACAATGGTTTCAATAGGTGACTTTTACAGAGGCGTAGAAAGGTGTATTTATGAAGGAAAAGGTTAACGCAGGTGGCAGCTTAATGCAGTTCGAAAGCTTTGAGGAGCTTTCTGCATGACTTTCACCCTGCATTAAGCAGCCACCTGCCTACAAAGAAATAAATTCTTCATATCTAAAATCTTGTAGTATTGAGTTTTTAGCTCACTAGAGCACAACGTGCTCAGGGTGAGCTTTTGTGATCGCCTGATGTCCATCGGCATGTATCAACCATCGTCCGCCGTGCATTGTCAGTTGTCAACAGTAGGAACCTTTAAAAATCTTCTCCTCTGAGTCTACAGAGCTCTCAGCTTTGATCTTTGGCACATTGTTTACTAAGCATCATCTGTAGGTCCTCTACAAAATACTGTAACGTGCAAACTGAGAGACCCAGCAACAACAAACCCTGTCGGTGCAAAGCTTAAGCTCGCATCAAGAGATGTTTGTTCTGCTATATATTACCTCCACTTCCCAAGATACAATGATCTGGTCAGCCTCATTTGCATAATTACCAACGTTCTACGAACGTTACATTACTCTCCCCTCCGAGAAGTCTCGTCCCGAGACTTGGACCCTGGGAGACCCGTGGGTAAGGCAACTTTGGTCTGGCAGTTGTCTTCATCCCACCACTGCCACCATTTGTAACGTGCAAACCGAGAGACCCAGCAACAACAAACCCTGTCGGTGCAAAGCTTAAGCTCGCATCAAGAGATGTTTGTTCTGCTATATATTACCTCCACTTCCCAAGATACAATGATCTGGTCAGCCTCATTTGCATAATTACCAACGTTCTACGAACGTTACAATACTTTTAAGTTATATAAATCATGCCCCTGGGGTCAAAATTGGCCCTGCCTCAGGGATTGCCAGAAACCACACCGTCCAATCGATTATGGTTACCCCATCGATAAAGCTGTGGTTACCTCGCGCAGCGAGAGTCGATTTAAAAGGCGAGTTTGTATTTTACTCCTAAATACTCTTAATTTAAAAAGATTGGCACTTCTTTGTATGCAGCCGTAAAGAGAATTGTTTGCTGAACATGTAGGTGTAATGTTTTCCCAATAGCATTCAGAATGGTGTATTAAATCAGTGATTCAACGTGGATCAAGATGCCAAAACACCGTTTTTCTTTCCTTGAGACTGAATATCTCCGATGTATGACAAACTCACGTTCATCCAAAGATGTCGAAGGTAAATCGAAGTATTTTTCTGTCCATCCTTTGACTATCATCTTGCTTTGTTCAAAATCAAGGTAGTTACAGGTGTTTTCGTGTACTGAGTTGATGCTCGAATGGATAAGGTTACCCAATATTGAAAATTTGTTGGTTAAGGTTCTCCCTAATTCTGGGCGCATTTTGGCTAAGGTTACCCGACAATTAACATATGTAGTATTACAGCATCTAAAGACACAAATGTCGTATGTTTTCCCTTGAAATGAAACATAAGACGCACAACTGCCATGTATATTCTGTTACTTGTGTTTAACCAATTATGTTCACAATTTTCAATTATCATTTCTAACGTGTAAATCGAGTTTGAACAAAGACGTACAACCTGATCGATTTCTCACAGTAAATATTTCCCTGTTTATTGTTTTGAAAAAAACAACATTTTTTGTATTGAAGCACAAAACATGTAAACACAGGTCGGATGCTATATTTATCATGTACCACTTGGTTTGTGTCTGTACTGCATATCTTTATTATATCTATTTTTCCTTTGTATATTAAAATATCTTCATTGCGCATGGCATTGCAAACAGTCAGGAGACGTTTAACTGGGTCTACACGCAAAACTACGCTAACCCTTATAATGTATTTATACTGTACGGAGTTTGTCTAGTGTTGAATAGATACATCAATCCCGTGCTAATAGTTTACAAAATGAAAGTTAATCGGCAAAAACAACACCACCAAAATCTATTGAGCATTTACTAAATTCCATTTGCTTTTAGGTTACCAACCATAACCATGGAGCGCTGCACGTACTAATGTTATTACTGCTATATGAAACACAATGCATTACCAGATATCATCGATCATCTAGTTTGAGCACACGATTCTGTATGTTTAAAGGAGCAACTGATAAAAGTAAATTAAAATACTACAATAATTCTAAGACCTGAACTGTGTAAAACTTAATTCTTTAAGATGATTATAGATATTAATTGTCAAACGGAAATTGATATAGATCTACCCGGACATATCTTTCTTTCTTCATCATATACTAGATATCCAACACTTCATGGAGGCGTAGGCCTAAATCACAGGAGCATAGGACTGACTTGATTTGGTCCGAGTCACTCTGAGTACGAAACGTCGGGCCGAATCCATTTCCGTGTCTTATTTTTAATTTTATATGATGCTCGACAGTCTCAGGACATACTCGCATATGTCACACATATGATACATAGCCAAATCAATTTCAAAATGCAGATATAACACTTTTTGTTCGAAGAAACAAACCAATGCGTCAAGTATGAGATCTAGCTCGATTTATACTGTCTGAATAACAAAAATACTTGGAAGAGTGTAACGATGAAGATGTTTTAAAGAACGAAGTGTTTATTAATTATTCCACATAGGAGATTTGCAAAACATTCTTCAATATGTGCATTTCCTAGTAGCGGAAAGGACCCTTTTCTAGAAAAAAGCAATTCCGTTTGCGTAAACGGATCGATTATTTGCGCTTTAAAAGTAATTCACCCATACATACTCAAAATGAGTTGTGTATATATATACACATTTGATACCGTGTTTGCAGTGAGAATAAATTTAGCAAATCAATAACCGTCCTTACAATAGAGTTAAATACGTCTATACATGTTGATAGTTCACCTAATTGTAAAATCATATAGGTGAACTTACGTTTTTGAATGTTGTCTTTGTACAAACTCGATTTACACGTTAGAAATAATAATTGTTGTGATCATAATTGGCTAAATACAATTAACAAAATATGTACATGACAGTTGTGGCTCTTATATTTCAAGTTCAAGGGAAAACATACGACGTATGTGTCTTCAGATGCTGTAATACTACATATGTTAATTGTCGGGTAACCTTAGCCTAAATGCCCCCAGATTAAAGGTGCACCTTAACCACCAATTTTTAGCTCACCAGAGCACAAAGTGCTCAAGGTGAGCTTTTGTGATACCCCTGTGTCCGGCGTCCGGCGTCCGTCAACAATTTCAAACGACTTCTTCTCTGAAACCGACTGCCCAATTTAAACCAAACTTAGTCAGATACACACTGTGGGTTGGGGCTTTAAAAGTTGTTAAAAGATAGTGGGCGGGGCCATCGGTCTTGTTGCCATGACAACCAGACACAATATCTAGAAAAATCTTCTTCTCCAGAATAACTTGTTGGATTTGAATATAGTTTTCACCAAAATGTTTCTCAGTTGATAGACTTCAAAAGTTGTTAAAAGAATTCTGATCGGACAAAAAACATGGCCGCCAGAGGGCGTGGTCATTTTTTCCATATATGGTAATATGGAATTTTCATTGGAAAATCTTTAAAAATCTTCTTCTCTGAAACTGTAAAGCCTAGACCTTTGATATTCGGTATATAGCATGATCTTATGGTCCTCTACAAAGATTGTTCAAACTATGGCCCCCGGGCCAAAAAATGGCCCCGCCCAAGGGCTTATCAGTTTTTCATAGGAAAATCTTTAAAAATCTTCTTCTCTGAAAGTGTAAGGCCTAGACCTTTGATACTCGGTATGTAGCATGATCTTATGGTCCTCTACAAATATTGTTCAAATTATGACCCCCGGGCCAAAAATGGCCCCGCCCATGGGCTTATCAGTTTTTCATAGGAAAATCTTTAAAAATCTTCTTCTCTGAAACTGTAAGGCCGAGATCTTTGATATTTGGTATGTAGCATGATCTTATGGTCCTCTACAAATATTGTTCAAATTATGACCCCCGGGCCAAAAATGGCCCCGCCCAAGGGCTTATCAGTTTTTCATAGGAAAATCTTTAAAAATCTTCTTCTCTGAAAGTGTAAGGCCTAGACCATTGATATTCAGTATGTAGCATGTTCTGATGGTCCTCTACAAATATTGTTCAAATTATGACCCCTGGGCCAAAAATGGCCCCGCCCAAGGGCTTATCAGTTTTTCATTGGAAGTTTTTAAAAAATCTACTTCTCTAAAGCTGTAAGGCCTAGACCCTTGATATTTAATATGTAGCATGATCTTATGGTCCTCTACAAATAGTGTACAAATTATGACCCCCGGGCCAAAAATGGCCCCGCCCAAGGGCTTATCAGTTTTTCATAGGAAATTCTTTAAAAATCTTCTTCTGAAATTGTATGGCCTAGACCTTTGATATTTGGAATGTAGCATGAACTTGTGATCCTCGACAAATATTGTTCAAATAATGACCCCAGGCCAAAAATGGCCCCGCCCAAGGCTGAAGGGCTTATCAGTTTTTCATTGGAAAATCTACTGAAAGTGTAAGGCCTAGACCATTGATATTTGGTATGACTAACATGATCTACTGGTCCTCTATAAATATGTAGCTGTGGCTTGTAGTCCTCTGCCAAGAATGTTTAACTTACGACCCTGACCACTGGGCGAAACTTGGCCCTGCCTCAGGGCTTATCAGTTTTTCATGGGAAAAATATGAAATATTATTTTTCTCTGAAATCATAAGGCTTAGACCTTTAATTAATTGTATACTGCTTTGCCTTGTGGTTCTCTACCAAGGTTGTCCACATTATTTCTTGTGGTCAAAAAAGGCCCCGCCCCTGGGGTTATCTCAGGTGAGCGCTTCAGGGCCTCATGGCCCTCTTGTTCAAAATTGGGTAACCTTAGCCATTCGTGCATCAACTCAGTACACAAAAACACCTGTAACTACCTTGAATTTAAACAAAGCAAGATGATAGTCAAAGGATGGACAGAAAAATACTTCGATTTACCTCCAACATCGTTGGATTAACTTGAGTTTGTCATAAACCGGAGATATTCAGTCCCAAAGAAATAAAAACGGTGTTTTGGCACCTTAATCGACGTCGAATCACTGATTTAATACACCATTCTGCATGCTATTTGGAAAATATTACACCAACATTTTCGGCAAACACTTCTTGTTACGACTGCATACAAAGAAGTGCCGATCTTCTGAAAGTAAGAATCTTTAGGAGCAAAATACAAACTCGCCTTTTAAATCGACTCTCGCTTAGCGAGGTAACCACAGCTTTATCGATGGGGTAACCATAATCGATTGGACGGTGTGGAAACATATAGTGAAAACTTTGAAAATCTTCTCCTCTGAAACTTGAAGCTTCTCAGCTTTCATATTCGGCACATAACACCATGTTCAGGTCAGTTATATAAATCATGCCCATTGGGTCAAAATTGGTTTTCCAAAACTGACTATGTTTTTAACACTGGCTATTTTTAGCTTGCTATTTTTAGCATACATAAAGGGTAGGTTATCTCCCTTTACACATTTTTTTCCCTCCCTTTTTGATTATGGCAGATGCAAATTTTATCATTAGATCTGGTCCGCTGCAAAGTAAATAGGACAATTAACCCTTTACTCCATAAATACTCCTTTCAGTTTCTACACCTTTGCAAACAGAGTAGAACCAGATCAGATGGCTCATGTAGTAGTCTGATCAGTCTGCTCTGTTTGCTTATGATATAATATAGTACAATTTGCATTAAGTTATTTTCATTTTGTGTACAATATACATGTACTTATAATATGTTTACTTAACCCTTTTCCTCATATTAACACCTTTTCATGCATTTGCAAACTGCAGACCCAGATCAGATGGCTCCTATAGCAGCTCTCTGATCAGGATCTGCTCTGTTTATCAGTGGAATTTGAAAGATGTTTCTTTACTTTCTAAAATGGCTACAACGTCCCACCTTCCCTGTTTCATTACAACTATTTTGTCCATGGATAAACATAGAACAGGGGATGGGTTAAAAATAGGTTAAGATATGAATAATAATATGAACTCATGAAGGTGTAATGAAAATATCTGAAATTTTGAGCATAAGTATTGATTAATTTAATTAATAATATTATTAATAAAATTAAAATTAGCCCCGCCCCAGGGCCAGCTAGTTTTCTATAGAAACATATACACGTAGTGAAAACTTTGAAAATCTTCTCCTCTGATTGTCTGGTGAGCGATATCAGGGCCTTTCTGTATATAGTACCATATACTGTTATGTGATGCTGTAAAATCTCATTACTACAATTAAATTATTGTAGATTCTGAGGACAACGGCGCCCACACACAGCGACTGTACGAGGACAGTGTACTTGTGCAGCAGGACACAGAGCCCATGCCCATTGGCCAGCAAAATATCCGTATACCCAAGCTGCAAGATTTCCTGCTAGCCTACTCTACATTGCCAGGTACTGCAAAATTTACCCCTGTCCTACATACAAGATGCTTGGAATCTTAGCAAACAGATGACTCTGATCAAATGACTCCTGTACAACTTTGATTAGGGTCTGCTCTGTTTGGTTATAAAATATTGTAGATCACATTTTTTCATTGGCCAAATATTGGGTTGTTCATAATGCTATTATATATTATAGCTAATTAAAGAGGAAGTCCCTACATTCCAAGTGTTTCAAAAATACCTGAAATATACAAAACTCACATGTTTATATGCTGAAAAGTAGTTCACCGCAAAAAAACCTACTGAATAAACGTTGAAAATGACAAAACATCATTATGTTTGATATCGACGATCCGGATTTTATCCTCCAAGGTTTCAGGTTTTTTCGGGTCGGGTTTTAGTTTCGTATAAGTTAGCGCTAATCTCGTCTCTCCGACCACTTCCAAAAAAAGCCGTCACGTAAACAATGGGTGATAGGGTGTTCATCTGCAAAACGTGGAAAATCTGAATGGAAAAGGCCGATAACACTTTGTTGTAGAACAAAAAATATAAGTATTGGTGAAATCGGTTTATTTTGTATCACAGAGGAATTTCTCGATAAAAGTTCAAATTGACAATCTTTATAATAATGGTTGGGCATAATAAAAACTAAGTTTTATGATATTATTGAAAATATGGGTTCATTGTAGGGACTTCCTCTTTAATATTCATTCCTTCACTATTTCTGTCATGAATGTTCATGGATCAAAGGCATAAAGCAAAACCAAAGTAATAGATAACAGGAATTTTCTCCAGAACTTCATTCTGCATTCAGCTACCATATGTTAGAAACAAGAATTACACATTTACTATTTTGTTGAGCAAAGGAAAACTAGAGCTGAGAATAACTGTCTTGACTTTCCAGTGGTTATTCCTGTTAAGCTAACCAAGTTTCCTTATTTTTGCTTACCAGTGAACTGGGTCGTGTAATATATGGGCAGCCGGCAGATTAAGCCTGTACAATCTAATGCAGCATCGCGTGTCTCAATCAGTCTCGATTTGTCCGATGCGATTCCTTTGCCATTGCAGCTGGTGGGATATGTTGTAGGAACAGTATACGGGTTACCTTCTTTAGCTCTACTTTGGCTGGGCTTTTTGGGTTCCCATAATAGGACATTTTATTCTGTAATTAAATTTTGGATATACCCTATTACAGCTCTATTAAAATATGATCCGTTGTGTACTCCCTCATTGCCATAGCGAGTCGAATAGTGTTTGACTGGAGGGGTTGCATAGTGCGCATATATAACAGTTGTTTATTTGTATTGCTTAGTTTATATGCATGAACTTCAAATTGATCTGTTCTGTTACCCAATTTTCCGGCAATATTTTATGTGTAGTGTTGTATGCCAAAATCTATATATCTATATATAAGTATTAAATATATTTTATTTTAAATGTTCTATAATTTACACATTATTGTATATAAAATGTATCTTTGTGAAGCGCTTTTGAACGCACATATCATGTATGAAAAGAGCGCTATATAAATGTGGTATAATAATAATAATAATAATAATGAAGTGTCATGAAAAAATGCATGAAGTCTGTAGAAGTATTTTGCTTCACAATCATAGAGAATTCCACAAGTATCCAGCAGTCATCCATTTTGAATCCAATTGGGAAAATATTAACATCATGCACTGTCCTCAACATGCCAATTTCTTTTGTGGACTTAAAAACACGGCAGCTAAAGCTATTGAACTAGCTTGCTTAAAAAGGTAATAGCAAAATCTAAAATGGCTGCCAGTCAGCCATCTTGAATCTGATCAGGGAAAAAAGACCACCCTGTTCCTCAGCATTTCAGTCACATTTGTGAATTTCTAAGAAATTGAGCAAAAACTATTTGTTCCCCAAGGTTCAGTTGAACTTTGATATCTCAAACTTCAAGGGACTATATAAATTAGTTCGAGATAACAAAAGTTTGAGTTATCTGATTTCTAATTTGGAAATTTTCTTAAGTTCACAACTTAATATAGGTCTATAGTAATGCTGAAAGCTCCTGCAAGAGCTTTAAGCACTGCTGTAGGCCTGCATTAAGCTGTGAAATGTGTTTCTAGATATGCGTAGTGATACATTTTATAGTAATTCTGTTTTGTAAGATTTTGGAAGGACCAAACTTTTAGTTCGAGTTATCCCGAAGTTCGAGTTATCCGAGTTCAAGATGTCGAAGTTCAACTGTATTCGCAAAATCCAAAACGGCCACCATGCTGGTCTCAGTCTACTCTGATTGAAATTATATGAAAAGATGTCTATATCAGTGAATGAGCAAGATTATTGCAAAATCCAAGATGAGTGTAAGTTAGCAATTATTAACCAGACCAGAAATGAAACTTTGTGTCATGTTCTGTGGTTCAATATGTGGATTAGATTTGTGAATGTTGACAAAAATGCAGTGAAAATTTTACTCTAAAAGTTTAATGCAAAATCCAAAAAGACTGCCAATGAACCATCTTGAATCTGATCAGAAATTTTTTTATGTCACACACTACATCTCAAAATGTCAATTACATTTGTGAATTTTCAAGAAAATACAGTGTGAAATATTAGATAACTACAGTTTAGTTAGTGGATGAAGGGTTACTGTTCTCTTCCTTAGGTCACGTGAGCTGGCGACACCAGAATGATGGCAGCTGGTTTATACAAGGTCTTGTGAAAGTGTTTAGTGACTATGCCTACCAGAAAGACATCCTCTCCATGCTGACAAAGGTAAGATACAAGCTCGTCAAGCCATTACTCAATAAATACGCCTTTTTACGCCTTTGCAAACAGAAAAGACCCAGATCAGAAGGCTCCTGTAGAAGCAGTCTGATCAGGGTCTGCTCTGTTTGCTGCAGTTTCTGCGCTAATTGTCAAGTATTCCTTTTGTCAGTTGTCACTATAAAAAATAGTTTTATTAATATTCATGATGTCATTATTTCTTATATGAATATTCATGGAGTAAAGAGTTTACATTTATCATGCTAAGCATTATCTGAATGGTATTTGTAGAGCTTAGACCCAAATGAGATACAGAATACCTCTGCATCTCATCAGGATCCAAGCTGTTTGACACCCACCAACATTTTAGGATTTTTCAGCCGAGCCCAAGCTTGATGATAGGTACAAGAATCACCGGAGATGGGTACCATGAGTAGTAATTGTATTGGGTTTTCCTGGAAATTCTAGTTAGTAGCAGCAATGTTAATTCTTTCCCTGATATAAACGCCTTTTCATGCATTTCCAAACAGAGTAGACCAAGATCAGAGGGAGCCGTCTGATCTGGGTCTGCTCTGTGTGCTAATGGAATTTGATATATCTTTTTTGGTTTCTAAAGTGGCTACAATGTTCCATCTTCCATAGTTTATTATAACCAGTTTGTCCAAGAATATTCAGTAGGTATTGATAATATGGAACAAATATCGAACAGGTAAAAGGGTTATGGTTTTGTAGGAAACAGAAACCATTTTTCCTAGATTTACGTAACCCTTTACTCCATGAATAATCATGTAAGAAAGAATAAAACCATGAATATTAATTAGATGAATGATGATAATACAGTGCTCCCTCTCTACACCGACACCCTTTGGGATACGGAGATTGTATGTGTTTTCAGAGGGAGTTATTATAGGGAGGGAAAATCAAACATAATTAGCTTGTTTGCAGATCCCCAGATAAGGTGTATTTCGAGAACTAAAACCGTTATGCCTCTATTAAACCCTATGTTGTGACCACTCTTTAGAATCGTCACAAAGTGACGATTCTAAAGAGTGGTCACAACATAGGGTTTGATGGGACATAAAGAAAATACGATGGAAAAAGTTGCTTCTGGAGCCTTGTTGTTTCGGATACATTGACATGCGTTGTTGTAAGAGGGAATCGTTATTGAGGGGGTCATTGTAGGGAGGGAGCACTGTAGCACAAGGACACATGAATGTTTGACCAATGCAGAAACTATAGCATTTTATCTACAGTGAACCCTCGTTACAACAGAGGTGTTTGTTTCCAGACATTTTGCTGGTATAACGAGGTTGCTGTTATAATGAGTTTAAATATGAAAGGAACCATATGGTCAGTTTTAATCTAGTACCAATAGGTGAACACTTAATGCTTTTTGCACTTCTTGTGTTCTGCATTAAACGATCAACTGTCTAAATGGCATTGTACCTATTTATTCAGTGGTTGTTTGAAAGATTTAACGGTAATTGTGTTTCAATGCTAACTGCTGGTATAACAAGGGTGCGATTGTAACGAATGCCAGTATAATGAGGGTTCACTGTATATTATATATCGTAAGCAAATAAAGCAGACCCTGATCAGACGACTCTTACTGGAGCTGTCTGATCGGGGTCTACTCTGTTTTCAATGGTGTAGAAAGGCATATTTATGGAGTTAAGAGTTAAATACTCTTGTAATGTACAGATCCCTTATTAACATTCATACCTATGGCCCAGTTGTAAAACATACAAATCCAGGACATGTTTTTCATAGAAAAATATTTTCACTAACCCTTTACTGTATATAAAAGCATTTTCATGCCTTTGCAAACAGAGCAGTCCCAGTATTGCAGTTTAACATACAGGTTGAGGAAATGTTTAGCATTGAAATATTCCATCAAGCATCTGTAGAAACTGCTTTCTGCACCAGGTAGATACAGTAAAACCTTTCTATAACAGCCACTAAATGTGTTAATTATTTGGTATTCAGGGCAGGTGGCTGCTTAAAGCAAGGTGAAAGTAAAACAGAATGCTCCTATAGGAGCGTTTTGTATTACTTTCACAACGCATTAAGCAACCACATGTCTTTAACACAGAATATTCAATGTAATTTAGTGGCCATTATAGAGAGGTTTTACTGTATTACAAGTAACAAACATACCTATTTAAAGTTTTCAACAGTGGTCCATGTTTGGCTGTTGGTTTTATTTTGATCATGATAAATGTTTGAGTGTTTACCTTCAGAATTGTGGTTATTACTATGGTAAACTAATACAATTTTTAATTATATACCCACACACTGATTAATTGTTTCCCAGTTGAATTAACCCTTTCTATGCTGAATTTTCAAAGTGGAAAAGCCCATCAGTGTTTAACCCTTTCCATGTTCTGTGTTTATTACAAATTTCAATACCTGAATGTTCATGGACAAAAAGGTTATAATGAAATATGGAGCATTGCAGCCATTTTAGAAAGTAAAGACACAGATCTTTGAAATTCTATTAGCAAACAGAGTAGACCCTGATTTGACGGCTCCTCTAAGAGCCATCTGATCTGGGTCTTCTCAGTTTGTAGATGCGTGAAAACACGTTTATATGAGGGAAAGGGCTTACTTATTATGTCTTCCCCCCATATTTATATGGGGGAGACATATTGTTTTCGTGAGAGTTGTCTGTCTGTCCGTCTGTCAGTCTGTCCGTCTGTCTGTCCGTCCGCACTCACGAAAGGGTAGTTGTGTGACTTTTTCTAACTAGTCGCACAAGTAAAATCATTAACCTGGCCATCTCTTGTGACATTAACCTGGCCATTTCTTGTGACATTAACCTGGCCAGTTGTGGGACATAGGGTTAGGGTTAGGGTTAGCTTCCAGATCATTCTTTTCCAAAGTTAGAGCCAAAAATAGTTTTTCTTGTGGGACTAGTCCCACAAGAAAAGATCAAAGGAAAAAGTCACACAACTACCCATTTGTTAGTATGTCCGTCTGTCCGTCTGTCTGTCACACTTTTTGTCCGGACGATAACTTCAATATGCCTGATGCCAGTTGATTGAAACTTCATATATGGAAAGAGCATAATGAGAGGAAGTGTCATGCACAAGGTCCATAACTCTGGCTTCACTAATATTGGAGTTATTGCCCTTTGTAAAAAAAAATCACACTTTTTTGTCCGGACGATATGCCACTGGATTGAAACTTCATATATGGAAAGATCATGACGAGAGGAAGTGTCATGCACAAGGTCCATAACTCTGGCTTCACTAATATTGGAGTTATTGCCCTTTGTAAAAAATATAATTTTTTGTCCGGACAATAACTTCAATATGCCTGATGCCAGTTGATTGAAACTTCATATATGGAAAGAGCATAATGAGAGGAAGTGTCATGCACAAGGTCCATAACTCTGGCTTCACTAATATTGGAGTTATTGCCCTTTGTAAAAATATCATAATTTTTTGTCCGGACAATAACTTCAATATGCCTGATGCCACTGGATTGAAACTTCATATATGGAAAGATCATAACGAGAGGAAGTGTCATGCAGAAGGTACATAACTCTGGCTTCACTAATATAGGAGTTATTGCCCTTTGTAAAAAAATCACACTTTTTTGTCCGGACGATAACTTCTACATGGCTCATGCCATTGGATTGAAACTTCATATATGGAAAGATCATAACGAGAGGAAGTGTCATGCATAAGGTTCATAACTCTGGCTTCACTAATATTGGAGTCATTGCCCTTTGTAAAAAAAATCACACTTTTTTGTCCGGACGATAACTTCTATATGGCTCATGCCATTGGATTGAAACTTCATATATGGAAAGATCATAACGAGAGGAAGTGTCATGCACAAGGTCCATAACTCTGGCTTCACTAATATTGGAGTTATTGCCCTTTGTAAAAAATATCACAATTTTTTGTCCAGATGATTACTCCTATGTGACACATGCCATTGGAGTGAAACTTCATACATGGAACGATCATAATAAGAGAAAGTGTCATGCATAAGATCCTTAACTCGAGCTTCAATAAATTTAGAGTTATTGCCCCTTGTACATTTTTTTAATTCTTTCTTGTCCGGACGATAACTCCTACATGGCTCTTGCCATCGTATTAAAACTTCATACATGGAAAGAGCATGATGAGAGAAAGTGTCATGAACAAGGGCCATAATTCTGGCTTCAATACTTTTGGAGTTATTGCCCTTTGTTACATTTTTTGGCCGATCAATAACTCCTGTTCGACTGATGCTATTGGAATGACATTTTATTTTTGGAAAGAGCATGATGAAAGTAAGTGTCATTTTCTTCTTGAAAAATGTAGTGTGGAAAACGCATAATGAGGGGAAGTATCATTCATCAAGACCATAACATTTTAAGTTATTTCCCTTTACATATTGTTTTTATTAGAGGGGAGACATCCGCTTTTTTGACAAAAACCTCTAGTTTTGAATATTGCGAACGTGAGCAAAAGTTCCGCATACTGGTGTATAACTAAAACCGACTCCTCCTGTTCTGAATATTAACCCATTTGCTAAAGAGTCCATGAAAGGCTTAAATTTGTGAGAGGGCTATGATTGACTAACAGTGCGGACCCTGATCAAAGGGATCTTTTATGAGCTCCCTGATCTAGGTCTACACTGTTTGCAAATGCAATTGCATGCTTGTTCCATATCTCTTTTCTCTTATCATCTGTTTTCTTACACTTGCAGGTAAACCAACAGGTGTCACGTAACATCAATCATAGTGGTGTGCAGATCCCGGCACCACAGTTCATGCTTACAAAGACTTGGTACTTGAATCCCAGTCCAAGGGAACCTGTGTGACGAAGTTTTGGCTGAAGTTTAGCCTGAAAATATAGGCCATTTACTTTGGACTTATTAACCTTTTACACAATGAATATCCATGTAAGAAATTGTGACATCATGAGTATGAATTAGATTTATTTATATAGTAACGCATGGACACAAGATTTTTGGCCATGGCAGAAACTGTAGAAAGATATCTTTATCATGTCATAAGCAAGCTGGACAGACCCAGATCAGATTGATCCTACAGGAAGCATCTGATCTTGATCTACTCTGTTTGAAAAGGCATAGAAAGGTGTGTTTATGGAGTAAAGGGTTAACCCTGGAGTAAAAGAGGTTAACCCTTTACTTGATAGAGATGAGCGAGACCTTTTGACATCTTTTCAAACAGAGAAGACCTAGATGAGATGGCTCCATGAGATGGCTCTGATCAGGGTCTGCTCTGTTTGATAATGGAGTTGTATAGATCTGTTTCTACAATTTCCGCCATGGACAAAACAAATTGTGTTCATATGCCATGGTAAAAAAAACAACTAATTAATCGTCATAAAGTAATTAATTTCTTCATGAATATCTATTAAGTAAAAGGTTGATAGTGTAGGTGAAGATATTTACCAGCCTCTGCTTGTTCTGGCCAGGACTAGACTGATGGTCTAGTTGCATAATGTGATGGTCCAGGTGCTGATAGTGTCATGCATTGCAGAGTATGGGGACCAGTTGGTCTGGATCTGCAGTTAAAACTATTACAGATTTATGGTTGAGTGCAAACGTTTTACAGAGTAACAGATAAAATCGTCAATTCTCCACCAAACCCTATGTTGTGACCACTCGTTAGAATCGTCTCTTCAAGACGATTCTAAAGAGTGGTCACTACATAGGGTTTAGTGGAGAAATAAAGAAGTTATTCTTGAAAATTATTTAATTTTATTTTATTTTGACCTCTGTTTATAAATACAATCTATGGGGAAAATTGATGATGGCCTTTGCAAACACTCATCAGGATCCAGACTATTTGATACTCTGAAAGCACATCTCGATAGAATTATAAGAACAATCAACTCTGAAAATTTTAAGAAGAGAATCATTTTACATGTAAAACCGCTCTATAATGGCCACTAAATTACACCCAATTATTTTGTGTTAAAGGCAGGTGGCTGCTTAAAACAAGGTGAAAGTAAAACAGAACGCTCCTATAGGAGCGTTCTGTTTTACTTTCACCTTGCTTTCAGCAACGACCTGCCCTAAATACCAGCTAATTAACGCAATTTAGTGGCCGTTATAGAGAGGTTTTACATGTATATGTTTATAATTCCAATCCAATGACGTTTACAGAAAATCGCCGAATCTGATTGGTTGAAATTTGACATTCATTTTTCAATGAATGTAAAGAGCTGGTTCTCTGTCGTTGCTCCATGATTTACATGAAGTCGGTAACCAGTAGCCAATACACTATGGAACTACTTCTTTTTACTAGTCATGAAGTTCTATTTATAGACAAATTCCTTGAAACCATGTTGACGTAGAATTATTGGGAGAAAATGTTGATTTGAAGTTTTGTGGAGCGCGTATTTTGAAATTTAAGTGATAAGATTGAAACTTATGGTAAAAAGCAAGTGAGTATTTTAATATCAAGAGCCGGCAGAGCCAGGCGGCTCGCATAGTGCAGAGAGAAAAGGATGAGGTGAACTTCTGGGAGGTGGGATTAACTGTTTATTTTTCGGATGGAAATAAAGTGGTGATCGGCAATGATAACCTGTGTTGATTTGGAGAAAACAAAGCAAGGGCTACAGACCAGACTTAGTGTCAAAGTGGCATGGCCACTCTGCCAGTAATAACAAGACACCTCCCTGTGAAATAATATATTTCAGGATGACAACGTACTGGTAGGATAGCTGTTTACCAGGCCAGAAATAATATTTTAGGTCCAATTCTTGGCCTGCACAGTCACCGGGATTTGAACATAATTGAGAATACTTGGCTGTAGATTTATATCAAAAGTAAACTTTCATGTAGAGTCAATTTTATTGAAAACAAAAGGGATTTGTTCAAGAGATTTTGAGAATCTGGACACATATTCCACTGGTCTTTGTTCAGAGCTTATACAGACCGATTCCAAGGAGGATTATGCAAGTTAATCGATTAAGAGGAAATATGACAAAGTAGTAAGGTAGGGCATGTGTTGACATAATTCTGTTTATTGCATTTTAGTTATTGTTAACTTCAATTTGTTGCAACTAGGTCAAATAGTTGAGAAAAGTCTATGATACGTCATCTATGACGTAGGATACAGTACACAAAGTGACATAGTTGTTGGAATGTGTATTGATTGAATTCCTACGCACGGCACTTAAAATAGCCAATGTCAAATTTGTTTTTAAGTCTACAGGCAACACTTTTTAAAAGGACGGATGGGTGGAATTATAAAGATTAAATTACATTTTGGTTGTGTTCATCGATGTATAAATCCAGACCTGATCACACACAACTTTTTACATGAATTCCTTCGGAATTCATGCAAGTTGTGTGTGATCAGGTCTGGAATTATACATTGATGAACACAACCAAAATGTAATTCAATCTTTAAATGAAGGTTCACCAATGCCTCTGTCAAGTCCCTTTTTGTAACTATTGTGATACATGTATATATTTTTCACAATGGTTTCAAAACTACATAATTCGAAAATTTGCCATTTTGCTATTAAATGCTCCTTTTCAGTAGATTTACTCAAAAAGGTTGGGTCTAAAAATAGACTATAAGGCAATTGGTTAACTCTTTCCTTGTGTTCATATAAATCGCTTTTTACGCATTTGCAGACAGAGTAGACCCAGATCGGGGTCTGCTCTGTATGCTAATGGAATTTGAAAGATGTTTCTTTACTTTCTAAAATGGTTACAATCTTCCACCTTCTATATTTCATGATACAGTGAAACCCCTCTAACCCGGACGCTAAAAATAGCATAAATATCGGTCTTGGAGACGGTTGACAGCTTAATGCAGGGTGAAAGTCATACAGAAAGCTCCTCTAGGAGCTTTCTGTATGACTTTCACCCTGCATTAGGCAGCCACCTGTCTAAAAGTATCTAAATTCTTCTCTACTAGAATTCCAGTTTAGAGAGGTTTTACTGTAACTATTTTGTCTATGAATATTCAGTGTGTATTTAAATTGGGAATAAACCTAGTAGAACAGGGAAAGGGTTAAGTAGGGTAGTTATTGCAATGCTGATAATTGTATACAGTAGAACCGCTCTTAACGGGAATTTATGATGGAACCAATTAGGGCTTTTTAGGCAGTTGAGGTGGATGCTTACTGCAGGGTGAAAGTAATGCAGAAAGCTCCTGGAGGAGCTTTCAGCATGACATTTAACCTGCATTAATTTTAACCCTTTCCTCCATAAATACACTTTTCTATGCCTCTGTAATAACCATTGTGATAAATAGAGCATTTGCTCCTATAGGTTTCAAATTACAATTGCTCCTAATGGTTTCAAATTACAAAATTCTTAGAATTTTACTTTTCTCTAGTATATGCTCCTTTGAGGTAGATTCATTCAAAGAGGTTGGGTCTAAAATAGCCTATGGAGGAAAGGGTTAAGCTGCCACCTTCCTGAAAGACCGCTTTGGATACTAACTTTGATGTCCGGTGTAGAGGGTTTTTACAGTAGTCCTGCATTTTATAACATTATGCACACATGCTTATCATGAGTAAAGGGTGTGTTGTATTTAACCCTTTACTTCATGAATATTCTTGTAAGAAATAATGGCATCATGAATATTAATTAGATTAATTGATATAATAGCACATGGTCATATGGATTTTTGGTACTGGTTGAAACTGTAGAATCATATCTATATTATTGAATCATAAGCAAACAGCAGGCCCTGATCAGATGGCTTCTATAAGAGTCTTCTTTCTGGGTTTCCTCTTTTTGCAAAGGTGTAGAAAGGTGTATTTATGGAGTAAATTATTAAGAACTGCAAATCTAGCATCACATTATCTTCGTTTTTCCATTTTTTAGCTCACCAGAGCACAAAGTGCTCAGGGTGAGCTTTTGTGATCGCCTGATGTCCGTCGTCCGTCGTCGTGAGTCGTGCGTCGTTCGTCGTCAACAATTTGATCCTTTAAAGTTCTTCTCCTCTGAATCTACAGGGGTCTCAGCTTTCATCTTTGGCACATAGCATCATATGTAGGTCCTCTACAAAAGTTATATAAATTATACCCCTGGGGTCAAAATTGGCCCCGCCCCAGGGGTGGGAAGTTTTCAATAGAAACATATAGTAAAACTTTGAAAATCTTCTCCTCTGAAACCAGAAGGTTATTAGCTTTCATATTTGGCACATAGCATCATGTTCAGGTCCTCTACAAAAGTTATATAAATTATGACCCTGGGGTCAAAATTGGCCCCGCCCCAGGGGTGGGCAGTTTTCAATAGAAACAAATAATGAAATCTTTAAAAATCTTCTCCTCTGAATCTACAGGGTTCTCAGCTTTCATCTTTGGTACATAGCATCACCTATAGGTCCTCTACAAAATTTATATAAATTATGCCCCTGGGGTCAAAATTGGCCCCGCCCCAGAGGTGGGAAGTTTTTAATAGAAACATATAGTAAAACTTTGAAAATCTTCTCCTCTGAAACCAGAAGGTTATTAGCTTTCATATTTGGCACATAGCATCATGTTCAGGTCCTCTACAAAAGTTATATAAATTATGACCCTGGGGTCAAAATTGGCCCCGCCCCAGGGGTGGGCAGTTTTCAATAGAAACAAATAATGAAATCTTTAAAAATCTTCTCCTCTGAATCTACAGGGTTCTCAGCTTTCATCTTTGGTACATAGCATCACCTATAGGTCCTCTACAAAATTTGTATAAATTATGCCCCTGGGGTCAAAATTGGCCCCGCCCCAGAGGTGGGAAGTTTTTAATAGAAACATATAGTAAAACTTTGAAAATCTTCTCCTCTGAAACCAGAAGGTTATTAGCTTTCATATTTGGCACATAGCATCATGTTCAGGTCCTCTACAAAAGTTATATAAATTATGACCCTGGGGTCAAAATTGGCCCCGCCCCAGGGGTGGGCAGTTTTCAATAGAAACAAATAATGAAATCTTTGAAAATCTTCTCCTCTGAAACTGAAAAGCTCTCATCTTTCATATTTGGCACAGAGCAGCATATTCAGGTCCTCTACAAAAGTTGTATAAATTAAGGCACTGGGGTCAAAATTGGCCCCACCCCAGGGATGGGCAGTTTCCAATAGAAATATATAGTGAAAACTTTGAAAATCTTCTCCTCTGAAACTAGAAGGTTCTCAGCTTTCATATTTGGCACATAGCATCATGTTCAGGTCCTCTACAAAAGTTATATAAATTATGGCCCTGGGGTTAAAATTAGCCCCGCCCCAGGGGTGGGCAGTTTTCAATGGAAACAAATAGTGAAATCTTTGAAAATCTTCTCCTCTGAAACTGGAAGGCGCTTAGCTTTCATATTTAGCACAGATCATCATGTTCAGGTCCTCTACAAAAGTTACATAAATTATGCCCCTGGGGTCAAAACTGGCCCGCCCCAGGGATGGGCAGTTTTCAATAGAAACAAATAGTGAAATCTTTGAAAATCTTCTCCTCTGAAACTGGAAGGCGCTCAGCTTTCATATTTGGCACAGAGCATCATGTTCAGGTCCTCTACAAAAGTTATATTAATTATTGCCCTAGGGTCAAAATTGTCCCCGCCCCAGGGGTGGGCAGTTTTCAATGGAAACAAATAGTGAAAACTTTGAAAATCTTCTTCTCTGAATCTGGACAGTTCTCAGCTTTCATATTTGGCACATAGCATCATGTATAGGTCCTCTACAAAAGTTTTATGAATTATGGCCCTGGAGTCAAAATTGGCCCCGCCCCAGGGGTGGGTTACAGTTTTCAGCAGAAACATATAGAGAAAACTTTGAAAATCTTCTCCTCTGAAACTGAAAGGTTCTCAGCTTTAATATTTGGCTTATAGCATCATGTTCAAGTCCTCTACAAAAGTTATATAAATTACGCCCCTGGGGTCAAAATTGGCCTGCCCCAGGGCCGGCTAGTTTTCTATAGAAACATATAGTGAAAACTTTGAAAATCTTCTCCTCTGATTGTCTGGTGAGCGCTTCAGGGCCATTCTGGCCCTCTTGTTGTGATATAGATTTTGTCAACATTAGTTGCCCATTGACAAATTGCCTTGTGGCACTTTTCAGTGAAGTTATTTCTATTGCATCATGAAGAACAGCTGGGAAATGGCAGCATTGCAGGCTCAGTATAACTATAGCAAGCAGCCATCTGCACATTCTGTTTCTAAATAGAGTTAACTCTTTACTCCATGAATATATATGAAAGAAATGATGACATCATGAATATTAGTTAGATTAATTTTGATGACAACACATTGACACAGGAAGTTTTAGCTATAGTAGAAACTGTGGAAACATATCTTAACTATTTCATAAGCAAACAGCAAATACTGATCAGATGGATCCTATAGGAGCCGTTTGATCTGGGTCAACTCTGTTTGCAAAGGCGTAAAAAGGCATATTTATCAAGGAACGGGTTCTTATGAGTTATGACCATGATTGAATGAACCCTTGTTATGATGAAGCCAACCTGTCTTGGAATTGCAAACAACTCCAGATGAGAAGTCTTTTTCCTTTACTTGTTCTATATTTATTACAAATTTCAGTACCTACTCATTATTCATGGACAAAATAATTACCGGTATAATAATGGAGCATTGTAGACATTTTAGAAACTAAAGAAAATAGATATATCAAATTCCGTTAGCAAACCGAGTAGACCCTGATCAGATGGCTCCTATAGTAGTCATCTGATCTAGGTCTACTCTGTTTGCAGATTATGTGAAGAGGCGTTTATATACAAGAAGAGTTAAAGTAAGTAAAAGATTGCTACAGATAAGGTTATGGGAAGATATTTTTTATTTCTTCACCAGGATAAGGGTTGGCAAAAAATTTATGATCATGATAAAATGAATTAATTTGATCAAATAAACAAAGTTATAAGAAATGAACAAAGCTTTAATGATCTTGATTAACCCTGTTGAATATTCATGTAAGAAATAATGACATCATGAATATTGATTATACGGTACCCCACGCAGTGAAGTTGCATGGGGTATGTACTTTTTTACCTGTCCATCCATCAGTCAGTCACCCAGTCAGTCTGTCTGTAATACCTTGTTGCTCATCTAGCACTTCCATTTCTTGACCAGTTTTTCTCAAATTTGCTGAATTTTCATGAATAACAGCTTGTATGAGTGTAATTTTCAGACAAATCCGTCATAGGGAACCACATTTTTTCTCTGACAAGGTGTCATGGCCCAAAACTCCTGTGTCCATCTGCTATTTTAACACATTAATCTAATTAATATGCATGATGCTATTATTTCTAACATGAATAATCATGGAGGAAAGGGTTAATTTAAAGACAGCCAAGTTCTTCATTCAGTGGCAGTGTCTGAAAGGTTTTATTGTGTGTCTATTTCAAATTCTGCAAAGTGTTCTTAAAGAAAATTTTATGATTAATTATTTTTAAGTTTTATTTGTAGATGCTCATTGTCATATTCAAATGTCATGTGACCTTGTTTGTATCATTTCATCAGATCAAAGAGACGATTCTAACGAGTGATCACAACATAGGGTTATGTAGAGAGCAAAAGGGGCTATTCTTGAAAATGTTTTAATTTAGACATCTTATGTGAGCCTTTGATTTTATGATTGTATGGACTCATTTTATACAGAATATAATGCTAAGCTAAAATTGTAGCATTTTCATGTGACCCAGTGCCCTCTGGGCCAATCATTGCAAACAGTTTAGATCTCATTAGTTTTCAAACTCTTCACAATCTGTTCATATTTTTGTTAAAAGGAGATGTGGAAGAAAATATTTACTTGCTGAATACTGGAATTATTACAACTAGGGGTACTCATTAGTTGATTGGATGACCTGAGCACTAAATTGAGTCTTTAGGGTCAATGTACATGTATGTCCGTTGGCCATCAGTGAGTTCACATTGATGTTGTTAACACTCTAGCACCAGGCGCGGATTTAGAGGGGGGCGGAGCTGGCGTACCCCCCCCCCCCCCCCCTAAAATTGCCAAAAACATTTTTATGCCCCCAAAGCTAGGCTTTGGCGGCATATAGTAATCGCACCGTGCGTGGGTGTGTGTGTGTGTGGGTGGGTGTGTGTGTGTGGGTGTGTGTACCTTTTGTCCGGAGCATATTTCCTTTGTCACATCAGCTACGGATACCAAATTTGGCGTGTGAGTTCATCTTGGGATGGCGGAGTGTCGCGTACCATTTTTATGTCACTGTGACCTTGACCTTGACCTTTGACCTTGATTTTACAAAAAGCTTGTCCGGAGCATATCTCCTTTACCTTACCAGCTACAGATTCCAAATTTGGTGTGTGAGTTCATCTAGGGATGGCGGAGTGTCGCGTACCATTTCCAGGTCACTGTGACCTTGACCTTGACCTTTGACCTCGATTTTAAAAAAAATTTATACCTTACCAGCTACAAAAAGCTTGTCCGGAGTATATCTCCTATACCGTACCAGCTAAGGATTCCAAATTTGGTGTGTGAGTTCATCTTTGGATGGAGAAGTGTCGCGTACCATTTTCAGATCAATGTGACCTTGACCTTGACCTTTGACCGATTTTACAAAAAGCTTTCCGGAGCATATTTCCTTTACCTTACCAGCTACAGATTCCAAATTTGGTGTGTGAGTTCATCTTGGGATGGCGGAGTGTCGCGTACAATTTTCAGGTCACTGTGTCCTTGACCTTGACCTTTGACCTCGATTTTAAAAAAAGCTTATACCTTACCAGCTACAAAAAGCTTGTACGGAGTATATCTCCTATACCTTACGAGCTAAGGATTCCAAATTTGGTGTGTGAGATCACCTTGAGATGGCGGAGTGTCGCGTACCATTTTCAGGTCACTGTGACCTTGACCTTTGACCTCGATTTTACAAAAAGCTTGTCCGGAGCATATCTCCTATACCTTACCAGCTACGGATCCAAAATTTGGTATGTGAGTTCATCTTGGGATGACGGAGTGTCGCGTACCATTTTCAGGTCACTGTGACCTTGACCTTTGACTTCGATTTTACAAAAAGCTTATACCTTACCAGCTGCAAAAAGCTTGTCCGGAGTATATCTCCTATACTTTACCAGCTACGGATTCCAAATTTGGTGTGTGAGTTCATCTTGGGATGGAGGAGTGTCGCGTACCATTTTCAGGTCACTGTGACCTTGACCTTGACCCTCGATTTTACAAAAAAGGTTGTCCAGAGAATATCTCCTATACCTTACCAGCTACGGATTCCAAATTTGGTGTGTGAGTTTATCTTGGGATGGCGGAGTGTCGCGTACCATTTTCAGGTCACTGTGACCTTGACCTTTGACCTCGATTTTACACAAAGCTTGTCCGGAGCATTTCTCCTATACCTTACCAGCTACGGATTCTAAATTTGGTTTGTGAGTTCATCTTGGGATGGTGGAGAGTCGTGTACCATTTTCAGATCACTGACCTTGACCTTTGACCTCAATTTTACAGTCCGGAGCATATCTCCTATACCTTACCAGCTACGGATTCCAAATTTGGTGTGTGAGTTCATCTTGGGATGGCGGAGTGTTGCGTACCATTTTCAGGTCAATGTGCCCTTTACCTTTGACCTTGATTTTACTAAAAGCTTGTCCGGAGCATATCTCCTATACCTTATCAGTTACAGATTCCAAATTTGTAATTTGTAAGTATTGGTCTGGTATGCTTAGGCAAACAGTGTAGACCCAAATCAAACTACAGGATCTGCACTGTTTGCTACTACATTAGCATGAATCCGACATTATAAAGAGCTCTAAATACTATTCATACATGGGTAGGCCATGCTGTTCAAATACTTGCAGTGTCAGAACTTTCAGATGAATTACAGCATTATAACAATATAGACCCATATCAGACAGCTCCTGTAGGAGCTACTGGGTCTTCATTGCTTGCTTACAACACTACCTAAATCAGATGCTATACATGCTTATGCAAAGAATGTAGATCCATATTAGGTAACTTCTGTTGCAGCTGTCTAAGAGCCAGTGTTACATGAAACTTTGACCATGCGTTTAGAATTGACTGAGGGTATGTTTTTAACGTTAAGGATCGACATAGGGTCTTTCTTAAACGTTAAGAATCAACTTAACAGTAACAATCAACACAGCATGTTTTTTTAATATTGAAATTTGACCCCGTGTCTTTTTTTTAAAACGTTAAGAATTTACCCAGGATCTGTTTTTAACGTTGACAATCAACCCAGGGTCCTTTTCAACGTTGAGAATGACCTAGGGTCCTTTTTAACTAAGTTTTGACCCTTGGCTCTTTTCTTAGCTATCATAATCGTCAAAGGTTCTGTTTCTAATGTTAAGAACTGACTCCTGTGTCATTTTTTAACAGCATCAAAATTTCATGTTACACCTGCATTACATTGTATTGTTTTTCCGCCAAAATGCATTTCGGTGTCAAACACTTTGGGGGCATTTGTCACCCGTGACGACTCTCTTGTTTAGTAATATTTTAGATCTATATACTGTAAAACCTCTCTATAACGACCACTAAATTGTGTTAATTAGTTGGTATTTAGAGCAGGTGGCTGCTTAAAGCAAGGTGAAAGTAAAACAGAACGCTCATTATAGGAGCGTTCTGTTTTACTTTCACCTTGCTTTAAGCAGCCACCTGCCTTTAACACAGGTCTTTTTCAACATGTATTACAAACACACTATTTATTTATGTCAATCTACGCGCCCCCCCCCCCCTTTCCAAAAATATGTCTCATCATATTTAGATATAAAGTGTATGACAATAAGATCTCGGGCAATTATAAATACAGTTGAACCTGTCCTAAGTGACCATTCATATATTGAACATGGGAGTCTTAAAAAGTTGATGGTTGCTTAATGGTGGTTGTTCACACCCCAGTAAGGCTGTAAATGTATATAAAAGGTAATTGAGTTAAAAGGTGCATTTATAGAGTAAAGAGTTAAACCAGTTTAAAACTGGACTAGTGGTTACACAGGTGAGCGATATAGACCAACTATTGCCTTATTAGAGGGTTAATACACGTTTATTCGGGCAATAACATCTGCAGTGTCCCGAGGGACTGTTGTTGGCCCGAGCCCGAAAACAAACGTGTATTAACGCTATGCTTGCATAAAACCCATTTTCTGCTTTCCTGTATCAATTTAAATCTTCCAAATACAAGCAAAACTATACACTTCTTTCACACTTCTTTTGATTTATGCTGTTTCCGGGCCACTGTTTTCTTTCTAACGTCATTTCATGAGTGTATCAAATATCGTTACCTGGAATTTCATTCATTATGTCTATCACTGAAACAGTTCATTGTCGGTGCCCCTGAAATACTCGCACCGTTCGCCTAGCTTAGTCCAAAACGCTATCATATATAGCATTCGAGTCCGTTGTAAACCTGAGGCCCTGGATAGGTATAATTAAAAACGGTCAACTACAGCGCGTGCGCACGAGACTCTCCTTGTTAATACATAGTCTAGCGGGACTACAACAGCACGTTTTGTGCAAAAATGTTGCTTAATGTACAAGTTGTTGATTATTATAGTATTAAGTTATATGAATGTTTTTTTATGGAATGTGTAATTTTGTATGTCTGTTTTTACTGCATTAACCCATCCCCTCATATTGACGCCTCTGCAAAAGTCACCTGTTGAAACCATTGTAATAAATAGAGCATTTGCTCCTATAGGAGCAAATGCTCTATTTATCACAATGGTTTCAAACTACAGAATTCTAACCTTGTCCTTTTCTCTAGTTAATGCTCCTTTTCGGTAGATTTATTCAAAGTGGTTGGATCTATAAATAGCGTATGAGGTAATGTGTTAACTGTATTCAACATTTTACCATTTCAATGCTAATGTTTCAAATGAACTATTCCAAACTTCAAAAAGCTTACCGAGACTGCTCAGGGATATTTCAAAATAAAATTAAGATGACAAACGGTGCATAGCCTGATGAGAGGGCTGCTCCAGGAGCCATCTCATCTGGATCTACACTGTTTTCAACATACATTAGTGACTCATGTCCCACATGGAAAGGGTTAAGCTCAAAGGGTTTGGGAACAATTTCATGTTTATGATTGTTCAGGTTGGTTGAATTGTTGGTCTTTCATTAGCTGCCAATGTTGAATCTGTGATTACTTATGACATCAATTGGAAAATTGGTTGGTCCAAAAAGAAGACTTTAACCCTTTCCTCAATAAAAACGCCTATCTACGCCTCTGTAAAAATCACCTATTGAAACCATTATGATAAAGAGAGCATTTGCTCCTATAGGAGCAAATGCTCTATTTATTACAATGGTTTCAAACTACAAAATTCTAAAATTTTACTTTTCTCTAGTAAATGCTCCTTTAGGGTAGATTCATTCAAAGAGGTTGGGTCTGTAAATAGCCTATGGAGGAAAGGGTTAATGCTTTTGCTTCTCCTCACGATTTGTTTGTTTGATTCTCTCTTTCTCTGCTTATGTTTTTAACCCATTCCCTCATCGGCTATTTTTGGATACAACCTCTTTGAATAAATCTACCGAAAAGGAGCATTAACTAGGGAAAAGGAAAATTTAGAATTTTGCAGTTTGAAACCATTGTGATAAATAGAGCATTTTCTCCTATAGGAGCAAATGCTCTATTTATCACAGTGGTTTCACAAAGTAACTTTTACAGAGTCGTCAAGCGTCGTCAATATGAGGGAATGGGTTAAACAGAAAGGAAGAACATTCTGAATTTTAAACAGAACACAAGATTTTTGCAGAAGCCAATGCATGGCATTGATAATGTTAAACTGTGGAATGGATATGCAATGTTATGTATGAACGACTTTATCTGATATCTTGTGTGTCAGCAGTGCGGTATCTAGTATGTCAGCAGTGTGATATAACATGACCTATTCTTTACCTGTATAAAAAGGTTATTGAAATTGATAATAAACGTAATAAAGCTATTTTCTTGATCTATTCATTTGGGTCTGAAGAGTTGCAGCACCTGAATATTGTCTACTCTGTTTGGTTAAGGAGCTGCAGTGTTTTGTTTATGGTGATTAACTCCGTAGATATTCTTGTAAGAAATAATGACAATATGAATGTAAATTAGATTAAATGTTATAATACACAGGACGTTTAGATTAAATGTTATAATACACAGGACGTTTAGATTAAATGTTATAGTTCACAGGAAGTGTTTTTTCAGGGCAATGGTAAATATACACGGGCTCTATTTACTTTGGCAGAAACTGCAGAATCATATCTATATCATATCATAAGCAAACGGCATAGAAGGCGCATTTATGGAGAAAAGGGTTAACTCTTTACTCCATAAATACGCATTTTAACCCCTTCACCTTCACAGTAGCCTCAGATCAGTCTACTCTTGTAGGAGCCATCTGATCAGGGTCTAATCTGTTTGATTATGACATGATATAGATATGGTTCTATAGTTTTTGTCTTGGCCTACACTTCTTGTGAACATATGCCATAATCAAGCTAATTAACCCATAACCTTATAGGCTATTTTCAGACCCAGCCTCTTAGAATAATTCTGCCAAAAAGAGCATTTTTCTAAATAAAAGGGAACTTTTAGAATTGTGTAGTTTTGAAACAATTTTGATAAATAGAGCATTTGCTCCATAGGAGCAAATGCTCTATTCATCACAATGGTTTCAAAACTATATGGAGAAAAATGCATTATTTATAACAATGGATTCAAAAAGTTACTTTTACTTAGGCGTCAAATGGGTTAATATTAGTGATGTCATTATTTCTAATATGAATATTCATGGAGTAAAGTGTTGACACTAATCCTGCTAAGCACGACCTTACATGCATGTGCAAAACACGTTAGATCCAGTTTAGAAGCTGGGAAGACTTTGACAATGATTTATGAAAGCATTGAATGTATTGGAAATTACATGTAACATCAGGTTAGAAGTTAAGCCGATATCGTTTTACTGCAGGATAATGGTTACCTCCTTTGAAACGAATTTGCATTTGCAAACAGTGTAGACCCAGATCAGAGGAGTCCTCTGAACGGGATCGATTTGCACTGTTTGTCATTCAAAATTTAAGCATTTCATACTAAACACACGCTGTAATTATATCTCCACCAGTATAGTGGGGAGACATTTTTGTGTCACCTGCTGAGAGGCAGTGTGTCACTTAGGGATCACTTTTCCGTCGTCTGTCTGTCTGTCCGTCACACTTTCATTTTTGGCTGTCATTTCTAAACTAATCATTATAGAGCTTTCAAATTTCGCACATGTAACAAGCATGATGAGAGGAAGTGTCATGCACAAGGGCCACAATATTGTTTTAGTTATTCCCCTTTTTCATATTAAAAATAAGTTTTTGTGTCAGCTGCGAGCAGGTGACACACGTGTTCCTCCGAACACTCTTGTTTGTGTGTGGCGTCCATCTGTCTCTCCGATTTTCATGAAATTTAATAGGATTGATCATGCCTAGTTGTGCATATCTTATTCTTGTTCCATTTCGATGATTTTCTGTAGAGTTGTGGGACTTTGAAATTTTTACATGAAAAATTTTGTCCGCGCGGTTTCTCAAAAACTTTTAATCACATTTAAATGACAGTTTATAGGCTTGATCAGCACCATGCCTAGATGTGCATATCTTATTCCTTTACCGATTCGATGATTTTCTGCAGTGTTATGGGACTTTTTTGGGGGAATTTTTACAAGGAAATGTTTGTCCGCACTGTTTCTCCAAATCTTTTGTTAGGTTTTCATGAAACTTGCATAGTTGTGCATATTATATGTCTGTTCCGGTTCGATGATTAGTTATCTGACTTTGAACTTTTTAAATGGAACTTTTGGTCGCATTTTCTTGAAACGTCATGGGATTGATCAACACCATGTTTAGTTGTGCATATCTTATTCCTGTTCCGGTTCGATGATTTTCTGCAGACTCTCTCTGAGTCTAAGTTCATCCTCTAGTATCTAACTGGTCAGATTTTGCACTAGCTGAAAATCTGATCAGTCGGGTGCGTAAGATTATTTTCTGACTCACGCAATGGTTTTATATCCCATGCCCTGAACACTTGCTTCAATATTCTATAATTTAAATACATAATGTGTTGTTTTTTTTACTGCACATACATTTTCTTGCCACGCGTGTAGCATACCTCGTAACTGGTGACTGGTGTGCAGTCAAATCCTTAACCCATTCCCTCATAGGCTATTTTTAGACCCAATCTCTTTGAATGAATCTACCGAAAAGGAGCATTTATTAAAGAAAAGTAAAATGTTAGAATTGTGTAGTATTGAAACCATTGTGGTTAGGAGCAAATGCTCTATTTATCACAATGGTTTCAAGGAGTGACTATTACAGAGGCGTAGAAAGGCATATTTAATGAGGAAAGGGTTAAAACTTCACCTGACTAAGCCAATTGTGAATATTAAATATAACTCGATTATTGTATCAAAATCAAAAAATAAGCGACGGGACCTTTAGACTCATATCTATATTATCCAATGGGAAAACAGAGCAGACACTGACCAGATGACTCCTAAAGGAGATTAATCTTGAGTGAGTGAGTGAGTTGGGTTTTACGTCCGACCCAGTATTTCAGTTATTTGCAGACGGCACCCACGTGAGACAAGTTATAGCGCTGCCTCACTGGAATACCCCTGCCGCATGACAAGGGCACCCCACCCAGTCGCATTATCCTGGCACCAGGCCGACCAGTCCTAGATCATCTAATTTTCAATTGTATAAAAGCACATTAACATTTTACTTCATGGATGTTCCTGCAAGTTTCTGCCTGTTTTTAATAATATTTTTTTTGTATTATAAATATTAATTTATGACCTTGATAAACAGCAGATATCTAAGACATACAAGGGCCACAATGGAAATAAGGAAAATATTTTCCTTTTTTGTGTAATCCTTGGTTTCTAGTGCGCATTACATGGCTTTTTATATGTTGTCTTAGTTATGTTTTGCCATGTTATGTACACTTTTTACCGAAATAAATCTATCTATCTAAGTCATTCCTCTGACATTTGGTGAAATTCCAGTCAGTGATTTAGAAGAATGTGTCATTTAAAGAAATTGTTTTGTCAAATTCTATTTAGCTTGTGATACCTACCTATGCAATGGCCTGAAAAACATTATAACGTTATTGCGGGTCACTTTTCTGTAAAATTTAGTCGAAATCCACTCAGCAGTTTAGGAGATGTTTAATTCATTTCCTCCAAGGACATAACCTCAATGCACAATTCTACCGAAAAGGAGGATTTACTAGAGACAATGATGATTTTAGAATTGTGCATTTTTGAATAGAGCATTAAATTATGCTCAAATCGTACAAAGCGAGACAACTAGAACAAGAACAAAGGGAGACTACCCGTGTCGGATGAAATTCTGCAAAAAAGTTTGTCGATAGAACAATAGCATGGAAGGTAATCTTTTTCAATGGTTGGATGATTAATTACAAAAGCAAGGGAGGTAATAGTTTATTTATCGTATCAACGTTAGGTAACCTACCACTTGCCATGTCATATAAATGTCAATTTGAAGATGCACGTAACGCTTTGCCTGGCGCATTTTCACGTCTCTGCAAACAGAGTTGACCCAGATCAGACGGTCACTTGCTATATGAGTTGTCGGATCAGTTTCTAGTTTTGTTTGCTTAATCTGATTAGTCAGTTTCTGCCATATTCATGTTCCAGTAAAAGCTCAGAAGCATTACAACAGGGCGTGTATATAGCGAGCATTCATATTCTGAACATAGGATAGCAGTTGCTTAACCCATTCCCTTGTATTGACGACTTTTGACGACTCTGTAGAAGTCACTTTGTGAAACCATTGTGATAAATAGAGCATTTGCTCCTATAGGAGCAAATGCTCTATTTATCACAATGGTTTCAAACTACAAAATTCTAAAATTTTCCTTTTCTCTAGTTAATGCTCCTTTTCGGTAGATTTATTCAAAGAAGATTGTATCTAAAAATAGCCTATGGTGTAATGGGTTAATGCATGACAAAAGTAATACAGAACACAGCAATAGGAAATTTCCGTACTACTTTTGACCTGCATTAAGCCACCACCTTTTCTTAAGGGTCCATATGTATACCTCTTTTTATACTACATGTCATGTTAAATTAATGGGATCATTATTTTCAACATTAATATTCATAGAATAAAAGATTGAATATATAACACTCTAGATCTACAGTAAAACCTCTCTATAACGACCGCTAAATTACATCAAGTATTTTGTGTTAAAGGCAGGTGGATGCTTAAAGCAAGGTGAAAGTAAAACAGAACGCTCTGTTTTGTTTTATTTTCACCTTGCTTTAAGCAACCACCTGCCCAAAATACCAATTAATTAACACAGTTTAGTGGTCGTTATAGAGAGGTTATACTGCATATACTAGTAACAAAATGAGTTGCCACGTCATAGGTGCGTAATCTGATTAGAGGCTTAACTGTTAGATACTTTCAAAAATGGTCAACATGTAGTAAATTGTCTCGAAGGTAATGACCTGGTGCATATAAATGTACAATAACAGGCGGTTACTTCATGAAGAACGGAAGAAATGCAGAAAATATTGTACATGTATAACTGTTGTCCCGTATTACGCTACACTTGATTGTACTGAAACAGATTTTGACTTGCATGGCAGAAAAGCATTTTCACGCATTTGTAGGAGATGTTTGATCTGGGTCAGCTCTGTTTACTCAAGAATTTTGATCTGGGTATGATCTGTTTCCTCGTGGAATTATATGGATACGCTTCTACGGTTTCTGTCACTGGCTACATATAATATAATAAAATGTATAATACATGTATAATATTTAATATGTTAATACAATTACATTTCATACATTCCTGTTTATTTTACATAGACATTCATGAAGTAGGAGTTAAACAGTAAGTCCCTGACCAGGGGGGCTTCTTTAGAAGCCCTCTGATCTGGGTCTACACTGCATGCCTATGTCCTTTTTAAGGGACACTATAGGCACTGATGATTTAACCCTTTCCTCCATAACTACGCCTTTCTACACCTCTATAGTAACCACTTCTTGAAACCATTGTGATAAATAGAGCATTTGCTCCTACAGGAGCAAATGCTCTATTTATCACAATGGTTTCAAACTACACAATTCTAAAATTTTACTTTTCTCTAGTAAATGCTCCTTTTGGGTAGTTTCATTCAAAGAGGTTGGGTCTAAAAATAGTCTATAAGGTAATGGGTTAACTTAAAGCCTGCTAATGTCCTTTGCAAACAGTGCAGACCGAGATGAAAGGGTTCCTGGAAGATGTGCGTGAAGTTGGCAGGCAGTTGGTTATTGGCAGTTGTTTATTGAATTTTCAGCTGTCAATTGGTTATTCGTAAAATATAAGAATTGAATGAATAAACTGCAAGGTTCTCTACTGAATTTTCAGCTGTCAGTTGGTTATTGAATTTTCAGCTGTCAGTTGTTTATTGAATTTTCAGCTATCAATTGGTAATTGAATTTTCAGCTGTCAGTTGGTAATTGAATTTTCAGCTGTCAGTTGGTTATTGAACTTTCAGCTGTCAGATGTTTATTGAATTTTCAGCTATCAATTGGTAATTGAATTTTCAGCTGTCAGTTGGTTATTGACTTTTCAGGTGTCAATTGGTTATTCGCAAAATATAAGAATTGGGGGAATAAACTGCCAGCAGGAAATTGGTTATTCAGCCGTAAATTAAAAAAGGTAACAGAGGCGAATTTTCAGCTGGTTCTGGCTGTCAGTTGGTTATTCAACTGGTTATTCGGTAAATATCCGAATCTGGCGAATCTACTGCCAGCAGGAAATTGGTTATTCGGCCGTAAATTCAAAAAATTAACACAGCCGAATTTACAGCTGGTTCTGGCTGGCAGTTGGTTATTCAACTGATTATTCGTCAAATATCCGAATCTAACTAATATACTGCCAGCAGGAAATTGGTTATTCAGCCGTAAATTCAAAAATGTAACAGATGCGAATTTTCAGCTGGTTCTGGCTGTCAGTTGGTTATTCAACTGGTTATTCGACAAATATCCAAATCTGGCGAATCTATTGCCAGCAGGAAATTGGTTATTCAGCCGTAAATTCAAAAATTTAACACAGCCGAATTTTCAGCTGGTTTTGTCTGTCAGTTGGTTATTCAACTGGTTATTCGTCAAATATCTAAATCTGGCGAATATACTGCCAGCAGGAAATTGGTTATTCAGCCGTAAATTCAAAAATGTAACAGAGGCGAATTTTCAGCTTGTTCTGGCTGTCAGTTGGTTATTCAACTGGTTATTCGTCAAATATCTGAATCTGGCGAATATACTGCCAGCATGAAATTGGTTATTCAGCCGTAAATTCAAAAATGTAACAGATGCGAATTTTCAGCTGGTTCTGGCTGGCAGTTGGTTATTCAACTGGTTATTCGTCAAATATCCGAATCTGGCGAATCTACTGCCAGCAGGAAATTGGTTATTCAGCCGTAAATTCAAAAATGTAACAGATGCGAATTTTCAGCTGGTTCTGGCTGTCAGTTGGTTATTCAACTGGTTATTCGTCAAATATCTGAACCTAGCGAACATACTGCCAGCAGGAAATTGGTTATTCAGCCGTAAATTCAAAAATGTAACAGAGGCGAATTTTCAGCTGGTTCTGGCTGTCAGTTGGTTATTCAACTGGTTATTCGTCAAATATCTGAATCTGGGGAATATACTGCCAGCAGGAAATTGGTTATTCAGCCGTAAATTCAAAAATGTAACAGATGCGAATTTTCAGCTGGTTCTGGCTGTCAGTTGGTTATTCAACTGGTTATTCGTCAAATATCTAAATCTGGCGAATATACTGCCAGCAGGAAATTGGTTATTCAGCCGTAAATTCAAAAATGTAACAGATGCGAATTTTCAGCTGGTTCTGGCTGTCAGTTGGTTATTCAACTGGTTATTCGTCAAATATCTGAATCTAGCGAACATACTGCCAGTATGAAATTGGTTATTCAGCCGTAAATTCAAAAATGTAACAGAGGCGAATTTTCAGCTGGTTCTGGCTGTCAGTTGGTTATTCAACTGGTTATTCGTCAAATATCTGAATCTGGCGAATATACTGCCAGCAGGAAATTGGTTATTCAGCCGTAAATTCAAAAATTTAACACAGCCGAATTTTCAGCTGGTTTTGTCTGTCAGTTGGTTATTCAACTGGTTATTCGTCAAATATCTAAATCTGGCGAATATACTGCCAGCAGGAAATTGGTTATTCAGCCGTAAATTCAAAAATGTAACAGAGGCGAATTTTCAGCTTGTTCTGGCTGTCAGTTGGTTATTCAACTGGTTATTCGTCAAATATCTGAATCTGGCGAATATACTGCCAGCATGAAATTGGTTATTCAGCCGGCAATTCAAAAATGTAACAGATGCGAATTTTCAGCTGGTTCTGGCTGGCAGTTGGTTATTCAACTGGTTATTCGTCAAATATCCGAATCTGGCGAATCTACTGCCAGCAGGAAATTGGTTATTCAGCCGTAAATTCAAAAATGTAACAGATGCGAATTTTCAGCTGGTTCTGGCTGTCAGTTGGTTATTCAACTGGTTATTCGTCCAATATCTGAACCTAGCGAACATACTGCCAGCAGGAAATTGGTTATTCAGCCGTAAATTCAAAAATGTAACAGAGGCGAATTTTCAGCTGGTTCTGGCTGTCAGTTGGTTATTCAACTGGTTATTCGTCAAATATCTGAATCTGGGGAATATACTGCCAGCATGAAATTGGTTATTCAGCCGTAAATTCAAAAATGTAACAGATGCGAATTTTCAGCTGGTTCTGGCTGTCTGTTGGTTATTCAACTGGTTATTCGTCAAATATCTAAATCTGGCGAATATACTGCCAGCATGAACTTGGTTATTCAGCCGTAAATTCAAAAATGTAACAGATGCGAATTTTCAGCTGGTTCTGGCTGTCAGTTGGTTATTCAACTGGTTATTCGTCAAATATCTGAATCTAGCGAACATACTGCCAGCATGAAATTGGTTATTCAGCCGTAAATTCAAAAATGTAACAGAGGCGAATTTTCAGCTGGTTCTGGCTGTCAGTTGGTTATTCAACTGGTTATTCGTCAAATATCTAAATCTGGCGAATATACTGCCAGCATGAACTTGGTTATTCAGCCGTAAATTCAAAAATGTAACAGATGCGAATTTTCAGCTGGTTCTGGCTGTCAGTTGGTTATTCAACTGGTTATTCGTCAAATATCTGAATCTAGCGAACATACTGCCAGCATGAAATTGGTTATTCAGCCGTAAATTCAAAAATGTAACAGAGGCGAATTTTCAGCTGGTTCTGGCTGTCAGTTGGTTATTCAACTGGTTATTCGTCAAATATCTGAATCTGGCGAATATACTGCCAGCAGGAAATTGGTTATTCAGTCGTAAATTCAAAAATGTAACAGATGCGAATTTTCAGCTGGTTCTGGCTGTCAGTTGGTTATTCAACTGGTTATTCGGTAAATATCCGAATCTGGCGAATCTACTGCCAGCATGAAATTGGTTATTCAGCCGTTAATTCAAAAAATTAACACAGCCGAATTTACAGCTGGTTCTGGCTGGCAGTTGGTTATTCAACTGGTTATTCGTCAAATATCCGAATAGGCGAATCTACTGCCAGCAGGAAATTGGTTATTCAGCCGTAAATTCAAAAATGTAACAGAGGCGAATTTTCAGCTCGTTCTGGCTGTCAGTTGGTTATTCAACTGGTTATTCGTCAAATATCTGAATCTGGCGAATATACTGCCAGCATGAAATTGGTTATTCAGCCGTAAATTCAAAAATGTAACAGATGCGAATTTTCAGCTGATTCTGGCTGGCAGTTGGTTATTCAACTGGTTATTCGTCAAATATCCGAATCTGGCGAATCTACTGCCAGCAGGAAATTGGTTATTCAGCCGTAAATTCAAAAATGTAACAGATGCGAATTTTCAGCTGGTTCTGGCTGTCAGTTGGTTATTCAACTGGTTATTCGTCCAATATCTGAACCTAGCGAACATACTGCCAGCAGGAAATTGGTTATTCAGCCGTAAATTCAAAAATGTAACAGAGGCGAATTTTCAGCTGGTTCTGGCTGTCAGTTGGTTATTCAACTGGTTATTCGTCAAATATCTGAATCTGGGGAATATACTGCCAGCATGAAATTGGTTATTCAGCCGTAAATTCAAAAATGTAACAGATGCGAATTTTCAGCTGGTTCTGGCTGTCAGTTGGTTATTCAACTGGTTATTCGTCAAATATCTAAATCTGGCGAATATACTGCCAGCATGAACTTGGTTATTCAGCCGTAAATTCAAAAATGTAACAGATGCGAATTTTCAGCTGGTTCTGGCTGTCAGTTGGTTATTCAACTGGTTATTCGTCAAATATCTGAATCTAGCGAACATACTGCCAGCATGAAATTGGTTATTCAGCCGTAAATTCAAAAATGTAACAGAGGCGAATTTTCAGCTGGTTCTGGCTGTCAGTTGGTTATTCAACTGGTTATTCGTCAAATATCTGAATCTGGCGAATATACTGCCAGCAGGAAATTGGTTATTCAGTCGTAAATTCAAAAATGTAACAGATGCGAATTTTCAGCTGGTTCTGGCTGTCAGTTGGTTATTCAACTGGTTATTCGGTAAACATCCGAATCTGGCGAATCTACTGCCAGCATGAAATTGGTTATTCAGCCGTTAATTCAAAAAATTAACACAGCCGAATTTACAGCTGGTTCTGGCTGGCAGTTGGTTATTCAACTGGTTATTCGTCAAATATCCGAATCTAACTAATATACTGCCAGCATGAAATTGGTTTTTCAGCCGTAAATTCAAAAATGTAACAGATGCGAATTTTCAGCTGGTTCTGGCTGGCAGTTAGTTATTCAACTGGTTATTCGTCAAATATCCGAATCTGGCGAATCTACTGCCAGCAGGAAATTGGTTATTCAGCCGTAAATTCAAATTTGTAGCAGAGGCGAATTTTCAGCTGGTTCTGGCTGTCAGTTGTTTATTCAACTGGTTATTCGTCAAATATCCGAATCTGGCGAATCTACTGCCAGCAGGAAATTGGTTATTCAGCCGGAAATTCAAAAATGTAACAGAGACGAATTTTCAGCTGGTTCTGGCTGGCAGTTGGTGATTCAACTGGTTATTCGTCAAATATCTGAATCTGGGGAATATACTGCCAGCATGAAATTGGTTATTGAGCCGTAAATTCAAAAACGTAACAGATGCGAATTTTCAGCTTGTTCTGGCTGTCAGTTGGTTATTCAACTGGTTATTCGTCAAATATCCGAATCTGGCGAATCTACTGCCAGCAGGAAATTGGTTATTCAGCCGTAAATTCAAAAATGTAACAGATGCGAATTTTCAGCTGGTTCTGGCTGTCAGTTGGTTATTCAACTGGTTATTCGGTAAATATCCGAATCTGGCGAATCTACTGCCAGCATGAAATTGGTTATTCATTCGTTAATCCAAAAAATTAACACAGCCGAATTTACAGCTGGTTCTGGCTGTCAGTTGGTTATTCAACTGGTTATTCGTCAAATATCCGAATCTAACTAATATACTGCCAGCAGGAAATTGGTTTTTCAGCCGTAAATTCAAAAATGTAACAGATGCGAATTTTCAGCTGGTTCTGACTGGCAGTTGGTTATTCAACTGGTTATTCGTCAAATATCCGAATCTGGCGAATCTACTGCCAGCAGGAAATTGGTTATTCAGCCGTAAATTCAAATTTGTAGCAGAGGCGAATTTTCAGCTGGTTCTGGCTGTCAGTTGGTTATTCAACTGGTTATTCGTCAAATATCCGAATAGGCGAATCTACTGCCAGCAGGAAATTGGTTATTCAGCCGTAAATTCAAAAATGTAACAGAGGCGAATTTTCAGCTCGTTCTGGCTGTCAGTTGGTTATTCAACTGGTTATTCGTCAAATATCTAAATCTGGCGAATATACTGCCAGCATGAACTTGGTTATTCAGCCGTAAATTCAAAAATGTAACAGATGCGAATTTTCAGCTGGTTCTGGCTGTCAGTTGGTTATTCAACTGGTTATTCGTCAAATATCTGAATCTAGCGAACATACTGCCAGCATGAAATTGGTTATTCAGCCGTAAATTCAAAAATGTAACAGAGGCGAATTTTCAGCTGGTTCTGGCTGTCAGTTGGTTATTCAACTGGTTATTCGTCAAATATCTGAATCTGGCGAATATACTGCCAGCAGGAAATTGGTTATTCAGTCGTAAATTCAAAAATGTAACAGATGCGAATTTTCAGCTGGTTCTGGCTGTCAGTTGGTTATTCAACTGGTTATTCGGTAAACATCCGAATCTGGCGAATCTACTGCCAGCATGAAATTGGTTATTCAGCCGTTAATTCAAAAAATTAACACAGCCGAATTTACAGCTGGTTCTGGCTGGCAGTTGGTTATTCAACTGGTTATTCGTCAAATATCCGAATCTAACTAATATACTGCCAGCATGAAATTGGTTTTTCAGCCGTAAATTCAAAAATGTAACAGATGCGAATTTTCAGCTGGTTCTGGCTGGCAGTTAGTTATTCAACTGGTTATTCGTCAAATATCCGAATCTGGCGAATCTACTGCCAGCAGGAAATTGGTTATTCAGCCGTAAATTCAAATTTGTAGCAGAGGCGAATTTTCAGCTGGTTCTGGCTGTCAGTTGTTTATTCAACTGGTTATTCGTCAAATATCCGAATCTGGCGAATCTACTGCCAGCAGGAAATTGGTTATTCAGCCGGAAATTCAAAAATGTAACAGAGACGAATTTTCAGCTGGTTCTGGCTGGCAGTTGGTGATTCAACTGGTTATTCGTCAAATATCTGAATCTGGGGAATATACTGCCAGCATGAAATTGGTTATTGAGCCGTAAATTCAAAAACGTAACAGATGCGAATTTTCAGCTTGTTCTGGCTGTCAGTTGGTTATTCAACTGGTTATTCGTCAAATATCCGAATCTGGCGAATCTACTGCCAGCAGGAAATTGGTTATTCAGCCGTAAATTCAAAAATGTAACAGATGCGAATTTTCAGCTGGTTCTGGCTGTCAGTTGGTTATTCAACTGGTTATTCGGTAAATATCCGAATCTGGCGAATCTACTGCCAGCATGAAATTGGTTATTCATTCGTTAATCCAAAAAATTAACACAGCCGAATTTACAGCTGGTTCTGGCTGTCAGTTGGTTATTCAACTGGTTATTCGTCAAATATCCGAATCTAACTAATATACTGCCAGCAGGAAATTGGTTTTTCAGCCGTAAATTCAAAAATGTAACAGATGCGAATTTTCAGCTGGTTCTGACTGGCAGTTGGTTATTCAACTGGTTATTCGTCAAATATCCGAATCTGGCGAATCTACTGCCAGCAGGAAATTGGTTATTCAGCCGTAAATTCAAATTTGTAGCAGAGGCGAATTTTCAGCTGGTTCTGGCTGTCAGTTGGTTATTCAACTGGTTATTCGTCAAATATCCGAATAGGCGAATCTACTGCCAGCAGGAAATTGGTTATTCAGCCGTAAATTCAAAAATGTAACAGAGGCGAATTTTCAGCTCGTTCTGGCTGTCAGTTGGTTATTCAACTGGTTATTCGTCAAATATCTGAATCTGGGGAATATACTGCCAGCATGAAATTGGTTATTCAGCCGTAAATTCAAAAATGTAACAGATGCGAATTTTCAGCTGGTTCTGTCTGTCAGTTGGTTATTCAACTGGTTATTCGTCAAATATCCGAATCTGGCGAATCTACTGCCAGCAGGAAATTGGTTATTCAGCCGTAAATTCAAAAATGTAACAGATGCGAATTTTCAGCTGGTTCTGGCTGTCAGTTGGTTATTCAACTGGTTATTCGGTAAATATCCGAATCTGGCGAATCTACTGCCAGCAGGAAATTGGTTATTCAGCCGTAAATTCAAAAAATTAACACAGCCGAATTTACAGCTGGTTCTGGCTGTCAGTTGGTTATTCAACTGATTATTCGTCAAATATCCGAATCTAACTAATATACTGCCAGCATGAAATTGGTTTTTCAGCCGTAAATTCAAAAATGTAACAGATGCGAATTTTCAGCTGGTTCTGGCTGTCAGTTGGTTATTCAACTGGTTATTCGTCAAATATCCGAATCTGGCGAATCTACTGCCAGCAGGAAATTGGTTATTCATCCGTAAATTCAAATTTGTAGCAGAGGCGAATTTTCAGCTGGTTCTGGCTGTCAGTTGGTTATTCAACTGGTTATTCGTCAAATATCCGAATCTGGGGAATATACTGCCAGCAGGAAATTGGTTATTCAGCCGTAAATTCAAAAATGTAACAGATGCGAATTTTCAGCTGGTTCTGGCTGTCAGTTGGTTATTCAACTGGTTATTCGTCAAATATCCGAATCTAACTAATATACTTCCAGCAGGAAATTGGTTATTCAGCCGTAAATTAAAAAATGTAACAGATGCGAATTTACAGCTGATTCTGGCTGTCAGTTGGTTATTCAACTGGTTATTCGTCAAATATCCGAATCTTGCGAATCTACTGCCAGCAGGAAATTGGTTATTCAGCCGTAAATTCAAAAATGTAACAGATGTGAATTTTCAGCTGGTTCTGGCTGTCAGTTGGTTATTCAACTGGTTATTCGTCAAATATCTGAATCTGGGTAATATACGGCCAACATGAAATTGGTTATTCAGCCGTAAATTCAAAAATGCAACAGATGCGAATTTTCAGCTGGTTCTGTCTGTCAGTTGGTTATTCAACTGGTTATTCGTCAATTATCCGAATCTGGCGAATCTACTGCCAGCAGGAAATTGGTTATTCAGCCGTAAATTCAAAAATGTAACAGATGCGAATTTTCAGCTGGTTCTGGCTGTCAGTTGGTTATTCAACTGGTTATTCGGTAAATATCCGAATCTGGCGAATCTACTGCCAGCAGGAAATTGGTTATTCAGCCGTAAATTCAAAAATTTAACACAGCCGAATTTACAGCTGGTTCTGGCTGTCAGTTGGTTATTCAACTGGTTATTCGTCAAATATCCGAATCTGGCGAATCTACTGCCAGCAGGAAATTGGTTATTCAGCCGTAAATTCAAAAATGTAACAGAGGCGAATTTTCAGCTGGTTCTGGCTGTCAGTTGGTTATTCATCTGGTTATTCGTCAAATATCTGAATCTGGCGATCTACTGCCAGCAGGAAATTGGTTATTCGGCCGTAAATTCAAAAATGTAACAGATGCGAATTTTCAGCTGGTTCTGGCTGTCAGTTGGTTATTCAACTGGTTATTCGTCAAATATCCGAATCTTGCGAAACTACTGCCAGCAGGAAATTGGTTATTCAGCCGTAAATTCAAAAATGTAACAGATGCGAATTTTCAGCTGGTTCTGGCTGTCAGTTGGTTATTCAACTGGTTATTCGTCAAATATCCGAAACTAACTAATATACTTCCAGCAGGAAATTGGTTATTCAGCCGTAAATTCAAAAATGTAACAGATGCGAATTTCCAGCTGATTCTGGCTGTCAGTTGGTTATTCAACTGGTTATTCGTCAAATATCTGAATCTGGGTAATATACGGCCAGCATGAAATTGGTTATTCAGCCGTAAATTCAAAAATGTAACAGATGCGAATTTTCAGCTGGTTCTGTCTGTCAGTTGGTTATTCAACTGGTTATTCGTCAATTATCCGAATCTGGCGAATCTACTGCCAGCAGGAAATTGGTTATTCAGCCGTAAATTCAAAAATGTAACAGATGCGAATTTTCAGCTGGTTCTGGCTGTCAGTTGGTTATTCAACTGGTTATTCGGTAAATATCCGAATCTGGCGAATCTACTGCCAGCAGGAAATTGGTTATTCAGCCGTAAATTCAAAAATTTAACACAGCCGAATTTACAGCTGGTTCTGGCTGTCAGTTGGTTATTCAACTGGTTATTCGTCAAATGTCCGAATCTGGCGAATCTACTGCCAGCATGAAATTGGTTATTCAGCCGTAAATTCAAAAATGTAACAGAGGCGAATTTTCAGCTGGTTCTGGCTGTCAGTTGGTTATTCATCTGGTTATTCGTCAAATATCTGAATCTGGCGATCTACTGCCAGCAGGAAATTGGTTATTCGGCCGTAAATTCAAAAATGTAACAGATGCGAATTTACAGCTGATTCTGGCTGTCAGTTGGTTATTCAACTGGTTATTCGTCAAATATCTAAATCTGGCGAATATACTGCCAGCAGGAAATTGGTTATTCAGCCGTAAATTCAAAAATGTAACAGATGCGAATTTTCAGCTGGTTCTGGCTGTCAGTTGGTTATTCAACTGGTTATTCGTCAAATATCCGAATCTGGCGAATCTACTGCCAGCAGGAAATTGGTTGTTCAGCCGTACGTAAATTCAAAAATGTAACAGATGCGAATTTTCAGCTGGTTCTGGCTGTCGGTTGGTTATTCAACTGGTTATTCGTCAAATATCCGAATCTAACTAATATACTGCCATCAGGAAATTGGTTATTCAGCTATAAATTAAGAAAATTAACGCAGCCGAATTTTCAGCTGGTTCTGGCTGTCAGTTGGTTATTCAACTGGTTATTCATCAAATATCCGAATCTTGCGAATCTACTGCCAGCAGGAAATTGGTTATTCAGCCGTAAATTAAAAAATGTAACAGATGCGAATTTACAGCTGATTCTGGCTGTCAGTTGGTTATTCAACTGGTTATTCGTCAAATATCCGAATCTTGCGAATCTACTGCCAGCAGGAAATTGGTTATTCAGCCGTAAATTCAAAAATGTAACAGATGTGAATTTTCAGCTGGTTCTGGCTGTCAGTTGGTTATTCAACTGGTTATTCGTCAAATATCTGAATCTGGGTAATATACGGCCAACATGAAATTGGTTATTCAGCCGTAAATTCAAAAATGCAACAGATGCGAATTTTCAGCTGGTTCTGTCTGTCAGTTGGTTATTCAACTGGTTATTCGTCAATTATCCGAATCTGGCGAATCTACTGCCAGCAGGAAATTGGTTATTCAGCCGTAAATTCAAAAATGTAACAGATGCGAATTTTCAGCTGGTTCTGGCTGTCAGTTGGTTATTCAACTGGTTATTCGGTAAATATCCGAATCTGGCGAATCTACTGCCAGCAGGAAATTGGTTATTCAGCCGTAAATTCAAAAATTTAACACAGCCGAATTTACAGCTGGTTCTGGCTGTCAGTTGGTTATTCAACTGGTTATTCGTCAAATATCCGAATCTGGCGAATCTACTGCCAGCAGGAAATTGGTTATTCAGCCGTAAATTCAAAAATGTAACAGAGGCGAATTTTCAGCTGGTTCTGGCTGTCAGTTGGTTATTCATCTGGTTATTCGTCAAATATCTGAATCTGGCGATCTACTGCCAGCAGGAAATTGGTTATTCGGCCGTAAATTCAAAAATGTAACAGATGCGAATTTTCAGCTGGTTCTGGCTGTCAGTTGGTTATTCAACTGGTTATTCGTCAAATATCCGAATCTTGCGAAACTACTGCCAGCAGGAAATTGGTTATTCAGCCGTAAATTCAAAAATGTAACAGATGCGAATTTTCAGCTGGTTCTGGCTGTCAGTTGGTTATTCAACTGGTTATTCGTCAAATATCCGAAACTAACTAATATACTTCCAGCAGGAAATTGGTTATTCAGCCGTAAATTCAAAAATGTAACAGATGCGAATTTCCAGCTGATTCTGGCTGTCAGTTGGTTATTCAACTGGTTATTCGTCAAATATCTGAATCTGGGTAATATACGGCCAGCATGAAATTGGTTATTCAGCCGTAAATTCAAAAATGTAACAGATGCGAATTTTCAGCTGGTTCTGTCTGTCAGTTGGTTATTCAACTGGTTATTCGTCAATTATCCGAATCTGGCGAATCTACTGCCAGCAGGAAATTGGTTATTCAGCCGTAAATTCAAAAATGTAACAGATGCGAATTTTCAGCTGGTTCTGGCTGTCAGTTGGTTATTCAACTGGTTATTCGGTAAATATCCGAATCTGGCGAATCTACTGCCAGCATGAAATTGGTTATTCAGCCGTAAATTCAAAAATTTAACACAGCCGAATTTACAGCTGGTTCTGGCTGTCAGTTGGTTATTCAACTGGTTATTCGTCAAATGTCCGAATCTGGCGAATCTACTGCCAGCATGAAATTGGTTATTCAGCCGTAAATTCAAAAATGTAACAGAGGCGAATTTTCAGCTGGTTCTGGATGTCAGTTGGTTATTCATCTGGTTATTCGTCAAATATCTGAATCTGGCGATCTACTGCCAGCAGGAAATTGGTTATTCGGCCGTAAATTCAAAAATGTAACAGATGCGAATTTACAGCTGATTCTGGCTGTCAGTTGGTTATTCAACTGGTTATTCGTCAAATATCTAAATCTGGCGAATATACTGCCAGCAGGAAATTGGTTATTCAGCCGTAAATTCAAAAATGTAACAGATGCGAATTTTCAGCTGGTTCTGGCTGTCAGTTGGTTATTCAACTGGTTATTCGTCAAATATCCGAATCTGGCGAATCTACTGCCAGCAGGAAATTGGTTGTTCAGCCGTACGTAAATTCAAAAATGTAACAGATGCGAATTTTCAGCTGGTTCTGGCTGTCGGTTGGTTATTCAACTGGTTATTCGTCAAATATCCGAATCTAACTAATATACTGCCATCAGGAAATTGGTTATTCAGCTATAAATTAAGAAAATTAACGCAGCCGAATTTTCAGCTGGTTCTGGCTGTCAGTTGGTTATTCAACTGGTTATTCATCAAATATCCGAATCTTGCGAATCTACTGCCAGCAGGAAATTGGTTATTCAGCCGGAAATTCCAAAATGTAACAGATGCGAATTTTCAGCTGGTTCTGACTGTCAGTTGGTTATTCAACTGGTTATTCGTCAAATATCCGAATGTTGCGAATCTACTGTCAGCAGGAAATTGGTTATTCAGCCGTAAATTCAAAAATGTAACAGATGCGAATTTTCAGCTGGTTCTGGCTGTCAGTTGGTTATTCATCTGGTTATTCGTCAAATATCCGAATCTGGCGAATCTACTGCCAGCAGGAAATTGGTTATTCGGCCGTAAATTCAAAAATGTAACAAATGCGAATTTTCAGCTGGTTCTGGCTGTCAGTTGGTTATTCAACTGGTTATTCGTCAAATATCCGAATCTAACTAATATACTTCCAGTAGGAAATTGGTTATTCAGCCGTAAATTAAAACAAATTAACACAGCCGAATTTACAGCTGGTTCTGGCTGTCAGTTGGTTATTCAACTGGTTATTCGTCAAATATCCGAATCTGGCGAATCTACTGCCAGCAGGAAATTGGTTATTCGGCCGTAAATTCAAAAATGTAACAGATGCGAATTTTCAGCTGGTTCTGGCTGTCAGTTGGTTATTCAACTGGTTATTCGTCAAATATCCGAATCTAACTAATATACTTCCAGCAGGAAATTGGTTATTCAGCCGTAAATTAAAAAAATTAACACAGCCGAATTTACAGCTGGTTCTGGCTGTCAGTTGGTTATTCAACTGGTTATTCGTCAAATATCCGAATCTGGCGAATCTAATGCCAGCAGGAAATTGGTTATTCAGCCGTAAATTCAAAAATGTAACAGATGCGAATTTTCAGCTAGTTCTGGCTGTCAGTTGGTTATTCAACTGGTTATTCGTCAAATATCCGAATCTTGCGAATCTACTGCCAGCAGGAAATTGGTTATTCAGCCGTAAATTCAAAAATATAACAGAAACGAAATTACTGCTGGCTTTGTCTGTCAGTTGGTTATTCAACTGGTTATTCGTCAAATATCCGAATCTGGCGAATATACTGCCAGCAGGAAATTGGTTATTGAGCCGTAACTTAAAAATGTAACAGATGCGAATTTTCTGTTGTCTCTGGCTGTCAGTTGGTTATTCAACTGGTTATTCGTCAAATATCCGGGGAAAATGTTTAAATATTGTCCAATTTAGACGTTAGACAGTTATATAAAGTCGGAAAAAATGTCTAACAAGTGTCTAATTTAGATATTAGACAATTTGCCGGACCGGGAAAATGTTTAAATATTGTCCAATTTAGACATGACACTTCTATCTGGTCGGAAAAAAATCCAACAAGTGTCTAATATCGACTCTTGACAATTTGGTCGGCCTGGAAAATGTCTAAATATTGTCGAATTTAGACATTAGACATTTCTATTAATTCGGAAAATTGTCTAATAAGTGTCTAATTCAGACGTTAGACAGTTTGCCGGGTCGGCAATTTTTTCAGTCTTGATAGAAGTGTCTAGTTTCTAAAATGGACAATATTGGACACCACCCTCCTCTCCCGTGTTCTCACGGCAGCGGGGTGTCCCGGCCTGGTCGGTTCTTTCCCGTGGAATGTCCCAGTTGAAGCACGACAGCCGACTTCCCCGGCGTGCATGTCTCCGTCCCCATGGTAGAGCCCTGTGTTTGGACGGGAACAATTTGCCGCGAACGGAGCTACTCGTAGCCGTGTAAGATTACCGTATTAGCATGACGGTGGGCGTCCCAGGCCAGCGTGGCATGGTTCCGTGGAAGGTCCTGTTGCAGCACGGTAGCCGACAGCCTTGACGAGCGCGGCTTCGTCCTCGTGGTAGATTCCCCGTGTTCTCACGACAGCAGGCTGCCCAAGCCTGCGTGGTTCTGTCCCGTGAAAGATCCTTGTTGAAGCATGTGGGCCGACTGCCCTGGCACGCGCGGCTCCATCCCCGTGCTAGATCCCCGTCTTCGCACGGGATACGACTGCCACAGGCTGCGCGTCTCGGTCCCGTGAAAGAACACCGTGTTAGCAGGGCATCGGGATTCCCCGGCCAGCGCGTCTGGAAGATCCCCGTTGAAGCACGGGAGTCGACTGCCCCGGCCCATGCGGCTTCGTCCCGTGGTAGACTCCAGTGTTCCGTGGAAGGCCCTGGTGCCGGGCAAGCTGTCCAACGTCAAAATTAGACACATGTTATTCAATTTTCCGACTTGATAGAAATGTCTAATGTCTAAATTGGACAATATTTAGACATTTTTCGCGAACTAACAAATTGGTTAGTTCGAAATTAAACATTTTTTAAACATTTTTTCAGACTTTATAGAAATGTATAGTGTCAATTGGACAATATTTAGACCCCCCCCCCCCCGTGTTCTCATGGCAGCGAGCTACCCTGTCCTGCGTGGCTCTGTCCCTTGAAAGATCCTCGTTGAAGCATGAGAACCGACTGCCTTGGCACCCTTGGCTCCGTCCCCGTGCTAGATCCCCGTCTTCGCACGGGATACGACTGCCACAGGCTGCGCGTCTCGATCCCGTGGAATATCACCGTGTTAGCAGGGCATCGGGATTCCCCGGCCAGCGTGTCTGGAAGATCCCCGTTGAAGCACGGGGGTCGACTGATCCGGCCCATGCCGCTTCGTCCCGTGGTAGATCCCTGTGTTTTGTAGAAGGTCCTGATTACGGACAAGCTGTCCAACGTCGAAATTAGACACTTGTTATTCAATTTTCCGACTTGATAGAAATGTCTAATGCCTAAATTGGACAATATGTAGACATTTTCCCCGACCTGTCAAATTGTCTACCGTCGAAATTAAACATTTTTTAGACATTTTCTCAGACTTGATAGAAATATCTAGTGTCTAAATTGGGCAATATTTAGACCCCCCCCCCCCCCGTTTTCTCATGGCCGCGAATTACCCCGCCCTGTGCGGTTCTGTCCCGTTGAAGGTCCCGTTGAAGCACGACAGCTGACTGCACCGGCGCGCATGGCTCCGTCCCCGTTATAGATCCCCGTGTTCGCACGGGAGCCGGCTGCCGCGAACTGCGCTGTTCGGACCCGTGTAAGATTACGTATTAGCATGGCAGCGGGCTTCCCCGGTCAGCTAGCTCGGTTCCGTGGAAGGTCCCCGTAGCAGAACGGGAGCCGACTGCCCTGGCGCTCGCGGCTCCATCCCCGTGGTAGATGCCCGTGTTCGTATGGGATCCGGCTGCCGCAATCTGCGCGTCTCGGTCTCATGAAAGATTACCGCGTTAGCAGGACCAGGGCATCGGTCTTCCCCGACCAACGCTGCTGGAAGATCCCCGTTGAAGTACGGGAGCCGACTGCTCCGGCTCATGCGGCTTCGTCCCGTGGTAGATGCATGTGTTCGCGGCCTGGCAAATTGTCTAACGTCTAAATTAGACACTTGTTAGACAATTTTTCAGACTAGATCCAGATCCATGTCAGACGCAAATTAGATCCAGATGCAGATCAGATCAAATCATATGCAGATCAAATGCAGATCAGATCCAGATCTGTGTTCAAAGATAAGATCTAGATTCAGATCAGATTTAGACCCTTATCCAGACCAGATCGAGGTCAGGTCAGATCCAGATCCAGATCCGAGATCAGGTCAGATCAGATATAGACCCAAGATCAGATCCAGATCCAAATCCGGTCCAGATTAGATCAGATCAGATCTATATACAGATGCAGAATATTTCTGGCCAGATCAGATTAGAAGTGATTCGGATCCCGGTCCTTATCAGAGTTTCCAGATCAGATCAGATTAGATCCAAGTCCAGATCCAGTTCAAGATCTATATCAGATCCGATCAGCTCCAATTCAGATCAGATCCAGATCAGACCCAGATATCAATATCTGGATCCGTATCAGATAAGATTAGAGCATGATCCAGATCAGATCCACATCTGGATCCAGATCAAGATCCTGATCAGATCAGGTTAAATCTAGATTTGGAAAAAATCGGCTTGTTCACGTAATGAGAGTAAATGAGCGCAATTCATTATTGACAGACCGGCGACCCAGCTCTATGTCATGTGAGTAAAGAAACCGCTACTGGCAGTCACATGCTTTTTGTAGACAGGCTGTACAAACCGTTAGTAAATAAACATTACTAGCTTAGATTAAACGAGTCCTCATTCATCTTCTAATCTGTGTCCAAATTGTTATTGACTCTGGATCTACAATCAATAATTTAAAATCTGGGTGAAATCGGGGCACACGCTGACAAACAAAGCAGAAAGAAAATACAGTTTGACACTAAAATATGTAACCAGATATAGATCTACAAAGTCTTGAAATAATGAAAATCTACAAAAAAATAAATGTATGCTCTAAAAATGTGATGTTGCCGGAGATCTTACGTAGTTTATGGTATGTAACACAGGGCACCGTCACAATGAATTATGAACCTCGACAGAAAAAAATGTATGAACACTAGATATATAGACAAGGGGTCGAACTTCCTATTTACGAATTGTACCCCTCTCCCAAGTCATGCCTCTGTTGACATTCATTCAAACGGTATATCGGGTAAAGCTTTTTGCCAATAAGTAGTCTAATGTATAATCTATGTAACTGCAAAGCGAAAAGCTCCTAGTTCTGGTTCTTGATCTTGATCCTGGTCCTGGTCCTGATCCTGATCTTGATCTTGATTCTGATCTTGATCTTATTTGCATCTGGTAAGATTTTGGAGTGGAATCACTTCTGATTTGATCTGATCTGCATATTGATCTGATCTGGCCTAACTTAAACTGCATCTGGATATATGCTGCTTTATCTGATCAGGTCAATCCATGTCAAAATTTAATTCAGACCATATCCAGATCAGATCAGACCCTGATCAGATCCTGATCATGTTCATCTATTCCAATCAAATCTGGATATTGATAGGATATTAATATAAAACTGATCTTCCCTAAATTGATATTATCTAATTTAATCTGCTATGATCTGATCTGATATGGACTGGACATATATCTAGATCTCATCTGATCTATTCTGAATCTTCATCTGATCTGACCAGATCTGACATAAATGTCGATGGACATCAGCTGGACGAATAACCAGTTGAATAACTAACTGACAGCCAGAGCCAACAGTAAATTCGCCTCTGTTACATTTTTGAATTTACGGCTGAATAACCAATTTCCTGCTGGAAGTAGATTCGCAAGATTCGGATATTTGACGAATAACCAGTTGAATAAGCAACTGACAGCCAGAACCAGCTGAAAATTCGCATCTGTTACATTTTTGAATTTCCGGCTGAATAACCAATTTCCTGCTGGCAGTAGATTCGCAAGATTCGGATATTTGACGAATAACCAGTTGAATAACCAACTGACAGCCAGAACCAGCTGAAAATTCGCAACTGTTACATTTTTGAATTTACGGCTGAATAACCAATTTCCTGCTGGCATTAGATTCGCCAGATTTAGATATTTGACGAATAACCAGTTGAATAACCAACTGACAACCAGTACCAGCTGAAAATTCGCATCTGTTACATTTTTTAATTTACGGCTGAATAACCAATTTCCTGCTGGCAGTATATTCGCCAGATTCAGATATTTGACGAATAACCAGTTGAATAACCAATTGACAGCCAGAACCAGCTGAAAATTCGCCTCTGTTACATTTTTGAATTTCCGGCTGAATAACCAATTTCCTGCTGGCAGTATATTAGTTTGAGTCGGATATTTGACGAATAACCAGTTGAATAACCAACTGACAGCCAGAACCAGCTGTAAATTCGGTTGTGTTAATTTTTTGAATTTACGGCTGAATAACCAATTTCCTGCTGGCAGTATATTCGCCAGATTCGGATATTTGACGAATAACCAGTTGAATAACCAACTGACAGCCAGAACCAGCTGAAAATTCGCAACTGTCAAATTTTGAATTTACGGCTGAATAACCAATTTCCTGCTGGCATTAGATTCGCCAGATTTAGATATTTGACGAATAACCAGTTGAATAACCAACTGACAGCCAGAACCAGCTGAAAATTCGCATCTGTTACATTTTTGAATTTCCGGCTGAATAACCAATTTCCTGCTGGCAGTATATTAGTTTGAGTCGGATATTTGACGAATAACCAGTTGAATAACCAACTGACAGCCAGAACCAGCTGAAAATTCGGCTGTGTTAATTTTTTGAATTTACGGCTGAATAACCAATTCCCTGCTGGCAGTAGATTCGCAACAATCGGATATTTGACGAATAACCAGTTGAATAACCAACTGACAGCCAGAACCAGCTGAAAATCCGCCTCTGTTACATTTTTGAATTTCCAGCTGAATAACCAATTTCCTGCTGGCAGTATATTAGTTTAATTCGGATATTTGACGAATAACCAGTTGAATAACCAACTGACAGCCAGAACCAGCTGTAAATTCGGCTGTGTTAATTTTTTGAATTTACGGCTGAATAACCAATTTCCTGCTGGCAGTATATTCGCCAGATTCGGATATTTGACGAATAACCAGTTGAATAACCAACTGACAGCCAGAACCAGCTGAAAATTCGCAACTGTCAAATTTTGAATTTACGGCTGAATAACCAATTTCCTGCTGGCATTAGATTCGCCAGATTTAGATATTTGACGAATAACCAGTTGAATAACCAACTGACAGCCAGAACCAGCTGAAAATTCGCATCTGTTACATTTTTGAATTTACGGCTGAATAACCAATTTCCTGTTGGCAGTATCGCAAGATTCGGATATTTGACGAATAACCAGTTGAATAACCAACTGACAGCTAGAACAAGCTGAAAATTCGCATCTGTTACATTTTTTAATTTACGGCTGAATAACCAATTTCATGCTGGCAGTATATTCGCCAGATTCGGATATTTGACGAATAACCAGTTGAATAACCAACTGACAGCCAGAACCAGCTGAAAATTCGCCTCTGTTACATTTTTGAATTTACGGCTGAATACTAGTAACCAATTTCCTGCTGGCAGTATGTTCGCTAGATTCAGATATTGGACGAATAACCAGTTGAATAACCAACTGACAGCCAGAACCAGCTGAAAATTCGCATCTGTTACATTTCTGAATTTACGGCTGAATAACCAATTTCATGCTGGCAGTAGATTCGCCAGATTTAGATATTTGACGAATAACCAGTTGAATAACCAACTGCCAGCCAGAACCAGCTGAAAATTCGCCTCTGTTACATTTTTGAATTTCCGGCTGAATAACCAATTTCCTGCTGGCAGTATATTAGTTTGAGTCGGATATTTGACGAATAACCAGTTGAATAACCAACTGACAGCCAGAACCAGCTGAAAATTCGGCTGTGTTAATTTTTTGAATTTACGGCTGAATAACCAATTTCCTGCTGGCAGTATATTCGCCAGATTCGGATATTTGACGAATAACCAGTTGAATAACCAACTGACAGCCAGAACCAGCTGAAAATTCGCAACTGTCAAATTTTAAATTTACGGCTGAATAACCAATTTCCTGCTGGCATTAGATTCGCCAGATTTAGATATTTGACGAATAACCAGTTGAATAACCAACTGACAGTCAGAACAAGCTGAAAATTCGCATCTGTTACATTTTTGAATTTACGGCTGAATAACCAATTTCCTGCTGGCAGTATATTCGCCAGATTCGGATATTTGACGAATAACCAGTTGAATAACCAACTGACAGCCAGAACAAGCTGAAAATTCGCAACTGTCAAATTTTGATTTTACGGCTGAATAACCAATTTCCTGCTGGCATTAGATTCGCCAGATTTAGATATTTGACGAATAACCAGTTGAATAACCAACTGACAGCCAGTATCAGCTGAAAATTCGCATCTGTCAATTTTTTTAAATTGACGGCTGAATAACCAATTTCCTGCTGGCAGTAGATTCGCCAGATTCGGATATTTGATGAATAACCAGTTGAATAACCAACTGACAGCCAGAACTAGCTGAAAATTCGCATCTGTTACGTTTTTGAATTTACGGCTGAATAACCAATTTCCTGCTGGCTGTATATTCGCAAGATTCGGATATTTGACGAATAACCAGTTGAATAACCAACTGACAGCCAGAACCAGCTGAAAATCCGCCTCTGTTACATTTTTGAATTTCCAGCTGAATAACCAATTTCCTGCTGGCAGTATATTAGTTTAATTCGGATATTTGACGAATAACCAGTTGAATAACCAACTGACAGCCAGAACCAGCTGTAAATTCGGCTGTGTTAATTTTTTGAATTTACGGCTGAATAACCAATTTCCTGCTGGCAGTATATTCGCCAGATTCGGATATTTGACGAATAACCAGTTGAATAACCAACTGACAGCCAGAACCAGCTGAAAATTCGCAACTGTCAAATTTTGAATTTACGGCTGAATAACCAATTTCCTGCTGGCATTAGATTCGCCAGATTTAGATATTTGACGAATAACCAGTTGAATAACCAACTGACAGCCAGAACCAGCTGAAAATTCGCATCTGTTACATTTTTGAATTTACGGCTGAATAACCAATTTCCTGTTGGCAGTATCGCAAGATTCGGATATTTGACGAATAACCAGTTGAATAACCAACTGACAGCTAGAACAAGCTGAAAATTCGCATCTGTTACATTTTTTAATTTACGGCTGAATAACCAATTTCATGCTGGCAGTATATTCGCCAGATTCGGATATTTGACGAATAACCAGTTGAATAACCAACTGACAGCCAGAACCAGCTGAAAATTCGCCTCTGTTACATTTTTGAATTTACGGCTGAATACTAGTAACCAATTTCCTGCTGGCAGTATGTTCGCTAGATTCAGATATTGGACGAATAACCAGTTGAATAACCAACTGACAGCCAGAACCAGCTGAAAATTCGCATCTGTTACATTTCTGAATTTACGGCTGAATAACCAATTTCATGCTGGCAGTAGATTCGCCAGATTTAGATATTTGACGAATAACCAGTTGAATAACCAACTGCCAGCCAGAACCAGCTGAAAATTCGCCTCTGTTACATTTTTGAATTTCCGGCTGAATAACCAATTTCCTGCTGGCAGTATATTAGTTTGAGTCGGATATTTGACGAATAACCAGTTGAATAACCAACTGACAGCCAGAACCAGCTGAAAATTCGGCTGTGTTAATTTTTTGAATTTACGGCTGAATAACCAATTTCCTGCTGGCAGTATATTCGCCAGATTCGGATATTTGACGAATAACCAGTTGAATAACCAACTGACAGCCAGAACCAGCTGAAAATTCGCAACTGTCAAATTTTAAATTTACGGCTGAATAACCAATTTCCTGCTGGCATTAGATTCGCCAGATTTAGATATTTGACGAATAACCAGTTGAATAACCAACTGACAGTCAGAACAAGCTGAAAATTCGCATCTGTTACATTTTTGAATTTACGGCTGAATAACCAATTTCCTGCTGGCAGTATATTCGCCAGATTCGGATATTTGACGAATAACCAGTTGAATAACCAACTGACAGCCAGAACAAGCTGAAAATTCGCAACTGTCAAATTTTGATTTTACGGCTGAATAACCAATTTCCTGCTGGCATTAGATTCGCCAGATTTAGATATTTGACGAATAACCAGTTGAATAACCAACTGACAGCCAGTATCAGCTGAAAATTCGCATCTGTCAATTTTTTTAAATTGACGGCTGAATAACCAATTTCCTGCTGGCAGTAGATTCGCCAGATTCGGATATTTGATGAATAACCAGTTGAATAACCAACTGACAGCCAGAACTAGCTGAAAATTCGCATCTGTTACGTTTTTGAATTTACGGCTGAATAACCAATTTCCTGCTGGCTGTATATTCGCAAGATTCGGATATTTGACGAATAACCAGTTGAATAACCAACTGACAGCCAGAACCAGCTGAAAATTCGCCTCTGTTACATTTTTTAATTTACGGCTGAATAACCAATTTCCTGCTGGCAGTATATTAGTTTGATTCGGATACTTGACGAATAAACAGTTGAATAACCAACTGACAGCCAGAACCAGCTGTAAATTCGGCTGTGTTAATTTTTTGAATTTACGGCTGAATAACCAATTTCCTGCTGGCAGTATATTCACCAGATTCGGATATTTGACGAATAAACAGTTGAATAACCAACTGACAGCCAGAACCAGCTGAAAATTCGCAACTGTCAAATTTTGAATTTACGGCTGAATAACCAATTTCCTGCTGGCAGTAGATTCGCCAGATTTAGATATTTGACGAATAACCAGTTGAATAACCAACTGACAGCCAGAACCAGCTGTAAATTCGGCTATGTTAATTTTTGAATTTACGGCTGAATAACCAATTCCCTGCTGGCAGTAGATTCGCAACAATCGGATATTTCACGAATAACCAGTTGAATAACCAACTGACAGCCAGAACCAGCTGAAAATTCGCAACTGTCAAATTTTGAATTTACGGCTGAATAACCAATTTCCTGCTGGCAGTAGATTCGCCAGATTTAGATATTTGACGAATAACCAGTTGAATAACCAACTGACAGCCAGTATCAGCTGAAAATTCGCATCTGTCACATTTTTGAATTGACGGCTGAATAACCAATTTCCTGCTGGCAGTAGATTCGCAAGATTCGGATATTTGACGAATAACCAGTTGAATAACCAACTGACAGCCAGAACCAGCTGAAAATTCGTATCTGTTACATTTTTGAATTTACGGCTGAATAACCAATTTCCTGCTGGCATTAGATTCGCCAGATTTAGATATTTGACGAATAACCAGTTGAATAACCAACTGACAGCCAGTATCAGCTGAAAATTCGCATCTGTCACATTTTTGAATTGAGGGCTGAATAACCAATTTCCTGCTGGCAGTAGATTCGCAAGATTCGGATATTTGACGAATAACCAGTTGAATAACCAACTGACAGCCAGTATCAGCTGAAAATTCGCATCTGTCAATTTTTTTAAATTGACGGCTGAATAACCAATTTCCTGCTGGCAGTAGATTCGCCAGATTCGGATATTTGATGAATAACCAGTTGAATAACCAACTCACAGCCAGAACTAGCTGAAAATTCGCATCTGTTACGTTTTTGAATTTACGGCTGAATAACCAATTTCCTGCTGGCAGTAGATTCGCCAGATTCGGATATTTGACGAATAACCAGTTGAATAACCAACTGACAGCCAGAACCAGCTGAAAATTCGGCTGTGTTAATTTTTTGAATTTACGGCTGAATAACCAATTTCCTGCTGGCAGTATATTCGCCAGATTCGGATATTTGACGAATAACCAGTTGAATAACCAACTGACAACCAGAACCAGCTGAAAATTCGCAACTGTCAAATTTTAAATTTACGGCTGAATAACCAATTTCCTGCTGGCATTAGATTCGCCAGATTTAGATATTTGACGAATAACCAGTTGAATAACCAACTGACAGTCAGAACAAGCTGAAAATTCGCATCTGTTACATTTTTGAATTTACGGCTGAATAACCAATTTCCTGCTGGCAGTATATTCGCCAGATTCGGATATTTGACGAATAACCAGTTGAATAACCAACTGACAGCCAGAACAAGCTGAAAATTCGCAACTGTCAAATTTTGATTTTACGGCTGAATAACCAATTTCCTGCTGGCATTAGATTCGCCAGATTTAGATATTTGACGAATAACCAGTTGAATAACCAACTGACAGCCAGTATCAGCTGAAAATTCGCATCTGTCAATTTTTTTAAATTGACGGCTGAATAACCAATTTCCTGCTGGCAGTAGATTCGCCAGATTCGGATATTTGATGAATAACCAGTTGAATAACCAACTGACAGCCAGAACTAGCTGAAAATTCGCATCTGTTACGTTTTTGAATTTACGGCTGAATAACCAATTTCCTGCTGGCTGTATATTCGCAAGATTCGGATATTTGACGAATAACCAGTTGAATAACCAACTGACAGCCAGAACCAGCTGAAAATTCGCCTCTGTTACATTTTTTAATTTACGGCTGAATAACCAATTTCCTGCTGGCAGTATATTAGTTTGATTCGGATACTTGACGAATAAACAGTTGAATAACCAACTGACAGCCAGAACCAGCTGTAAATTCGGCTGTGTTAATTTTTTGAATTTACGGCTGAATAACCAATTTCCTGCTGGCAGTATATTCACCAGATTCGGATATTTGACGAATAAACAGTTGAATAACCAACTGACAGCCAGAACCAGCTGAAAATTCGCAACTGTCAAATTTTGAATTTACGGCTGAATAACCAATTTCCTGCTGGCAGTAGATTCGCCAGATTTAGATATTTGACGAATAACCAGTTGAATAACCAACTGACAGCCAGAACCAGCTGTAAATTCGGCCATGTTAATTTTTGAATTTACGGCTGAATAACCAATTCCCTGCTGGCAGTAGATTCGCAACAATCGGATATTTCACGAATAACCAGTTGAATAACCAACTGACAGCCAGAACCAGCTGAAAATTCGCAACTGTCAAATTTTGAATTTACGGCTGAATAACCAATTTCCTGCTGGCAGTAGATTCGCCAGATTTAGATATTTGACGAATAACCAGTTGAATAACCAACTGACAGCCAGTATCAGCTGAAAATTCGCATCTGTCACATTTTTGAATTGACGGCTGAATAACCAATTTCCTGCTGGCAGTAGATTCGCAAGATTCGGATATTTGACGAATAACCAGTTGAATAACCAACTGACAGCCAGAACCAGCTGAAAATTCGTATCTGTTACATTTTTGAATTTACGGCTGAATAACCAATTTCCTGCTGGCATTAGATTCGCCAGATTTAGATATTTGACGAATAACCAGTTGAATAACCAACTGACAGCCAGTATCAGCTGAAAATTCGCATCTGTCACATTTTTGAATTGAGGGCTGAATAACCAATTTCCTGCTGGCAGTAGATTCGCAAGATTCGGATATTTGACGAATAACCAGTTGAATAACCAACTGACAGCCAGTATCAGCTGAAAATTCGCATCTGTCAATTTTTTTAAATTGACGGCTGAATAACCAATTTCCTGCTGGCAGTAGATTCGCCAGATTCGGATATTTGATGAATAACCAGTTGAATAACCAACTGACAGCCAGAACTAGCTGAAAATTCGCATCTGTTACGTTTTTGAATTTACGGCTGAATAACCAATTTCCTGCTGGCTGTATATTCGCAAGATTCGGATATTTGACGAATAACCAGTTGAATAACCAACTGACAGCCAGAACCAGCTGAAAATTCGCCTCTGTTACATTTTTTAATTTACGGCTGAATAACCAATTTCCTGCTGGCAGTATATTAGTTTGATTCGGATATTTGACGAATAAACAGTTGAATAACCAACTGACAGCCAGAACCAGCTGTAAATTCGGCTGTGTTAATTTTTTGAATTTACGGCTGAATAACCAATTTCCTGCTGGCAGTATATTCACCAGATTCGGATATTTGACGAATAAACAGTTGAATAACCAACTGACAGCCAGAACCAGCTGAAAATTCGCAACTGTCAAATTTTGAATTTACGGCTGAATAACCAATTTCCTGCTGGCAGTAGATTCGCCAGATTTAGATATTTGACGAATAACCAGTTGAATAACCAACTGACAGCCAGAACCAGCTGTAAATTCGGCTATGTTAATTTTTGAATTTACGGCTGAATAACCAATTCCCTGCTGGCAGTAGATTCGCAACAATCGGATATTTCACGAATAACCAGTTGAATAACCAACTGACAGCCAGAACCAGCTGAAAATTCGCAACTGTCAAATTTTGAATTTACGGCTGAATAACCAATTTCCTGCTGGCAGTAGATTCGCCAGATTTAGATATTTGACGAATAACCAGTTGAATAACCAACTGACAGCCAGTATCAGCTGAAAATTCGCATCTGTCACATTTTTTAATTGACGGCTGAATAACCAATTTCCTGCTGGCAGTAGATTCGCAAGATTCGGATATTTGACGAATAACCAGTTGAATAACCAACTGACAGCCAGAACCAGCTGAAAATTCGTATCTGTTACATTTTTGAATTTACGGCTGAATAACCAATTTCCTGCTGGCATTAGATTCGCCAGATTTAGATATTTGACGAATAACCAGTTGAATAACCAACTGACAGCCAGTATCAGCTGAAAATTCGCATCTGTCACATTTTTGAATTGAGGGCTGAATAACCAATTTCCTGCTGGCAGTAGATTCGCAAGATTCGGATATTTGACGAATAACCAGTTGAATAACCAACTGACAGCCAGAACCAGCTGAAAATTCGCATCTGTTACATTTTTGAATTTACGGCTGAATAACCAATTTCCTGCTGGCAGTATATAAGTTTGATTCGGATATTTGACGAATAACCAGTTGAATAACCAACTGACAGCCAGAACAAGCTGTAAATTCGGCTATGTTAATTTTTGAATTTACGGCTGAATAACCAATTCCCTGCTGGCAGTAGATTCGCAACAATCGGATATTTCACGAATAACCAGTTGAATAACCAACTGACAGCCAGAACCAGCTGAAAATTCGCAACTGTCAAATTTTGAATTTACGGCTGAATAACCAATTTCCTGCTGGCAGTAGATTCGCCAGATTTAGATATTTGACGAATAACCAGTTGAATAACCAACTGACAGCCAGTATCAGCTGAAAATTCGCATCTGTCACATTTTTGAATTGAGGGCTGAATAACCAATTTCCTGCTGGCAGTAGATTCGCAAGATTCGGATATTTGACGAATAACCAGTTGAATAACCAACTGACAGCCAGAACCAGCTGAAAATTCGCATCTGTTACATTTTTGAATTTACGGCTGAATAACCAATTTCCTGCTGGCAGTATATAAGTTTGATTCGGATATTTGACGAATAACCAGTTGAATAACCAACTGACAGCCAGAACAAGCTGTAAATTCGGCTATGTTAATTTTTGAATTTACGGCTGAATAACCAATTCCCTGCTGGCAGTAGATTCGCAACAATCGGATATTTCACGAATAACCAGTTGAATAACCAACTGACAGCCAGAACCAGCTGAAAATTCGCAACTGTCAAATTTTGAATTTACGGCTGAATAACCAATTTCCTGCTGGCAGTAGATTCGCCAGATTTAGATATTTGACGAATAACCAGTTGAATAACCAACTGACAGCCAGTATCAGCTGAAAATTCGCATCTGTCACATTTTTTAATTGACGGCTGAATAACCAATTTCCTGCTGGCAGTAGATTCGCAAGATTCGGATATTTGACGAATAACCAGTTGAATAACCAACTGACAGCCAGAACCAGCTGAAAATTCGTATCTGTTACATTTTTGAATTTACGGCTGAATAACCAATTTCCTGCTGGCATTAGATTCGCCAGATTTAGATATTTGACGAATAACCAGTTGAATAACCAACTGACAGCCAGTATCAGCTGAAAATTCGCATCTGTCACATTTTTGAATTGAGGGCTGAATAACCAATTTCCTGCTGGCAGTAGATTCGCAAGATTCGGATATTTGACGAATAACCAGTTGAATAACCAACTGACAGCCAGAACCAGCTGAAAATTCGCATCTGTTACATTTTTGAATTTACGGCTGAATAACCAATTTCCTGCTGGCAGTATATAAGTTTGATTCGGATATTTGACGAATAACCAGTTGAATAACCAACTGACAGCCAGAACAAGCTGTAAATTCGGCTATGTTAATTTTTGAATTTACGGCTGAATAACCAATTCCCTGCTGGCAGTAGATTCGCAACAATCGGATATTTCACGAATAACCAGTTGAATAACCAACTGACAGCCAGAACCAGCTGAAAATTCGCAACTGTCAAATTTTGAATTTACGGCTGAATAACCAATTTCCTGCTGGCAGTAGATTCGCCAGATTTAGATATTTGACGAATAACCAGTTGAATAACCAACTGACAGCCAGTATCAGCTGAAAATTCGCATCTGTCACATTTTTGAATTGACGGCTGAATAACCAATTTCCTGCTGGCAGTAGATTCGCAAGATTCGGATATTTGACGAATAACCAGTTGAATAACCAACTGACAGACAGAACCAGCTGAAAATTCGTATCTGTTACATTTTTGAATTTACGGCTGAATAACCAATTTCCTGCTGGCATTATATTCGCCAGATTTAGATATTTGACGAATAAACAGTTGAATAACCAACTGACAGCCAGTATCAGCTGAAAATTCGCATCTGTCACATTTTTGAATTGAGGGCTGAATAACCAATTTCCTGCTGGCAGTAGATTCGCAAGATTCGGATATTTGACGAATAACCAGTTGAATAACCAACTGACAGTCAGAACCAGCTGAAAATTCGCATCTGTTACATTTTTGAATTTACGGCTGAATAACCAATTTCCTGCTGGCAGTACATTCGCAAGATTCGGATATTTGACGAATAACTAGTTGAATAACCAACTGACAGCCAGAACCAGCTGAAAATTCGCCTCTGTTACATTTTTGAATTTCCGACTGAATAACCAATTTCCTGCTGGCAGTATATAAGTTTGATTCGGATATTTGACGAATAACCAGTTGAATAACCAACTGACAGCCAGAACCAGCTGTAAATTCGGCTATGTTAATTTTTGAATTTACGGCTGAATAACCAATTCCCTGCTGGCAGTAGATTCGCAACAATCGGATATTTCACGAATAACCAGTTGAATAACCAACTGACAGCCAGAACCAGCTGAAAATTCGCAACTGTCAAATTTTGAATTTACGGCTGAATAACCAATTTCCTGCTGGCAGTAGATTCGCCAGATTTAGATATTTGACGAATAACCAGTTGAATAACCAACTGACAGCCAGTATCAGCTGAAAATTCGCATCTGTCACATTTTTGAATTGACGGCTGAATAACCAATTTCCTGCTGGCAGTAGATTCGCAAGATTCGGATATTTGACGAATAACCAGTTGAATAACCAACTGACAGCCAGAACCAGCTGAAAATTCGTATTTGTTACATTTTTGAATTTACGGCTGAATAACCAATTTCCTGCTGGCAGTATATTCGCAAGATTCGGATATTTGACGATTAACTAGTTGAATAACCAACTGACAGCCAGAACCAGCTGGAAATTCGCCTCTGTTACATTTTTGAATTTCCGACTGAATAACCAATTTCCTGCTGGCAGTATATAAGTTTGATTCGGATATTTGACGAATAACCAGTTGAATAACCAACTGACAGCCAGAACCAGCTGTAAATTCGGCTGTGTTATTTTTTGAATTTACGGCTGAATAACCAATTCCCTGCTGGCAGTAGATTCGCAAGATTCGGATATTTGACGAATAACCAGTTGAATAACCAACTGACAGCCAGAACCAGCTGAAAATTCGTATCTGTTACATTTTTGAATTTACGGCTGAATAACCAATTTCCTGCTGGCATTAGATTCGCCAGATTTAGATATTTGACGAATAACCAGTTGAATAACCAACTGACAGCCAGTATCAGCTGAAAATTCGCATCTGTCACATTTTTGAATTGAGGGCTGAATAACCAATTTCCTGCTGGCAGTAGATTCGCAAGATTCGGATATTTGACGAATAACCAGTTGAATAACCAACTGACAGCCAGAACCAGCTGAAAATTCGCATCTGTTACATTTTTGAATTTACGGCTGAATAACCAATTTCCTGCTGGCAGTATATTCGCAAGATTCGGATATTTGACGAATAACTAGTTGAATAACCAACTGACAGCCAGAACCAGCTGAAAATTCGCCTCTGTTACATTTTTGAATTTCCGACTGAATAACCAATTTCCTGCTGGCAGTATATAAGTTTGATTCGGATATTTGACGAATAACCAGTTGAATAACCAACTGACAGCCAGAACCAGCTGTAAATTCGGCTATGTTAATTTTTGAATTTACGGCTGAATAACCAATTCCCTGCTGGCAGTAGATTCGCAACAATCGGATATTTCACGAATAACCAGTTGAATAACCAACTGACAGCCAGAACCAGCTGAAAATTCGCAACTGTCAAATTTTGAATTTACGGCTGAATAACCAATTTCCTGCTGGCAGTAGATTCGCCAGATTTAGATATTTGACGAATAACCAGTTGAATAACCAACTGACAGCCAGTATCAGCTGAATATTCGCATCTGTCACATTTTTGAATTGACGGCTGAATAACCAATTTCCTGCTGGCAGTAGATTCGCAAGATTCGGATATTTGACGAATAACCAGTTGAATAACCAACTGACAGCCAGAACCAGCTGAAAATTCGTATCTGTTACATTTTTGAATTTCCGACTGAATAACCAATTTCCTGCTGGCAGTATATAAGTTTGATTCGGATATTTGACGAATAACCAGTTGAATAACCAACTGACAGCCAGAACCAGCTGTAAATTCGGCTGTGTTAATTTTTGAATTTACGGCTGAATAACCAATTCCCTGCTGGCAGTAGATTCGCAACAATCGGATATTTGACGAATAACCAGTTGAATAACCAACTGACAGCCAGAACCAGCTGAAAATCCGCCTCTGTTACATTTTTGAATTTCCAGCTGAATAACCAATTTCCTGCTGGCAGTATATTAGTTTAATTCGGATATTTGACGAATAACCAGTTGAATAACCAACTGACAGCCAGAACCAGCTGTAAATTCGGCTGTGTTAATTTTTTGAATTTACGGCTGAATAACCAATTTCCTGCTGGCAGTATATTCGCCAGATTCGGATATTTGACGAATAACCAGTTGAATAACCAACTGACAGTCAGAACCAGCTGAAAATTCGCATCTGTTACATTTTTGAATTTACGGCTGAATAACCAATTTCCTGCTGGCAGTATATTCGCCAGATTCGGATATTTGACGAATAACTAGTTGAATAACCAACTGACAGCCAGAACCAGCTGAAAATTTGCCTCTGTTACATTTTTGAATTTCCGGCTGAATAACCAATTTCCTGCTGGCAGTATATAAGTTTGATTCGGATATTTGACGAATAACCAGTTGAATAACCAACTGACAGCCAGAACCAGCTGTAAATTCGGCTGTGTTAATTTTTGAATTTACGGCTGAATAACCAATTTCCTGCTGGCAGTATATTCGCCAGATTCGGATATTCGACGAATAACCAGTTGAATAACCAACTGACAGCCAGTAACAGCTGAAAATTCGCCTCTGTTACAGTTTTTAATTTAAAACTGAATAACCAATTTCCTGCTGGCAGTAGATTCGCAACAATCGGATATTTCACGAATAACCAGTTGAATAACCAACTGACAGCCAGAACCAGCTGAAAATTCGACTGTGTTAATTTTTTGAATTTACGGCTGAATAACCAATTTCCTGCTGGCAGTATATTACTTAGATTCGGATATTTGACGAATAAACAGTTGAATAACCAACTGACAGCCTGAACCAGCTGAAAATTCGCAACTGTCAAATTTTGAATTTACGGCTGAATAACCAATTTCCTGCTGGCAGTAGATTCGCCAGATTTAGATATTTGACGAATAACCAGTTGAATAACCAACTGACAGCCAGAACCAGCTGAAAATTCGCAACTGTCAAATTTTGAATTGACGGCTGAATAACCAATTTCCTGCTGGCAAGAGATTCGCAAGATTCGGATATTTCACGAATAACCAGTTGAATAACCAACTGACAGCCAGAACCAGCTGAAAATTCGCATGTGTTACATTTTTGAATTTCCGGCTGAAAACCCAATTTCATGCTAGCAGTATATTCGCCAGATCCAGATACTTGACGAATAACCAGTTGAATAACCAACTGACAGCCAGAACCAGCTGTAAATTCGGCTGTGTTTAATTTTTGAATTTACGGCTGAATAACCAATTTCCTGCTGGCAGTTTATTCCCCCAATTCGTATGTTTTACGAATAACTAATTGATAGCTGAAAAGTCAATAACCAACTGACAGCTGAACATTCAATTACCAGTTGATAGCTGAAAATTCAATAACCAACTGACAGCTGAAAATTCAATAACCAATTGATAGCTGAAAATTCAATAACCAACTGACAGCTGAAAATTCAATAACCAATTGATAGCTGAAAATTCAATATCCAACTGACAGCTGAAAATTCAATAACCAATTGATAGCTGAAAATTCAATATCCAACTGACAGCTGAAAATTCAATAACCAATTGATAGCTGAAAATTCAATAACCAACTGACAGCTGAAAATTCAATAGACAACCGCCAATATCCAACTGCCTGCCAACTTCACACACATTCCTGGAAGAGCCATCTCATTAGGTAGGTTCTGCACTGTATGTCACCTTTCTTTTTTGGACAAACTATCTCATGGGTTATTTTTATACCCAACCACTTTGAATGAATCTACCGAAAAGGAGCATTAGCTAGAGAAAAGGAACAATTTAGATTTTTGTAGTTTGAAACCATTGTGATAAATAGAGCATTTGCTCCTGTAGGAGAAAATGCTCTATTTATGGTTTCAACAGCTGACTTTTACAGAGGCATAGAAAGGCGTGTTTATGGAGGAAAGGGTTAAACCTTACTATTCACGTTAAGCTTGAACTGTTTGAATTTTGGAATAATCTATTAATCTATCCCCTCTTAGACTACTTTTAGCCTCAACCCTCTGAATACATCTACTGAAAAGGAGCATTTTCTATAGGAAACGATTTGTTTAGAACTGCACAGTTTTGAAACAAATGTGATAAATAGAGCAGTTGCTCATATCACGAAGTGAATACAGACTTCGTCTGATCAGTGTCTGTCCTGTTTGCCAATGGAATTTGACAGATCTGTTTCTTTACTTTTTAAAATGGCTAAAATGTTCCACCTTCCATATTTCATAACACCCATTTTGTCCATGACTATTCAGTAGGTATTGAAATTTGGACTAAATATAGAGCAGGGAAAGGGCTTAATTAGGATCTGTTTAAATTGCGAAAGGTTAGGTTAATCATAATCCGTTAAATGCTGCATTTTTTAAGTAGAATCGTCCATCATTGTGTTATGATAAGAGTCCCTTCAATATGAGATGGCATAATTTGTAAGAGGTAGTTGACTGACAAACAGTGTAGACCCTGACCAGAGGGCTCCTAGGATCCCTCTGATCAGGACCTACACTGCTTGCTAATGCCAGTGCACTCGTGTCTCGCATTCTAAAGGTTGAATGCAATACGACATGGAATATACGCAATGCTATGTCACCAACCCTTATCATTATGTTAAAACGATGTCCGCTTAAAATTAAAATACATGTATATTGCAAGTTTGACTTCAGATTCGTTCAAGCTTTTCAAAAACAATTGACATAGTGTCAAACATATTGAAATTCCCGACGAGTCGTCGAGTAAATTGGCGTCTCATCTGGATCCAAGTTGTTTGCAAGTACATGTCAGATGGTTCTTTGCAAGATAAAGGTTTAATTCAAGTGTCCTATTAACCCTTTCCTCAATAGATACGCCTTTCTACGCCTCTGTAAAAGTCACCTGTTGAAACCATTGTGATAAATAGAGCATTTGCTCCTATAGGAGCAAATGCTCTATTTGTCACAATGGTTTCAAAATTCTATTTTCATTTTCTCTAGTTAATGCTCCTTTTCGGTAGATTTAGTCAAAGTGGTTGGATCTAAAAATAGCCTATGAGGGAATGGGTTAATAAGCTGTGTATTAATAGGATGTAATAATTGAATCTATGACTAATTACAGTCTGACGTCATACAGGTAATTAGTAACTTTTAGCCTGCTGAGAAAACTCTGGTCGTAAGGAAAGTGTCAGGGGCAGGTGGTAGCTTAATGCAGGACGAAAGTTATGCAGAAAGCTCCTCTAGGAGCTTTCTGCATAACTTTCGTCCTGCATTAAGCAACCACCCGCTTATAAAGACAGCCATGTTTATTCATTAAGTGGTCGCATTAGAGCGTTTTTGCTTTACTACCGTTTGCAAAAAGTATAGATCCTGATCAAAGGGCTCCTAGAGGAGTTCTCTGATCAGGGTTTGCATTGTTTGTCAATTAAAATACCCTAGGAAATGTAAGCCTTTAAACCTAAATGGACACTGGCATTAACCCTTTGCTCCATGAATACGTCTTCTTACGTCTGTGCAAACAATAGACCCAGATCAGACAGCTCCTATAGGAGCCATCTGATCAGGCTCTGCTCTGTTTGTTCATGATATAGATCTGTTTCTACCGTTCCTGCCATGTCCAAAAATAGCTTTTTCCATGTGTTATTATTGCAATTAATATTCATGACATCCTTGCATATTCATGGAGAATGCAGGATTTAATTAGGTTTAATTAGGTTCAATATTTTAGAATACAATGACTCATTGGCAATTACCGACAAGGAAGAACAATAGACACACCCATAAATTTATAAATATACCGATTGTGTTTATTGATCTGCTATGCGGAACTGATAATGATATTGTCAAAACAAGGATAAGATGGCACGTTACGTCATAACTTCTCTTGGTTTGTGTGGAGTGTCCTCTGCTTCGTGTAACAACAGTAACATATGTTTAGATGAATGCATGCCTCCTGTTCTGCCTTTCCTTGTCAAGCAGTATCCGGATCGAACAATGGCTGATCGAGCTGAGAATATTTGCACAACTCAAACTACAGTAAAGCGTCTCTTAACCGGACGTTCAATTTAGTATAAATATCGGTCTTGGAGACAGGTGGCAGCTTCATGCAGGTTCAAAGTCATGCAGAAAGCTCCCCTAGGAGCTTTCTGCATGACTTTCACCCTGCATTAACCCATTCCTTCATATTGACGCCTCTTGACGCCTCTGCAAACGTTACTTGTTGAAACCCTTGTGATAAATAGAGCATTTGTTCCTATAGGAGCAAATGTTCTATTTATCACAATTGTTTCAAACTACAAAATTCTAAAATGTTCCTTTTCTCTAGTTAATTCTCATTTTCGGTAGATTTATACAAAGAGGTTGGATCTAAAAATAGCATATGAGGTAACGGGTTAAGCAGCCATCTGCCTAAAAGTATCTAAATTCTTCTCAACTAGAATTCCGGTTTAGAGAGGTTTTACGCGACATTTGACACCGTTCTGTTTGTGTCTCCCACTATACTGAATGCTATAAGGGCACACTCTTGTCTCTGTGCACGGGTCATTGTCTTTAATTTGGGAGTGTATACTAAAAATAAATGAAATAAACATCGTTGCAAAATATATTTACAAACAGGTGCGATGAAACCCTTTACCCGCAAGAGAGGCCTTTAACGCCTTTGCGAACAGGCTAAACCCAGATCAAGACGGCTTATGTAGTAAATGTCTGATCAGGATCTGCTCTATTTGCTGATGGAATTAGATATATATGATACTATATTTAGTTTGCCATCAAATCTTGTGTTCATACATCATAACAAAATTTCAGCTTATTAACTCTTTCGCTGCCAAATTTTGCCGTCTGCTAATTTTGTAGTCTGCTACAATTTTCAATTTTCATTTTTCTTCATTGTGGTTTCAAGAAACAGTCAAGGTAACAAACAGTTTGGATCCTGATGAGACGCTGGATCCAAACTGTTTGCATAGGTAATCACAGATGCGACATTGGCAGCGAAAGCGTTTATATTCTGACATGAATATTCATTAGATAAAGTGTTGAAACAAAATCTGCTTAACCCATTACTTCATAGGCTATTTTAGATACAACCTCTTTGATTAATTCAACTGAAAAGGAGCATTAACTAGAGAAAAGGAACCCTTTGGAATTTTGTAGTTTGAAACCATTGTAATAAATAGAGCATTTGCTCCTATAGGAAAAAAAAGTCGTCAATATGAGGGAATGGGTTTAAATAAACCAAAGCATAAACTATTCAGAGAATACAGAATATAAAGTGCATGTCACGATGGGCTTCGCCATTGGGATAATTCCAAACCACACGGCAAGCAATGTCGAAGATAATGATCTAATAACAGAAATCCCAGATGTGTTTAATAATCTTATTGTCACCTAATAGAGCACCAAGTTCAAAAAGTCATAGATCAGCCAAACGGAAAATACCGGTGACTAATCCGCTTAGCGGTTAATCTGCTGTCCGTAGAGTTAAGATAACCTAAGCAAGTAGTTTGGATCCAGATCATTCGCTTATTACTATGGTATCTAATTAGGATCCTATTTTTCCACTCTGTGTTTAAATACACCAAAAGAGGTCTAATCATTGGTATACAATATAAAGCAGGTAGTAGCTTAACGCAGGTTAAACTTAATGCAGAAAGCTCCTATAGGAGCTTTCTGCATTACTTTTGCCATGCATTAAGCTAAAGCAACCGCCTGCATTTTAAGATTAAAATGTTCACGAATGGCCGCTTAGGACAGGTTCTATTGTTGACTACATTTACAACTAACAAGAATCTTCTAAACATTTGAAAGGTTAATATTTATAGGGAAGAAGTGCATCAAAATCACGTGACCGTAAAATCCCCGAGATTAGTAACCCATAAGGTGACGATATTATTAGGTAAGCCTCCTTCGATTTGTTAATCAGTGATTATAAATATAAGGGATTAAATATAAGTTTTAATAAATACCAACGGCATTCCGAGTAGTACGTACAGAACACTGGCCAATTTAAAGTAGTGCCTTCAATTGGACTAAATTGAACAAGTAAGATTTGTACTTGTTGAAATTAATTAAATTACAGTAAAATCTCTCTATAACGGCCACTAAATTGTGTTAATTAGTTAATATTTAGGGCAGGTGGCATCTTAAAGCAAGGTGAAAGTAAAACAGAGCGCTCCTATATGAGCGTTCTGTTTTGCGTTCACCTTGCTTTAAGATGCCACCTGCTTTTAATACAAAATACTTGATGTAACACATGGTATAAACTATTGTTACAGTCACATAATTCATTAACGAGGAGTCTGTAAAAGCAGGTGGTTGCTTAATGCAGGACAAATGCAATGCAGAAAACACCTATAGGAGCTTTTTTGCCATCCATAAAAATCCAGATTCATAATTCTGAGCGAGACTTGAATAAACGTCCGGATTTATTTCTGACGTTTCGATTTTGTTGGGGAGCATAACTTTATGAATAGACATTTATACGGTATGACCCGTCTTAAGCGACCGTTAAAAATAAGCTTATATCTGGATTTCTACAACAGGTGGTAGCTTAATGCAGGACGAAATCGATACAGAAATCTATAGAAGCTTTCTGTATCACTTGTATCTTGCATTTAACAACCACCTGCTTTTTAAGACTCCTATATTCAGAGCAGAGACATATACCTACAGTAAATCTTATCCTAAGCGGCCATTCATTTATTGAGTATAGTAGTCTTAAAAAGCAGGTGGTTGCTTAATGCATGGCAAAAGTAGTGCAGAAAACTCCTGTATGTTTTGTCCTGCCACCTGCCTTACATACCCATAATTAGGCCTCTTTTTGATGGCCGCTTAAGGCAGATTCTACTGTGGATATCTGATCCTAGATACTTATATAACGATGAAACCAACGGATAGCCTCAAGCTTATCCATTATCTACTGCTAGTATAAACAGGTGAAATAGTGTTTGAACCTTTACTAGATATATACATCTTTTAAAGTCTTTGCAAACAGAGTAGACCCAGATCAGATGACGCCTGTGGAATCGTCTGAGCTGTCTGTTCTGCGTATGTAATTATATGTGCAATGTACATCCCATTCTACATTTAATTTTACGGCAAAAAGTGCATTTGTTCATGTACCATTATAAACATAACTGAATTGATATATCTTGCTTTCAAGCGAAACTCCGTGAAAGAGACTGTACACTTACAGTAAAATCCCTCTAATGCGACCACCAAAACGGGACATAATTCACAGTGGCAAAGGCAGGCGATAGTTTAATGCAGGACGAAAGTTATGCAAAAAGCTTTTGCATAACTTTCGACCTGCATAAAACAACCACCTGCTTATTGAGACAGCCATGTTTATTCATTAAGTGGTCGCATTAGAGGGTGTTTTACCGTACTTGACTGGAGCGAGACTTCTTGACAAAATATACGACCAGGTCGACCACTGATCGGATCACTTTTCCCAAAATTCAATTTTTGACCCTTTGCCTGTTCAATATTTATGTAAGAAATAATGACGTCATGAGTATTCATTAGTTGATATTTTATAATGGCAAATGTAGGAGGATATTTTGGCATTGGTATGAACATAAGGGTCAGATCTATTGTAGAAATGCACAAGCAAACAGAGCAGATCCAGATCAGACGCCTCCTATATGAACCGTCTAATCTAAGTCTTCTCTGTTTGCAAATGCATGAACAGGCGTATATGAGAGAAAATGTTAAGCAAATTAACCCCTTCCGTGCCACGTTGACGGGTCTATGATTTCACATACAAGCAGTTTGGATCCAGATGAGACGCCGAGTAACTCGGCGTCTCATCAGGATCCAAACTGTTTGACACCCTGTGTACTGTTTTATGGAGAAATTGGGTGAAACACATATATTTACACTAGAAGTAAACGAAACTATGTCCAGCAGACGACAATACTGGCACCGAAGGGGTTAAAGAATGGGCAAGTAGATTTTATCTTTCTTAAAGTACCATAACCCTGACCACGACACTATGCGTGGTTACGATAACTAACTTCAACAAAATTAAAACGATGTTTTCTAAATTAAATGTGGATGCATAGTGGACGGACAGCCGGACGGTCGACATATGTGTTGAATAAGATTGCGAAAATATGTTTCTATCTGTCCACTTGTCTACTGATTATTGGTACAAAATAAATCGGAGAGAACATGTATTGTTTCCAGCAGCGATAGGTGACTAAAACTGTTGTCTTTATTAAACAGTAGAAGCTTCGTTTGTTCTAAATTGGAAAACTATAATTACCGAACGGCATGTCACAAATTCACGCGGGAATTTTTCTGCTTTAATAATACAAATCGTCATAATGACGTTTTGTTTGTTGTTTACTTTACCGTCATATAATTGCAATTCTAAGTACAGTTGAACTTCGATATATCGAACTCGGATAATTCGAACTTCGGGATAACTCGAACTAAAAGTTCGGTCCTTCCAAAATCTTACAATACAGAATTGCTCTAAAATGTAGGTCTACAGTAATGCTGAAAGGCATTACTGTAGGCCTGCATTTAGCTCTGAACTTGAGAAATTGTCCAGATTAGAAATCGGATAACTCGAACATATGTTATCTCGAACTAATTTATATAGTCCCTTGAAGTTCGAGATATCGAAGTTCAACTGCACAATGGAATACATAGATATTGACGTATTTTAACAGTTCTCTTTTAACAATTTACCGCATACAGACAATTAACTCCTTAACAAATATATAGAGTAGACCCAGATCAGATTATTCCTGTATGAGCCGTTTTACCCTTTCCCTCATAGGCTATTTTAGATACAATCTCTTTGAATAAATCTACCGAAAAGGAGCATTAACTAGAGAAAAGGAAAATTTTAGAATTTTGTAGTTTGAAACCATTGTGATAAATAGAGCATTTGCTCCTATAGGAGCAAATGCTCTATTTATCACAATGGTTTCACAAAGTGACTTCTACAGAGTCGTCAAAAGTCGTCAATATGAGGGAATTGGTTAATAAGGATATGTTCTGTTTGTTTCTGAAACAAATATGGATTTGATTCTTCAGTTTCTGTCATGACCAAATATTTCCGTGTTCATTTGCTATGATAAATTTAACCTAATTAATATTAATAACGCGTTCACTTCTTACGTGAATATTCGGCAAAGTGTTAAGTTTTATTTATACAGCCTGTGATCTTAAAGACAATTAAGTGTATGTTTATAAATATCTATTTCCAGGTTACAAGAAGCCATGTGAAGGGTTAGACCCAAACTGCAAATATAATTTTCAAAAATATATAACACCGTTATATTCAGAACGGAAACCTAAACAGCTAAAGGAAAAATAAAAATGACGGCAATGCGAATAAACTACGATGTTGATGAGCCTGAAATTGGTGTCGGCGAACTGATAAAGACTCAAAAGTCTAGCTCCAGTACAAGAAGAGAATATCTACGAATGAGAGCGGAGAGGGAGTTGCGAGAAAAACAAGAAAATTTGATGTCACCAATTAGTGAGGAAACTGAAAACCAAGATAATGACATACCTTGCAGCATACCGGATGCAGACACAGCGCTAAGAGCGCAAGAATCAGAACCGGAAATTACGTCATTTCCGTTTGCCGATGCTGTAGATGGACCGGCTGGTAAGAAAGATAACAAACATTTAGAAGCCAGTGGGCATCCAGGTCACAGGCATGGGGCGAAACTGTGCATGGTGTCGGCAGTTCTCCATATGAAGGCACTTGCGCAGCGAAAGCCCAAATCGATAGTTGAACTGAAGAAGAACCCACTTACAACGAAACAGGAGCAAAATCTGAACAAGACAGTATCCGATGATGATTCCGACAGTGAGCCAGAGGAGGAACTCGCCTACTTGAAGAAGTGTCGATACTTAAGAGGTGTGAATGAAGATAAAGAACTCAGTATAGATGAGATATTCGGATAACGACTATTCGGATAAAAGTGATTCGGTTGTCTCTCTACAAAGTATTCAAAATGTTCCACTAGAATGAACATATTCAGACGGAATAGGTTGTTGGACACAGTAGCAATGTAGTTTCATATTGATTAACCCTTAACTCCATGAATATTCATGTAAGAAATAGTAGCATCATTAATATTAATTAGATCATTTGCTATAATGAAACATGGACATAGACATTTTGGCTGTAGTAAAAACGAGTCTACCCTATTTGCAAAGGCGTAGAAAGGCGTATTTATGGAGTAACGGGTCATGAAGCATATATTAGCTCATTTTGGCAGGCACATTTGCAAACAGAGAGTACACACTGGGTTCAAAGTTATAAAACTTCTCAGTCTGAGTCTTAGATCATTCTCAAGTATCTGATTGGTCAGATTCTGAGCAAGCTCAGAATCTGACCAATCAGATGCTTGAGAATGGTATCAGACTCAAGCAAAACATTTTATAACCTCGGGGCCAGATCAGATGGCGCATGTAGAAGATGACTGTTTGTTTGCTATATGATATCGATTCGATTCTACAGTTTCTGCCACTGTAAAAATACTTTGTTCATGGTACTATCATGTAATTTCCATACATGCATTATGCCTTACGTGAATATCCATACGGGAAAGAAATAAGCAAGAAAAGTTGAAAAGAACAAAAAAAGGTGTAGATCTATATCCCGGAAAGAGAAAATGAATATTACAGAGTACCAGATCAGGGTGCGTTCTCAAATACTTAAATCGTCATTTCTCCATCAAACCCTATGTTGTGACCACATTTTAGAATCGTCTCGTAGAGACGAGTCTAAAGAGTGGTCACAGCATAAGGTTTGATGGGAAAATAAAGGAGTTATTCTTGAAAATGTTTTAATGTACACATTTTATCTAGATCTCTGTTTAAGTCTAAAATACCCATCTATATTATTTCTCGAAGGTTTATACATGTATTTGAAAGAAGTAGCTGTCATAATTCACATTATATTTGATCCCCCATTCCTCTGGGAACAATTACATAGGCACTGTTTGATATTGACAGCATAGTTCATATGATAAATTGGCCAGTTTGACAATTGTGCTCTTCGATGTTAAAAGAAGAACTAATCTACCGTTAAAAAATTGTTTGTCATATTGGAATTGTGTTGGTCAGATTATGTGCTTTATGAGTTTGCCTCAAAATCTGACCGACTAAGTACATGTAGATACATGTACAGTAAAACCCCGCTAATGCGACCACCTAAAAGAGGTATGATTCTAGGTGCTAAATACAGGTGGTAGCTTAATGCAGGACAGAAGTAATGCAGAAAGCTCCTAGAGGAGCTTTCTGCATTACTTTTGCCCTACATTTAGCAACCACCTGCTTATAAAGACACCCATGTTTATTCATTAAGTGGTCGCATTAGAGGGATCTTACTGTACGTGGGTATGAACTCTGAAGTTTTGTATTCTGAAGTTTTGTGACCTCTGAACATTAACAAGTCAAAACAGGGTGTTTAGTGTACAATAAAATCTTCATTGTCCGAACATTGAACTACATGGAAATATAATTATCGGTCTTTAAGACAGGTGGCGGCTTAATGCAGGATGAAAGTCATACAGAAAGCTCCTATGGGAGCTTTCTGTATGACTATCACACTGCATTAACATGCTTGTAAAACGGTCTCAATTCATCTTTACTGAATTTTCTGAGTATCGATGTTCTATGAGCTTTCTACATGACTTTCACTCTGTATTAAGCAGCCATCTGCCTACAAAGGCATCAGTTCTTTACTACTGAAATTGCGGAGTACATATATCAAGTTTTTACTATATTTCTAAAACAAAACTCAGGAAAGTAGCTCTGAACGGTCCATTTCTATGATATACATGTATGCTCTGTTCATACAAACGTTACACCAAAACACGTGGCAGGGCTAAATGTGTATTTTTGTATGTGTAGAAATGTTTAGTTTTATGGGTTTTTTTATTGTTATTATTGTAAAACGTAATAAAACCGAAAAAGGCAATCGAACGTTTGAAAGTGTTGTTAGCCCATACCAGCTGTTGACTCGTCAGAACCAAAACTATTTGGCAACTACCGCTGCCAACAATGCATGTTCAATGAAGCGTTCCATTAACCCTGTACGTCATAAATACGCCTTTCTACGCCGTTGCACACAGAGTAGACCCAGTTCAGACGGCTCTTATAGGAGAAGTTTGATCAGGGTCTTCTCTGTCACCTTACCATATAATATAGATATGATTCTACAGTTTCTGTCATTGCCAAAAGAAATTGTGTCGATGTGCTATTCTAACAAATTAATGTAATTAACAATTCATGACATCGTTATTTCTTACATGACTATTCATGAAGTGAGGCGGTTAAAGATAACGTTCGCAAGCGTTCAGCAAGCCCGTAAGCAACAACTTTTTATCTGAACGATCAGTTTAACGTGATGTTGCCAACAGTTGCAAATGTTATACTTTAATTATTCTCCCGCAAATGGCGACCTAACTGATATCTAAAAACTGCTTTGATCCAGATGAGACACCGAGTCGGCCAATGTGTTCGAATCGGGAGTGCAGTGAAACTCCTCCAAACCGGAATTCTAATAGAGAAGAACTTAGACACTTATCTTTAACCCTACTCTGCTTGTAATAACATTTCTCCTTCTTTACCAAAGCCTTGTTGTATAATTACATATATATTCACTGTGTAAAAGTAGTTCGCTATGCAATCACTGCTGTGGAGTGCACTGTTTGCACAATCAACTTGTAAATAGTGCAGAGCCTGATGAGACAGCTCCTGCAGGAGCTGTCTCATCTGGGTCTTCACTATTTACAGGTAGGTATATTGAGGTGAATAGCAAGCGAAGGGTTAACCATTTGCTACATGAGTATTCATGTGAGAAGTAATTACATCATGAATATTACACGTAATTAGATTAATTGTTTTTACGGCACATGGCCACAAGAATGTTAGACAATGACAGAACCTGTAGAATCATATCTATATTGTATCATAAGCAAACCGAGCAGAGTCAGAACACCCTGATCAGACGGCTCCTGTAGGAGTTGTCTGACCTGGGAGTGCTCTGTTCGCATAGGCATAGAAAGACGTACTCGCATTTGTAAACACTTTGGATTCTAGCGGGGTCCTGATCAGACTGTTCCAATATTAACCAGCCGATCTGGGTCTACTCTAAAGAGGTGTTAAAATGTAGCAAAATCAAGTAAAATATCATCCTTGTTCATTTTCTAGATACATGTACATCAAACATAATTAGTTGAGTTCTTAACTGTAAGGCAATGTTTTGTGCACGTGAAAGAATTTGCTTCCATGAGTTGAAGAAATTAGTTAGTTCCAAATTCTACGTATTCGGAATTGATCAATTCTAAGAATCAATATGTTATCACTTGACGTTGAAGTTGAATAAAAACACATTACAGTAAAATCCCTCTAAACAGGTCGTTCAATTTAGTATAAATATTGACCTTGGAGGCAGGTGGCAGCTTAATGCATGGTGAAAGTCATGCAGAATATTCCTCTAGGAGCTTTCTGCATGGCTTCAACCCTGCATTAAGAAGCCTCCTGTCTGGAACTATCTTAATTCACCGGTTTAAAGGGGCTTTTACTGTACATGTATATTATACATGATACATATATGCTATTCATATGTTTAAATTCATATATGACTTGGAAATATCTGACATTATGTTATGTGAAAATCCTAGGAAGAAAATTTGTATCCGTAAAGTAAAAGAAAAAATGACACTAAAGGAACAAAGTGAATGGATAGCAAACCTATATAGAACCGGGAATGAAAACAATGGTAACAAACTAAGGACATACAGACTATATAAACATACATTTCAGACTGAGTATTATGTCAGATCTACTCTAAGAAAAGACAAGCGTAAAACTTTGGCCAAGTTCCGTAGCTGTAACCTTCCTCTAGCAATTGAAACGGGAAGGTACACCCGTCCTAAAACCCCGGTGAGTCAGAGAACATGTAAATATTGTTCAACTGGCAAAATTGACGACGAAATTCATTTTTTAATTAACTGCGCCTTTTTCGACGATTTGAGGTATAGTCTATTCCGTACAGCTTCGGAGGGCAATATTTACTTTAACACATATAGCTCAGAGCAGAAGCTGATATATTTGATGACTGCAGATCATTTACAGCTTAGGGTTGCATCATGCTTACAGAAGATGGTGACCCGTAGGAATACATCAATTATTGTATAACCCATTAGTGCCCAAATTTCTAAATTAAATCGCCCGGTTCTTTTGGGGGCATTTGGGCAATAGCGAGCGATGCAGACCCTGATCGGACGGCTCCGATGGAGGCCCTCGAATCCGGGTCTACACTGTCTGCTTACATCTCAATTGTGTGGAAATGGGCACTGATGGGTTTCTCTATTTTGATATTTTCTATTACAGTGTTTTTTATAACATTGATATAAGTAACCTGGTTTTATCTGTGATATAAACATTTTTATCTCTCACTGTTTTGTAGCAAGTGCTAATCTGTTTATTTGGAATCTGATTCTAGATAATACATGATCTCATAAAAACATTTTTTTAATCTATGCGGTTTGCACTATATACAAAAGTCAGGTGTTTAAATATATATATTTTAAGGAAGCATTTATATGGCTGGAGAATCATCGCTGATGATCATTTTAAGTGTAATATTGTGTATATACGTGTGATAACAGTGTCTCATAGGTCGATTAACGGCCGAGTATAACAGTTTACTAAGAAACATGTCTTATTATTGAACACAGAAACTTTTATATGTGACACTTTAATAAACAAATAAAGTTGAAAGTTGTTGTAACAAACGGACTTCGGGTTAAACAAGATTGCTCTAATTAACACCTTAATAGCCTTCCAGCAGATGCCAGATGTGTGGCGAAAAAAAGGTGTGACAGACAGACGTACAGACAACGGAAAAAATGACCCCTAAATGCCACTAAATGCTAAGGCAGTTGATACAATGAAGATCAAAATCGTGGCTCCCGACTATTGTGTTAAACATATGTAATATAATTATTAATCTGTCATATTTTACCTTTAGCCGGTCGATCATTTTTATATTTACACCTATCTTCATCTACTTGGTTTTAAAGTAAATATTTCTCCATGTGTCAAACAGTGTTGATGCTGATAAGATGCGCACACTCACCAGTCATTCAATATATATGTCAATTTAAACTAGCATTGTTTCTATAGGACAAGGATCGCCCCATTGCGATATTGTCTCAAAATCAAGCACTTTTCAGTTCACTATAATTATATTATATAAGTTCTATAACTCTGATACAAATAGTCGCAGAAAAATGTCCGTTCTTTACGAGCATTTTAACATCAGTGTTGTTCGCCTCTGGAAGTTTGAAGTACACCCTTCATTTGCTGAGGAGTTGGACACAGAAGATTTATGGGGCGTACGAACGGGCGTACTGATGTACGGACGTCCGTTCTTATGGATTGGGTGTACATGTATGTGGCTATTATTTTTTCAGAATAGTCAAATAAAATGAAAATAAACCACAGTAAAACTTATGTGAACAAAATATATTTTTTTCATATAAACAGCAATTGTTAGCGCGAATGGACGGGCGGGCTGGGGGTACGGATGGACGAACGGGCGGACACGCGCAAGGCTAAATCCTTTCCATTTTGTTGGGCATAGAAAATGCAGACTTTCCTTAATTATTGTTCATATTTGTAGAGTGTTGTCGTCTTTGGTAATTTAAAACTAACTTTTCTTTTCAGATGAACAGGCGTAAAATTTACATCAAAACACCAGTTCAGAGACAACAGTGTGGGTTGCTTCTGTTAACCCTTTACTAAATGAATATTCATATAAAAAATAATGGCATCGTGAAAATTAATTCGATTTTTATTTGATAATGACATACGCATAAAGAAAGTTTATATTCGGATTTATACTAGTTCATACGCAGAGTATATCCAGATCAGGAAGGGTTCAAATACGTATATATTGAGTAAGGGGTTAACATCGCGAATTGATCTCAAACTTTCATACTTTTATTAACCTTTTCCCTGGTGAATAATCATCTAAGAATTAATGACGTCATGAATATTAATAAGGTTATTGTTTATAATGGCATATGAACACATGCCATTTTGGCTCAGGCAAAAGCTGTATAATCAGATATATATTACACTATAAGCAAACAGAGCAGACCCTGATCAGACGGCTCCAAAAGGAGCCGTCTGGTCTGGATCCACTCTGTTTGCAGATGGGCGTCAAAATGAGCTTACATAAGAGAAATGGTTAACGCCCAATTTACAATCATAGGTACAGGAGCATACAATATTTCGAATTGGTTATCGGGAACACACAATTATCCAGTAAAGCAAACATGCACCACATTCTTTGTAGACTAAATAACACTATACTCCATGAATATTCATGTAAGAAATAATTACATCACGAATGTCGATGAGTTGATTTATTTTAAAATGCCATATGAACACAGACACTTTGTGCAGGTATACGGAGAAGTGCCGTTTAGGAGAAGTGCCCTTCATTTCTGACAGGGTGGAGAACTGCCCTCCGTTGTAGTTGAGCATAGTAGAAACTGAAGAATCATATCTGTATTATTTCATATTAAGCAAACAGAGCAGACAGCTACTACAGTATCCGTTTGATCTGGGTTTACACTGTTTGCAAAGGCATTTGAAATGACTACCGGTATTTATAGAGTAAACGGGTAACAAAGTTTAACAGAAATAATAGTCTCTTAACCCTTTCCCTGTTCTGTGTTTATTACAAATTTCAATACCAACTGAATACTCATGGACAAAATAGTTATAATGAAATATGAAAGGTTGAACATTGAAGTCATTTTTGAAAGTGAAGAAACAGATCTATGAAATTCTATTAGCAAACAGAGCAGACCCTGATCAGACGGCTCCTATAGGAGCCGTCTGATCTGGGTCTACTCTGTTTGCAAATGCGTGAAAACACGTTTACATGAGGGAAAGGGTTAATGTTGCGATATGGTATTGTAGCGTTGTAGATTCCTGAATAGCTTTTGCTAGTTTCAAATGTAATAATAATAAAAAAAACAACATAAGTTTTGCCTAGAAAATACAAAAGAGTTATTTTCCTATAAATGCAATACACGTACCCCAGCTGTACTGGTACCCGTTTGACTGTCACTTTTGGCCATATCTTAATTGTTTTGTGTATATTTATCAAAGACCTATGATAACACATGTGTTATCATAGGTCTTTGTATTTATTAATTGTTTTGTGTATCGCCAGTGGTTAACATAAGGCGACTATGCAGTTTATCCTAGGGGCATTTTGTCATACAATTTCTAACACATTGTTTCATGTTGCACATGCGAAATCAGTTTATGTTGTGATTGCATAACTAACGGATAGCACTGTGAAGTGGAGGTTAAATGTGTGCATTTAACAAAAACAGAAACCTTTGCATAATAATGTGTTCATTATTGTTTGTTATCGGGAATACTAAACGCCGTTTTAAATGATCCTGCTTTGAAACATTCTGTTGAAGCTTGGCAATCTTAGGTGTGAACAAAATGTTGTGTTTTAACCCTTTCCCTCATATAAACGTGTTTTCACGCATCTGCAAACAGAGTAGACCCAGATCAGACCCGTCTGATCAGGGTCTTCTCTGTTTGCTAATAGAATTTCAAAGATCTGTGTCTTTACTTTCTAAAATGGCTACAATGCCCCACCTTCCATATTTCATAATAACCTTTTTGTCCATGAATATTCAGTAGGTATTGAAATTTGTATTAAACATAGAACATGGAAAGGGTTAAGCATTTATACCATAAACGCGGTTTATAATGCCTTTGCGAACAGAGTAGACCTCGATAAGACGGCTTCTATATGAGCCGTATAATTCGTGTCTTTCTGTTTGCTTTTAAAATTGTATAGATTTGAATCTACAGTGTCTGTCGATTGGAAAAACAAATCTGCTTTCATATCCCATCATAATTATCTAGCTAATAAATATTCATAATGTCATATATTGCATGAATAATCACGGAGGAAAAAGGGTTTAAATGATGTGAATGGCCAGCTGACCTTGAGGAATGTGTGAAGCGGACTGTTGTGTTTAAACAATTACCTCGTGAATATTCATATAGGAAATACAGTAAAACCTCTCTATAACGGCCACTAAATTGCATCAAGTATTTTGCGTTAAAGGCAGGTGGCTGCTTAAAGCAATGTGAAAGAAAAACAGAACGCTCCTATAGGAGCGTTCTGTTTTACTTTCACCTTGCTTGAAGCAGCCACCTGCCCTAAATGTCAACTAATTAACACAATTAAGTGGCCGTTATAGAGAGGTTTTACTCTATACCCAGTGTGAATACGTATTCAAAGAAATTTCAAAGTGACACATGAACACAGGACGGCTAGGCCATGCCAGAAACTGTAGATGCATATGCAAACAGAGCAGATCCTGATCATATGGCTCCTAGTGGAATCGACTGATCCGAGTCTCCAATGTCAGCAAATGCATGAAACAGTGTCTCTATGGGGGGAAAGGGGATGCGAACATGCTTCAAGCTCGGTCATAACCCTTTACTGTATGCATATTTATACAAGAAATAATGACATCATGAATATTAATTAACTCAATATTTACAATCGCAAATTACGACCAAAGGAAATGTTCATCATGACAGTATCTGTAAATAAAATCGATCATATTTCATAAGCAAACAGAGTAGACTCTAATCAGACGGCTCCTATAGGAGCCGTCTGATCTGGATCTACTCTGTTTGCAAAAGCGTAAAAGGGCGTATTTATGGAGTAAAGGGTTAAGGTATATTATAACCCATTAGTCCATTATACGTCATTTAACTCCTATGCAAACGGTTTATCTAGTTAATATTCATGATATCTGATCATTATTTCATACATGAATATGCATGAAGTAAAGGATGAATGTTGTTTTTTTTTCATATATTCTGCAACATCAACAATAGTGATCCTCAGTACCAGTTTTACATATTTCTCAGAACTGCAGTTGAGCTCATTAACTACGCAATAGAAAACGTAAACTAAGTCTAGCCATTGACACGCAAATGTTGTGTCGTTATATTGATTTGCTGTAGCTTAAACACTACTTATAAATGAACTATCAACAACCAGGGCCTGCTGCAGTTCATCTAAATTTGGGCTGAGCGCTCAGGACGGACATTTTTCAAATTGTGTGATACATTTGGTTTGGACCATGGCTAGTACTGGCCGTTTAAAATGTCTGACGAACAAACTCTACAGATACAAATGGATGACACTGCTGGTGGTGTGCTTAGCAGGTAAGACAACGCCGTTCACCATTTTAACACTTTAATTAACCTCCATAGACTATTTTTAGACCAAACCTCTTTGAATGAATCTACCGAAAAGGAGCATTTACTAGAGAAAAGGAAAATGTTTTAATTGTGTAGTATAGAAACCATTGTGATAAATGTATCTCAATACGTAGTTTCAAGAAGTGGCTATTACAGAGGCATAGAAAGGTAAAACAGAATACAGAACATTTTATCTGGCATAAGATGTATATGTATATACATTCAAAGCCTTAACCACATACTGTTAACCCATTACCTCATAGACTATTATTAGATACAACCTCTTTGAATAAATCTACCGAAAAGGATCATTAACTAGAGAAAAGGAATGTTTTAGAATTTTGTAGTTTGAAACCATTATGATAAATAGAGCATTTGCTCCTGTAGGAGCAAATGCTCTATTTGTCACAATGGTTTCACAAAGTGACTTTTACAGAGTCATCAAAAGTCGTCAATATGAGGGAAAGGGTTAATAGCAAACACATGAAAACGATTTAGAGGAAGAGAATATTTTCGTAGGAGAACTAAATTGTCATTTAGACATCGTTTCATTATTTTTGTTATGGTGGTAATTAAATTCAACAAATCAGACAGTTTTGACTTCGTATACACTGTGTGTATGTATACTCGTGTATAGTGTACTTGGTTTGTCAACCAACAATCAGCCATACTTTAAATTAACCCTTCGCTTGCTATTCACGTCAATATACCTACCTGTAAATAGTGCAGACCCTGATGAGACAGCTCCTGCAGGAGCTGTCTCATCAGGGTTTGCACTATTTACAAGTTGATTGTGCAACCAGTGTACTCCACAGCAGTGATTGCACAGCGAAATACTTGTACACAGTGAAGATATATGTAAGTCTACAACACGGCATGGGTAAAGAAGGAGAAATGCATTTTAAAATTCAGCAAGCGAAGGGTTAATCTCAAGCGCGCGTGTATTACACACAAGACTGAATCGAGTTCTCGGGTCACATTAACACGCACGGAAATGTCATGGCTGTTTATTCACTGATTATTCAAATCAATAAAAAGTGGATATACAGGTATTATAAGGAGCACGTGCTATCGCTCCCGTAGAAAACAGCCACAACTCTATATAAAACAAGGACGTTTGCTTCACATTTCAAAGCTGTTTGTCATGCATTTTATTGAACAGGATGTCAAACAGTTTATTCTGACAATATTCATTCTAACCATTTCTCTCATGAATACATGTAACCCTTTCCCTCAATTATTTAACGATGCACTACTCCATAGTTTTTCATTAACTGAGTTTTAAACCCATTACCTCATAGGTTATTTTAGATACAACCTCTTTGAATAAATCTGCCGAAAAGGAGCATTAACTAGAGGAAAGGAACATTTTAGAATTGTGTAGTTAAAACCATTGTGATAAATAGAGCATTTGGGAAAATGCTCTATTTATCACAATGGTTTCACAAACTGACATTTACAGTCGTCAATATGAGGGAATGGGTTTAAATGTCCCCGATGAGTCTTCTGATCTGAGACTATACTATTTGCTTATGTCCGTTTCAGCCTTTAGCTTGCTGAGCAAATTATTTATAATTTTACGTAACTTTTCACCCACTACATTTTAAAAAGTCTAGCTATTATCTACCAAAATGCTATCAGAGTGTCAAACATTTTGGATCCTGATGAGACGCCGAGTTACTCGGCGTCTCATCTGGATCCAAACTGTTTGCATAGGTAATTACCAATCCGCCCTAATCAACCTAAAGGTTGGGGGACACTGGTCACTATTGGATTAATTAGCGTCCATTTTCTCAATTACTTATGACTTATTAAATTTCCACTACTAAGGACAAGGTCATACATCAAGGTCAAATGTCAAATTACGGGTCAAATGTATATTGGCGATACTCGGGGACATAGTTTTTCACAAACACATTTTGTTACCTATGACATTCCTATAGGAGCAAATGCTCTATTTACCACAATGGTTTCAAATTCTAATTTTTTTCCTTTTCTCTGGTTAATTCTCCTTTTCGGTAGATTTATTAAAAGTGGTTGGATCTAAAAAATAACCTATGGAGGAATGGGTTAAGGCCTTTGATAACAGAGGAGACCCAAACCAGGCGGCTCCTATAAGAGCCGTCTGATCAGGGTCTGCTCTGTTTGCTTATGAAATTAAAGTACACCTGACATTACTAGTTTTGTTTCTATCAATACTACAATCTGCTTACATACATGTATATCGTTATAGAAATTCAGCTAATAAATATTCATGACGTCATTATTCTTTATATAAATATTCATCAGGGATAGCTGATCCCTCCGAATAGTAGATTTTGTCATTACTTGTATCTTTTCTGTTTCAGTTCACATGGTGTTGAAGCAGGCAGAGGACTCGGGTATGTTAATTAGTCCCCTACCGGCGACAGCCGAAGGAAACTATAGGTTTTGGCTCCGTCTGTTCGTCTGTCAGTCTGTCCATCTGTCCATCTATTCGTCCGTCAATCAGTTGTCCGCATTTGTTTGGAAGTGGTTTGGGGTATTAACTTTATAATTGGCATAAAGCTACATTTATGAGTTACAGCTTAATGTCGAATCTCGCTCCGTTTGATTTTTTCAGAGTTATGGTCCTTAAACTTGAAAATTTTCGTCAATTTTTCATTTGCCCGGACTATTTTGAAAGTAGCTAGAGATATTAACTTTATATTTGGCATAAAGCTAAATCTAGATGAGTGACAGCTTCGAATCTCGGTCTGGTTGAACTATTTTTGCCAGAGTTATGGCCCTTGAACTTGATTTTATATGCCTAGGTTTGAGCATTAAAGTTGAACGTAACAAAACAAAAATACTGGCCTTATTAAATGACATTGCATGGCAGTAGTCATATCTTTGCTATGAATTTTAAATGAGTTATCTCCCTGTTTGACGTATATTTTTTGTTCAAAGTTACACTTTTTTAAAACAAAAACACTTAAACTGCTCTGATCTAATAGTTCGACCACTAAGGGCCTTTGTCAAAGATTATCATGTCAAAATACAAGTCACATTTTTGTTACATGCATTCAGCCATAAATCTTTGATTTTATGGCTGAATACATGTAACAAAAATGTGACGTGTATTTTGACATGATAATCTTTGACAAAGGCCCTTAGTGGTCGAAATATTAGATCAGAGCAGTTTAAGTATTTATGTAATATATTAATTCCCTATTTTGGAATATTTTCTTCATTGTAAAACAAAAACAACACGGGATATTGTCATGAAACAGTAAAACATATCAGAAGCAACCATAAAATGGTGTCCACGTAGTCGTTTGTTCATGTCCGTTGTTTGTACAGTGCGCCCTCTCTACAACGACACCCTTTGGGATACGAATATTGTATGTGTTGTTCAGAGGGAGTTGTTATTGGGAGGGAAAATCAAACATAATTAGCTTGTTTGCAGATCCCCAGATAAGGTGTATTTCGTGAACTTAAACCGTTATGCCTCTATCAAACCCTATGTTGTGACCACTCTTTAGAATCGTCACTTTGTGACGATTCTAAAGAGTGGTCAAAACATAGGGTTTGATGGAGGCATAAAGAAAATACCATGGAAAAAAGTTGTTTTTGGAGCCTTGTTGTTTCGGAAACAGTGACATGCGTTGTTGTAAGGAGGGACTCGTTATTGAGAGGGCCGTTGTAGGGAGGGAGCACTGTAGAAGCTTGTTGAAGTGCGTCCCGTTTTATACTATACAGTTGAACTTCGATATTTCGAACTCGGATAACTCGAACTTCGGGATAACTCGAACTATAAGTTCGGTCCATCCAACATCTGCAACACAGAATTGTTCTAAAGTGTATCACTACACATATATAGAAACACATGTGACAGCTTAATGCATGTCTAAATGCAGCTATTGGTCAGATTATAAATCGGAGGACTCGAACTTCTGTTTTCTCGAACTAATTTAAATAGTCCCTTGAAGTTCGAGATATCGAAGTTGAACTGTATATACATATTTTGACACTTTTGAACAATCGTAACTACTCGCCGTATTCCGTCAGAGTTCGGAATATAGTCGAGGTGTTCCGAGTGACTTTTGCATCAATATTTATTTACCGTTTCCCTTTTGAATATTCATGTAAGCGATTATGACGTCATCAATATTTATCAGCTGACTTTGTAATGTCTGTTCTTGGTCTACTCTGTTTGCAAAAACGTGAAAAAGACAAAAGACAGACCTTGTATGAAGGAAATGGTTAAACAAAGGGTTTAAGTGTAGACAGCTCTTTAAATACAGTTAACCCTCATTACAACGGAGGTGTTTGTTTCCTGACATTTTGCTGGTATAACGAGGTTGCCGTTATAACGAGTTTAAATATGAAAGGAACCATATGGCCAGATTTAAACTAGTTCTTACAGGTGAACGCTTAGTGCAGAGCACAAGAAGTGCAAAAAGCTCCCTTTGGGAGCTTTTTTCCCTTCTTGTGTTCTGCCTTAAGCGATCACATGTCTTATTGGCAGTGCACCTATTTATTCAGTGGTTGTTTCAAAGACTTAACGGTGATTTTGTTTCAATGCATGCTGGTGGTATAATGAGGGTGCCATTGTAACGAATGCCGGTATAATGAGGGTTCACTGAAACAAGCAATGTAATATTCACTATCTAGTCCACTTTCCACTTTAACCATCGATGGCAAAGTCTAAAATAAGGGTGAAATAATGTACGGACAACACATGAATGTACACATATTGATCAATATGTAATTGCCTTAGGGTCAAATTTTACATTTTTCAGTTCACGTGGGGCTAATTAGACTCATTTCCCAGTTCATTGATGATTCAACCTTTTACTCCATAAATACGCCTTTAGACGCCTTTGCAAACAGACAACACCCATATCAGACGGTTCGTGTAGGATTCTAACAGGAGCCATGTGATCTGGGCCTACTCTTTGTGCAAATGTGTGAAAATGCGTTTATAAAAGAGAAAGGGTTAACCCTTCGCTTGCTAATCGCGTCAATATACCTACCTGTAAATAGTGAAGACCCAGATGAGACAGCTCCTGCAGGAGCTGTCTCATCAGGGTCTGCACTATTTACAAGTTGATTGTGCAACCAGTGCACTCCACAGCAGTGATTGCACAGAGAAATACTTGTACACAGTGAAGATATATGTAATTATACAACATGGCATGGGTAAAGAAGGAGAAATGTATTTTAAAATTCAGCAAGAGAAGGGTTAAAAAAAAATCCCTTACACTCTGATATCTTACAAGTTTTACTTGTTTGTTCAAGCTTTAATATTTTATTTCTCAAAAGATACATACGCATTAATACGCCTCTGCAAGCAGTGTAGATCAATATATACAACTTCCATAAGACCTGTCTGACCAGGGTCTGCTTTGTTTGCTTTTGTGGTGGTACATATCTGATTCTACAGCATATGCCTTAGCCAAAATGCCATGCATGTGTTCTTAACTTCTTATACTTTTATAATAAAAAACAATTAATTTATATTCATTATGTTATTGTTTCTTTCATGAATACTCACGCAGAGAAGGGCTAAGATGTCAAATAAACTAGATCTCAACAAGACGCCATGCGTTTTATTCGGCCCCAACCTGTTGCAAATGCCAATTATGAAAAGACTGAACCATTCCGCTCATACAAATGCAGTTTTCCGCCTTTATAAAACGAGTAGACCAAGATCAGGGTCTGTTCTGTTTTCGTATGAAATTATAATAGATCTGATTCTACCGTTTCTACCAATACCAAAACAGTCTGTGTAAATATACCTTGATAAAAATTTAGCTAATAAATATGCATGGAGTTTTTAGCTTTTACATGAATATTCAACAAGGAAAGTGATAAGTTGGTAAATGTCTATACAAAACGGTAAGTGTATCGACTATGCACAACAAACAGCAGGAAATTATTGTTGTAAAATTTGTGCAGTAAAACCTCTCTATAACGGCCACTAAATTACATCAAGTATTTTGTGTTAAAGGCAGGTGGCTGCTTAAAGCAAGGTAACAGTAAAACAGAACGCTCCTATAGGAGCGTTCTGTTTTACTTTTACCTTGCTTTAAGCAGTCACCTGCCCTAAGTACCAACTAATTAACGCAATTTAGTGGTCGTTATAGAGAGGTTTTATTGTACATGTATCCTCGTCTGTTAACCCTGATCAGACAGATGTTACGGGGTATACTATTGAGTCTATTGATTCTATTTGCCTTTGATAAAATATTATTAAAGAATACATCAGAGATACCATGACCTTATCGACCAGCAAGTGTCATCTATAGTGAGAAAAGGTGTAAAGAAGGGTGCATTTGTTACCTAAACTTTTAAAAACAACCAAAAAGTTTATTAACCCATTCCCTCATATTGACGACTTTTGACGATAAATAGAGCATTTGCTCCTATAGGAGCAAAAATGCTTTATTTATCACAATGGGTTCAAACTACAAAATTGTAAAAAAAATCCATTTCTCTAGTTAATGCTCCTTTTCAGTAGATTTGTTCAAAGTGTTTGTATCTAAAATAGCATATGAGGTAATGTTAGCACTCAGAAACTAAAAATGTAAGTCGATTTTAGACATTTGACCGAGTATCCGTGTAATTGGCCCCTTCCCTAGTTTCTACCATTACCAAAAATGCCTGTTTGCATATGTCATTGTAAAAATAATAGCTAATACATATTCATGATTTCAATACTTCATTACATGAATAATGTATTTAACCCTTTCGCTCATATAAACGTGTTTTCACGCATTTGCAAACAGAGTATGCCCAGATCAGACGGCTCCTACAGGAGCCGTCTGATCAGGGTCTACTCTGTTTGCTTATAGAAATTGATAGATCTATTTCTTTGCTTTCTAAAATGTCTACAATGATTCCACCTTCCATATTTCTTTGTAACTTTCTTGTCCAGGAATATTCAGTAGGTATTAAAAAATTTGGAATAAACATAGAACAGGGAAAGGGTTAAGAAGAAAATGGTTAAACGGTAATGTGTGAAACATTGTAGCTTGAGCCATCCGACTGAAATGACTGCTGTTTCATTTGAGGTGAAACTAAAGCATTCTGTTGTGTTCCTAAGTCCATATTTTAAGGGAGCAACACGGATATCTTGTTGACATCATATGGCACTAGTTTTATTATTATTTACTATTCTGATGGTGTGTCTAGTGGTAACGCGCTTGACTATCAGTCCGGAGGTCCGGGGTTCAAATCCCGGTCCCTCCCGGACATTTCAGAGACGCTTTTCCGCGTCTCCCACCCGCACCTCCTCTCCACCCAGGGGTTAAAATGGGTACCTGTGAGGGTCACTCGCCGGTACTGCGGCTGCATGATTGCGCCATATGTTAGCAGTGCTCAATATTGTAGGCCAATGACTCAATGACCAGGGGAGTAAATGTACAGTCGGCTGAGCGGTCATTCGGACTGAAAGTAGACTATAACTAGGTACTTTTTTACCCTCTGACGCTTTGCATAAATGCTTTTTTCTTATTACATTAGTGGAGGACGGGCAGTCTCAACATCACAGAAACGAAAGCGGATGTTCGTCTTTTTTTTTTTTGGTTAGCAATCGAAACACTTTGGCGGTCAGGGTTTATGGCTGATCAACCTTGTTTGGAATTTGGACGAAGAACTCCGACTTTTCTAGCTCTCGTACAGATAACAGTGACTGTTAAAGTTTTATCGTAACATTACTGTCTTAAAATGCGTTAACAGTTGCATAAAACTGTAACAGTTAAGTAAACAGACATGTGGTGTCATCACCACCACCGAGCAATATCAGAGGTGCAGATAAGAAGCGTAAATTTAAACATTTTCAACAATAGCTGCTTTATTTCTCCACCAAACCCTATACTGTGACCACTCTTTAGAATCGTCCCGAGGAGACGATTCTAAAGAGTGGTCACAGTATAGGTTTGTTGGAGAAATGGCGATTTTAATATTCGGGTGCGGACCTTTATCTAAAGCCCTGAAGATGCATTTTCCTTGTAATCGTTTATATTCAAGTAAAACATATAAAATAGTCTTTTTTTCGAACTTTGTCTGTATGGCTAAAGCACGATATCCATTTATTGTTAAAACACGATGTCCATATATTCCTAGTAAAACACGATGTCCATTTATTGCTAAACACGGTGTCCATTTATTGCTAGTAAAACACGATATTCATTGATTGCTAAAAACGATATCCATTTATTGCTAGTAAAATACGATATCCATTTATTGATAAAGCACCATACCCACTTATTGCTAGTAAAACACGGTATTTATGTGATTTCAGCTGTAGCAGGCAAAAAGAAGGTCAATATGGCACGATTACTTCAAGAAGAACCCAGACCAAGTCTGTGATTTGACGATTTACTTTTTTATTCTTAGCAGATTGCAATAGAACCTGTCCTAAGCGACCATTCATTTATTGAACATAGGAGTCATATAAAGCAGGTGGTTGCTTAATGAAGGACGAAAAGTAATACAGAAAGGTTCTACAGGAGCTTCCTGCACTACGTTTGCCCTGTATTAAGCTACAGCCTGCATTACAGATCCAATAGTAGACCTTTTTTGACGACCGCTTAAGACAGGTTCTATAGTATGTACCATGTTTTTGATACTACATGGCAATAAAAAGTTACATGGTCCAACTGATTGGATACAGATCTACATAAGTATACTTGACATTCTAGCTCATAATAATTAAATTAAGTCACGAACCGTTTGGTTTTCACAATGTATTGCTGGATTACAGAAAATATTTGAGTATTCCTTTCAACTGGAAGCCTAAGATCTCCGAATAACATAATTTTAGAGTCTGATCTACAAATAGGACTGGTGCTATAAACAGTTTAATCCGAACAGTGGACACTACAGCAGGTAATGTTCAGTACTTTCGACAGAACCGCAATGACAAAGAAGATAATCTACTATTTGTTTCTGAAATAAAACACGGTTGAGAGAACTGCAGTTTGTTCGCAAGCGGTGTGTAATACCTGCCCTTTTCGACTTCCACAGTTATAAAATTAAGGTGGCTTCGACGTTTTGCATTGATTAAGTGAATTTTTGAAGTTGTTTAAGGATCCAGATTTTTTAATATCTTGAGGCAGAGACATATACATACATATGTATGTACATGTATCTGCTTGAGACAAAGAGTTCCACAGGGTTATTTCAGAGGGAAGAAAGGACTCAGCATAGACTTTAGTTAGAGAGAAAAGGATTCGGGGATTGACTTATCTCTCTGGCACCTTATCAATATTACTTAACAGTGATATAGGACGATTATTGCTAACAAGTCCTGGATCACCTTTGTAAAAAATGCACACACATGCGTTTCTTTCATATATATCTTTACTTCCTCCAAATTTGAAGATTACAGACCGCATGTAAATAATCATGTCAGAAATACAACAACAGTGACAACATACAAGGACAATACAACAGACCTAACATTCATACTACATATACACATAGTACATACACAACCTATGACGCAAATACAAAATTATAACTCATGCATGTACCCTGTCAGTACGTCTCTAACCGAAACGAAAAGTAGATACTGTACTCAGTACTCAGGCAAAGAGAACACATTATTTATATCATCAGGTCCGGATGCTTTCCTTAACGGAAGGCATTCTAAAACAGTTTGAACTTCATCGACAGTGAAGGTTAGTGTTGAAAAGGTAGATTTGTTCGGCAGAATATAAGGAACGTCAGTGTTTTCGTCTAATAGAAGTGTTTGCCTTGCAAAGAAATCATCGAGAAGGTTTGCTTTTTCATTGTCATCATTGACTATTATATTGTTATTGACCAAAGCAGGAATTGACGGATTGTCGTTATCAATGATAAAAGATTTCATGGTTTTCCACGAATCGCGTGAAGAAATGTTTCCTGGTGCAAGTTTGTTGGACAATGTATTATAAGATTCCTGTTTTGCGCTACGAATGAGAAAATCAACTTCACTGCGTAGTTTTTTTTTAATTTATCCCATTGTCTATTGTTAATTGATTTCTTTGCTTTTTATATGCCCTTTTCCTCGACCTTATTTTACGTTTAATGAGTGACGTTATCCAAGGAGGTTCCCATGTTTTAACAGTAATATTTTTGTTAAGAATAGATTGCAAAGAACTTTTAATTAATTTTATTTGTAACTTGTTTTGCATATTTATCAATATCGTCGTAAACCAAATCCGTCCATTGCGTGTTACTCGCTTTATGCATACGCAGATTGAAATCGCATTTATCATATTGCCAAATAGTTTAAAGGACATCGTTTTGTTTTTCTTGAATTTATAAATTCCATATGTAAAAAGGTAGAAAAAAGGTAAAGATGAGGTTTATAGTCTGGAACTTTATACATTGTACATATTCTCCCGACTTCACAATGTTTTTCTTGAATTTATAAATTCCGTATGTAAAAAGGTAGAAAAAAGGTAAAGATGAGGTTTATAGTCTGGAACTTTATACATTGTACATATTCTCCCGACTTCACAATTTTTACTGAATGATTTAACAAACTTGGATTGCAGACGACAATTAGAAATTTGGCGCCGAAAGGGTTAATGATGGTTACCATTATGTATACTCTACCTTAACCCAATGTTGCCTGACTTTTTTCATAAGACCAACCTATTCTTACTAGTCTGTTGTTAATTGTGTTGCAGCTGTGATAAAGCAATACGACGTCATCTTGAACAGCTACATGAGAAGCGGAAGTACGCTTTTAGGACTGGTTCTCGGTCATCGAGACGACACGTTTTATATGTACGAGCCTCTGTGGAAACTCTCCCGCTGGACGTACTGGCGGGGCAACGATACGGTCTGTAGACTGGACAACCCTGAGTGCAGGTACAGTAACGCTTATGCCGCCACGCACTACATGACTCACATTCATACAAACGGCTTGGATCCAAGTTACCCGAGTTACTCGGCGTCTCATCAGTGTCCAAGTTGTTTGACATTCGATCAAAAATTAGAAGTAGTCAAAATTGCACCAAATCCAAATTTTAAGAGTTACATGTATTATTTATTACATGTACGAATTAGATAGCAAATACTCCCCCCCCCCCCCCCCCCCACCAAACACACACACACACACACATTCCCCACAGGCACACTCCCACCTCAATCCCCCCGCCGCCCCCGGGCATTGGCAACACCAATTGTGTTTGGATTTTAACTCTTTAACCGACAACGACAAATAGTGCAGTCCCAAATCAGACTCTGCATTTTCTAAGTGACGTCTGGTCAGGGACCCCAGGGCTTGTTATCTCTTGTTCTTGAGGTTTATTCCTTTGAAATCTGCATTTATCTATCCCCATTTTTCATTTTACCGATATCTCGAACTTCAAGAGGCCATGCAAATAACTATGAGCTAACAGAAGTTCGAGTCATCCTATTTCCAATCTGGACAATTTCTCACGTTCACAGCTTAATGCAAGGCTAAAGTAATGCTGAAAGCTCCTGTAAGAGCATTCAAGATTACTTTCGGCATTGCGTAGCGATACATTTTAGATCAATTCTGAATTGTAAATGAATGACCGAACTTTTAGTTCGAGATATCCCATGTTTCGAGATATCCCATATTTCGAGATATCAAGGTCCCACTGTACATGTATCACTGTTAACCCTTCGCTTGCTGTTCACGTCAATATACCTACCTGTAAATAGTGAAGACCCAGATGAGACAGCTCCTGCAGGAGCTGTCTCATCAGGGTCTGCACTATTTACAAGTTGATTGTGTTACCAGTGCACTCCACAGCAGTGATTGCACAGCGAAATACTTGTACGCAGTGAAGATATATGTAATTATACAACAGGGCAAGCGAAGGGTTAACCCTTTATTCCTTGCAGTATGATGTTAGAAATAACGATATCATGAATATTAATTAGATTAATTTTATAATGGCACAATAACACAGAAATAGTTAGCCATGGTAGAATCTTTAGAATATTATCTATGCTATTCAACAGGCATTCACAGCAGACCCTGATCAGGCGGATTCTATATGAGCCGTCAGGTCTGGTTCTACTATGTTTGAAAACGTCGAATAAAGGCTTATTTATTGAGTACATGTAAAGGGTTAAATGAACTCTTATTCTCAATTTTGTTCTTAACCTTTTACCTCATATGCTTTTTTTTTAGATCCAAACTCTTTGAACAAATCTACCGAAAAGGAGCATTAACTAGAAAAAAGGAAAGTTTTAATTTTTTTTAGTTTGAAACCATTGTGGCAAATAGAGCATTTGCTCATATAGGATCAAATGCTCTATTTTTCACAATGGTTTGAACAGGAGACTTTTGTAGAGGCGTCAAAAGGCGTCATATGAGGGAATGGGTCTTAAATGTTTGTTTTAATCTCTGTTTTTTACAGTGCATGTACTATGGTAAATAACTGCAATACTTTTTTTTAATTCTTATAGAACTCTCGCACCGGATATGAACATGGATAAATCTTTCGCCAACAACAAGAACACGAACAGGTATCTATAACTCCTTCGTTACTAAATAGTAGACGTGTGTGTCATCTGTTCTCATCAATTAATCAGGGGAGGTGATTCAAACAAAGTACAGACCAACAAACTGTTTTGAGTTGCCTACCTTGTTTTTAAAGATAATCCTTTACTTTATTGTTTAATTTATTATACAATCAATCGACCATTTGTTGCACATAGTTTAGTACATGTATTTATAACAAGTACATAAGCAAATGAGTTGAGAAGCTGAAGGTATATTTACGTGATATGTATTATTTCTTATAATTAATGGGAACTCATCCACACATGTTTTCGCTCGTAGTTTGCTTATGTACTTGCTATAAACATAATGGACTGATATAATAACTGATTGATAGATTGATTGATTTATAAATTGATTGATTGATTGATTCAATAACTGATTGATTGATTGATGATTGATTGATTGATTGATTTCTAAACTGATTGATTGATTTCTAAATTGATTGATTGATAATTTGATTGATTGATTGATTGATTGATTGATTGATTGATTGATTGATTGATTGATTGATTGATTGATTGATTGATTGATTGATTGATGGATGGATGGATGGATGGATGGATGGATGGATGTATTGTTTTTGATAACTGAATACAGTAAAAACCCGATAATTCGAATACTCAAATACGCATCATTACTGATCTACAGACATGTTGCAGATTAACCCTTTCCCTCATATAAACATGTTTTCACTCGTTTGCAAACAGAGTAGACGCAGATCAGACGGCTCCTAGAGGAGCCGTTTGATCAGGGTCTACTCTGTTTGCTAATGAAATTTTATAGACATGTGTCTTTAGTTTCTAAAATGGCTACAATGCTCCATCTCCCATATCTCATTTGAACTATTTTGTCCATGAAAAATCAGTAGGTTATGAAATTTGAAATCAACATAGAACAGGGAAAGGGTTAAGCAACCATCTGCCTAAAAGGGGGGGAAATCTTTTATGATAACAGTTCGAACTGTCGAGGTTTTACTTATTCTAATAATTCATTAGTATTTGGAATCACTGAGAAAGACAAAGCTAGATGAGAATATCCGAAAATACAGGTATATACATGTATGTATTATATACAGTAAAATCTCGATAACTCGAACTCTCAAACAAGTACATGTACTATTACGGTTTAAAACCAACCTCTTTGAATTAATCTACCGAAAAGGAGCATAACTATAGAAAAGGAGGATTTTAGAATTGCGTAATTTTGAATCCATTGTGATAAATAGAGCATTTGCTCCTACGGAGCAAATGCTCTATTTGTCAAAATGGTTTCATAATGTGCTACTTACAGAGGCGCCAAAATGCGTCACTAGGAGTGAATGTGTTAAGACATGGAGCAGCTTAATTCAGGCTGAAAGTCATCTGCCTAATTAGTTCCCAATGCTTCTGTACTAAAACTTTGAGTTAACAGGTTTAACCCATTCCCTCATATTGACGCCCTTTGACGCCTCTGCAAAAGTCACCTGTTGAAACCATTGCGATAAATAGAGCATTTGCTCCTATAGGAGCAAATGCTCTATTTATCACAATAGTTTCAAACTACGAAATTTTAAAAATTTCATTTTCTCTAGTTAATGCTCCTTTTCGGTAGATTTATTCAAAGTGGTTGGATCTAAAAATAGTCTATGAGGGAATGGGCTAACTGTTTCAACTACAATACTAGTACCTTAATTTGTATACAATAGAACCTGACCTAAGCGGCCATTAAAAAGCAGGTGGATGCTTAATGCAAGAAAAAGTAATGCAGAAAGTTCCTATCGAAGTTTTCTGCATTACCCTTGACATGCATTAAACTACCACTTGTCTTGCAGACCCATAGTTATACCTCTTTTCTGATGACGGCTTAACCCTTTCCCTGATATTGACGACTTTTGACGACTCTGTAAAAGTCACTTTGTGAAACCATTGCGATAAATAGAGCATTTGCTCATATAGGAGCAAATGCTCTATTTATCACAATGGTTTCAAACTATAAACTTCTAAAATGTTCCTTTTCTCTAGTTAATGCTCCTTTTCGGTAGATTTATTCAAAGAGGTTATATCTAAAAATAGCCTATGAGGTAATGGGTTAACCCTTTCGGCGCCAAATTTCTAATTGTCGTCTACAAACAACTTTTGTTTAAGTCATTTGGTAAAATAAGGAAATACGATAAATAAATGCAAATTTCAAAGGAAATAAAGTACAGATATAGAACTAGAGTTTGAGACAAAAAGTGAAGTCCCTGATCAGACGCTGCCTTTAAAAAGCGGCGTCTGATCTGGGACTGCACTATTTGTCGTGGTGCATTTTGCGACTTTGGCGGTGAAAGAGTTCTACGGTACATGTATGTATATATAGAAGATATTACATTCGTATTCAATTACTGTTTATTGTTATCAAACCTATTGACTAAAATAATCTTACACGAGGATTGCCGTGTGTCATATTTATTTTAGTAAACGACTTTATTACAGATTACTAGTACATGAATACGAATGTGATTTTTTTTTATCACAAGAATAAGACCCAGAAAACAACTGGCGCGTTTTCCTATATATATCCGACTTACATACGTCATTTGCGTGTTATATTACACGTGTGTAGTTTTGTGTACAAAACTCGTTATATTAACCCATTTGCTCCCAGTGGATTCTTCCATTTTTATACATTGGATTAGTCTATTTTTTTTTATCGAAGGGGTGTCTGGTCTAAATTTTCATTTTTGTTTTGTTTTATATTGAATTTCCTATCAGCAAACGGTGTAGACTCTGATCAGACGCCTCATTATGCGGCATCTGATCAGAGTCTACACTGTTTGCCTACGTCCCATATATGGGATCGTGGGAGCAAATGGGTTAAGTTGGTAATAAACTTTGTCACGTGATAATTTCTTTTTATAGCCCTGGCGGATCTCTCTTTATGGCAAATAAGATACTAATGAAAATCTACGATTGTTTGTTCAACGATTTCGAAAGGACTGTGGTAGAAGACAATTTAACGGCTCGTCTTGGAGGTGAATGTTATAGACAGTTATTTCAATGTATTAGCCCCATCCCTGTGGAATATTCATATCAGAAATTCATAATAACATCATGAATATTCATTAGGCTGATTTTTTAAATGCAATTAGTCAGGTCTATTATGATTTCATAAGCAACCAAAACAGACCCAGATCAGACGGCTCTTACAGGCGTCGTCTGATCTGGGTCTATTCTGTTTTCAAAGGCTTGAAAAAACGTTGGTGTGAAGGAAAGGGTTAACTCTAAGTTTGTGTAAACATTATTTTTGCGTAAACTCCGATATGACAGACTCTCTACTTACTTTTGATTCGTTTAGGCTTTTGGGAAACCTTTTTAACGAATATTAACCCATTCCCGTTTAGGCTATTTTTTAGACCCAATCTCTTTGAATAAATCTACCGAAAATGAACCTTTACGCTCGTACTACCGAATATGATTTTTTAGGATTGAGTAGTTTTTAAACCATTGTGATAAATAGAACATTTGCTCCTATCGAGCAAATGCTCTATTTATCACAATGGTTTTAAGGAGTGTTTTACAGAGGCGTCAAAAGGCGTCAATATTGGAGAATGGGTTAGAAAGCTTGGATCCTGATGCGACGTCGAATTTCTCGATGTCTCACCTGGATCTAAGTTATTTGTTAATGCCAGTAGGTCGCGCTTAGTAGGCTAAAGGTTATGTGTGGTATTACATGGCCATTGAAGTATTTATCAGGTAACGAAATAGTGGGTTCAGTTTTGAGCAAAGAAGATTTTATTGTACAGACGAAACTGTCTTAAGCTTCTATCAAAAAGAAGTCTAATTATGGATATGTAAGGCTGCCAGGTGGTAGCTTAATGCAGGTCAAATGTAATGCAGAAAGCTCCTATAGGAGCTTTTTGTATATCCTTTGCCCTGCATTAAGCAATCACATGCTTTTAAAGACTTGTGTTCAATAAATGAATGACAGCTTAGGACATGTTCTACTGTAAACCTTATAAAGAAATAAATACAATATAGTACATGTACATTTATATATACTTAACCCTTAAATCCATGAATATTCATGTATGAAATAAATTATTTATTAACCCTTCGCTTGCTATTCACGTCAATATACCTACCTGTAAATAGTGAAGACTCAGATGAGACAGCTCCTGCAGGAGCTGTCTCATCAGGGTCTGCACTATTTACAAGTTGATTGTGCAACCATTGCACTCCACAGCAGTGATTGCACAGCGAAATACTTGTACACAGTGAAGATATATGTAATTATACAACAGGGCATGAGTAAAGAAAGAGAACTGTATTTTAAAATTCAGCAAGAGAAGGGTTAATATTAATTCAATATATATTTATAATGGCTCTGGTAGAAGCTGTACCAGCAGATCCATAATATAATTTGGGTGTCAGTCTACTGTTTCTTCCATGTCCTTGTGTGCGCTCATTAATATTCATGATATCATTACATGTATTTCTTAAGGGTTAATTTTGTTTTTCGTTGTAGAACCTGTCTAAAGAAACCTTTCATTAATTGAACATGGGTGTCTTAAAAGTCAGTCGGGTGTTAAATGCCGGGCAAAAGTAATGCATACAACTCCAAGAAGTGATATACATATCTGTATTACTTGCTACCCGCATTAAGCTACCGTCTGTCTTAAAAACCCATATCTAGACATCCTTTGAATGATCGCTTAAGATGGGTTGATTGTTCTACTGTTTTATCTTTACAATGGCACTGTTTTAAATCTTGTTTTAAAATTACAGTGAACCCTCATTATACCGGCATTCGTTACAATGGCACCGTCGTTATACCGGCAGTATGCATTGAAACAAAATTACCGTTAAGTATTTGAAACAACCACTGATAAATAGGTGCAATGCTAATAAGACAGGTGATAGCAAAATGCAGAACACAACAAGTGCAAAAAGCTCTCTTTGTGAGCTTTTTGCACTTGTTGTGTTCTGCATTAAGGGTTCACCTGTTGGTATTAGTTTAAAACTGGCCATATGGTTCCTTTCATATTTAAACTCGTTATAACGGCAACCTCGTTATACCAGCAAAATGTCTGGAAACAAGCATCTCCGTTATAACGAGGGTTCACTGTATATTGGGAAGGTCTGCATGTAACGCTTCATAAGAAATGTTTCTTTACAAAAGGGTTAATATGTAGTCAACGTGAAACGATTGTACTCTTCAGGGCCTAGCTGGGACCCTGTCAAGATTTGTACAAAGCGATACAAGAACCAGAAATACTGCATCCACAAGCATGCGCCATTGCAGTGCAAGAAATCCCGACACAAAGTCTCTAAGGTATTACGACTGACCGTGGATAATCTGGAGAACTTTCTTAAGAAAAGAGAAAACATGAAAGTTCTGCATCTGTTCAGAGACCCCAGAGCAATAGTGAATTCGAGAATCAAGACAAACTGGTACCCGGCTAAAACGAAATCGGAAATAGTGAACAATACGCGGTCATTGTGTGACAAAATGATGTATGATTTTAAGACGGGGAAGCAGCTGATGGATAGGTATAAACACCGGTTTAGATTCATCTATTACGAAGACTTCAGTGTGGAACCAATAGAAAAGGCAAAAGTTTTGTATAAGTATCTTGGTATGAGTTTGAACTCAAAACACTTCAAACGCGTATTGCAGACCTCCGTGTTCAATAGCAAATATGTACAGTCGGACAGACAACAGAACACGGCCTTCTGGTGGCGAAAATCACTTGACTGGGAACTTGTGCAAGCAATAGATGCCATATGTGATGATGTCATGAAAACGCTGGGTTACCTTTCCTTCCGATCGGAAACAGAGCTGCGAAATTTGACCATACCAAGCTTTGTTTTGCCAGGCAATATGTCTTTGATTCCTGAAGGATGAAACAAATGCCGAACTTATTAGCCACACTGCTATAGATCCGAGGTTCGTCCTCGTATGAAGCGATATATCACACACATAACATGGTTCTACATAATAATTCTCTTCTCTCACGTTAGCTTATTGTTAGGGACTTACATGTATTTTGTCAAACGCCTTTTAATAATTTTACGTTTGTTTTTAGCGTTTGTTAAAGTTTAAACATTGCGTACGAGCTGTTTTCTGTCTCGCCAATTAGGCTAAGCTCAAGTAATAAGCTCCAAACATTATTGTGTATTACTTATGTCCTGCATTAAGCCACCACGTCCTTTAAATACCCAGAATAAAACCTATTTTTAATGGTCGTAAATGGCGTTGTCTTGACAGACTGGTGAAAACCCTCACTTTCATGAGTTCTTGCAAAATGATTATGACTGCGAATTTATGTTTTGGTATTTGGAGACACTGAATTACTGAAACTGTACAACATAGTGCCAAACAGTTTGGAGACACTGAGTTACTGAAACTGGGGACACTGAGTTACTGAAACTGGGGACACTGAGTTACTGAAACTGTACAACAACAGTGCCAAACAGTTTGGGGACACTGAATTACTGAAACTGTACAACAGAGTGTCAAACAGTTTGGAGACACTGAATTACTGAAACTGTACAATAACAGTGCCAAACTGTTTGGGGACACTGAGTTACTGAAACTGTACAAAGTCGTCCATAGCTTGCGAAGGGCTGAATTTCGAAGGAATCAAATATTGCTAAACCAATATTTAACCATGCACTCCATATGAACGCCTTTTAACGCATTTGCAACCAGAGTAGACCCAGATCAGACGGCTCCTCTAGGAGCCGTCTGATCAGGGACTGCTCTGTTTGTTACTTGGATTATAAAGATCTGATTCAACATTATCTGCATGGCCAAAGGTAGTTCGTGTACCATTGTAAAAATTGTCTAATTGGTATTCATGATGTCGCTGGGTCTTACATAGGAAGCCCTGGAGGGACATTTATTATTTATAATTTATAACTTATAACTTATAAATTATAATTATTTACTCATAACGTATTACTTATTAGTTATAATTTATAATTTATCACTTGCTCTCCGGTACTCTTTATTGCTAGAAATTTTCGGTTGATAAAAATGATAAAAATATCTATAAAACCTTAAAACATAGCTCCTTTAGCACCTTATCGCCTTGCTCACTCATGGTCGTTTGATTCTCTGGCCATATGTATACCCAATATATCACAATTATATATTATAATTTGTAGTTATCAATAAGTATTAAGTAATCAATTATATGTAATCAATTATAGATGCCACTACAGGGCTTCCGTACTTACATATATCTCCGTAGTGATAATGGTTATACACTGTAACACCAGTATAGTCTTTTTGTAGTCTTTTTTGTTGTCGTTTTTTGTTACATGATACATGTAACTTATGTTTCATCATATACATAGCAATAAAAAGGGTTTCATCCATTCCTGCATACTGACGCCTTTTGACGCCTCTGTAAAAGTCATGTTTTGAAACCATTGTGATAAATAGAGCATTTGCTCCATAGGCGCAAATGCTCTATTTATCACAATGGTTTCAAAACTACACAATTCTAATGGCGTGAAACCTCGGTAAAAGTCACGTTTGAACGCATTAGGAGCAAATGGCTTATTTATCAAAACTACACGATTCTACAAGATTCATTATCTGAAGTAAATACTCCTTTTCAGTAGATTTATTTAACCCTTTTTCTCATATAAATACTTTTTCACTCATTGACAACCAGATTAGACCCAGATCAGACGTCTCCTGGAGGAGCCGTCTGATCAGGGTCTGCTCTGTTTGCTTAATGGAATTTGATATATCTGTTTCTTTACTTTCTAAAATGGCGACAATCTTCCATGTGCGATATTTCACTAAAACTACTTTGTCCATGAATATTTTAAAGCTATTGACATTTTGAATAAACATAGAACAGGGAAGGGATAATTAGGATTTGGTCTAAAAATAGCCTACTAAGGAACGGGTTATTAAATGTTAGTTATTTTTCTTTGCGAGTGTATTTAGGTGTCTAAATATTTTTGCACTGCATCTATGATACATTAACATAAATTATATTTGTTATTTTGTTTTATGTTGTTTTGTTGTTGTTTTTGTTGCGCTTTGTTTTGTTTCTGAAAACGCAATGTAAATAATGTTGTCAGCAAATATATTTCGAGAAAAAAGATATGGATACATGTTTTGAATATAAAGACAAAAACGGTACAAGTACAAGGAAGGAATTTATATAATTATGAAATAAATAGTCTTCTTGTCAACTGCATAACACAAAGAGCTAGTATCACAGGCTGCAAAAGACCTGTCAGAGGAGGGTTTTTAAGTGAATAAGACAATGTGATTAATCAGTTCAAACTGTGATTGTTTTAGCTATTGCATGTTTTCCATGACACAAAGCACTTGCTCTATATATGAACACATGGATACCGTTGTCATGGAGATAAGCTTTCACGTGCATTAACATTTTACCTGACAGAAACGCATGTTCATGCCTTTACAGAGTATACAGTGCTCCCTCCCTACAACGGCCCTCTCAATAACGATCCCCTCCTTACAACAACGCATGTCACTGTTTCCGAAACAACACGACTCCAGAAACAACTTTTCCCATCGTATTTTCTTTATGCCTCCATCAAACCCTATGTTGTGACCACTCTTTAGAATCGTCACTTTGTGACGATTCTAAAGAGTGGTCACAACATAGGGTTTCATGGAGGCATAACGGTTTTAGTTCTCGAAATACACCCTATCTGGGGATCTGCAAACAAGCTAATTATGATTGATTTTCCCTCCCTATAACAACTCCCTCTGAACAACACATACAATTTTCGTATCCCAAAGGGTGTCGTTGTAGAGAGGGAGCACTGTACTCTTTTCAGACGGTTCTTGTACATAAGAGATGTCTTGCAAGGGTCTGTCCTGTTTGCATATTGATTTATACCTACAGTGCAACCTCTCTATAACGACCACTAAATAACATCAAGTATTTTGTGTTAAAGGCAGGTGGCTGCTTAAAGCAAGGTGAAAGTAAAACAGAACGCTCATATAGGAGCGTTCTGTTTTACTTTCACCTTGCTTTAAGCAGTCACCTGCCCTAAATACCACTTTAACACAATTTAGTGGTCGTTATAGAGAGTTTTTACTGTATCTAATTCTACAGTTTTTGTCTTGGGCGAACAATCGTGTATTCATATACTATTATAAAAGTTCAGCCGAAAAATATTCATAATGACATGAATAAGTATGTGGTAAGAGCTTCAGAAATAAATTCCTCCGAAAAAGATTTTTTTCTGTTAAGATTGCCATCTGCTTCAGGTTTCTAAATTTTCGTTTTCATTTCTACACACCATAATATTAATTTGACTTCCAATCAGTGTTTATCCTGACGAGAAACTGGGCTACTCGATGTCTCATCAGGATCCAAACTGTTTGAAAATGTTATTACAGATCTGCCCATGACGGCGAACAAGTTATCCCTTAGCTTTATAGTTGCCCTTATCAGAAATAATGTTATCGATCATCGCATTAAGACAAAGGTATCAGAAATCGTAATGTCATCGATCATCGCATACCGACAAAGGACCGTTTTTAACCGGACAGAAACTGTATAATCAGATTTACATTGTGTAATCCTTTCCTCGATAAATACGCCTTTCTACGCCTCTGTAATAACCACTTCTTAAAACCATTGTGATAAATAGAGCATTTGCTCCTATAGGAGCAAATGCTCTATTTATCACAATGGTTTCAAACTACAAAATTCTAAAACTTTTACTTTTCTTTAGTAAATGCTCCTTTTTGGGTAGATTCATTCAAAGAGGTTGGGTCTAACAATAGCTTATGAGGTAATGCGTTAATAAACAAACAGACTATACCATGATCAGGCGGCTCCTACAATAGACGTCTGATCTGGGTCTACTCTATTTGCAAATGGGTTGCAAGGCGTTGTAAGGCGTTGCAATGCGTTGTAATGCGTTTCTATCATGTACCGCGTTTTCAAATTATTTCTAATTCGGTAATAATAAAGTATTTTCAAGATTAAAGCGTTGTTATCGACCACATCATTTTCTTGCAACTAAATAATGTTTTAAAAATCAAAACAATGGCATAAGGTAACACTGTCGTGCGTCCCTTATATAAACGCCTTGTCATGGTTTTTTCAAACAGAGTAGACCCAGATCAGAGGGCTCCAGTAGGAGCCATCTGATCAGGGTCTGCTCTGTTTGTGTATGAAAATATAAATATACACGAATCTAGTTTGTACCAATACCAAAGAAACATTTGTACATAAACCATTAGTAAAACGTCAGCTAATAAATATTCATGATGTCATTATTTCTTACATGAATATTTAACAATGGAAGGGTAAAAGATAAAATTCGTAACTGCTGGCAACGATTGTCATCGTTTTTCCTTCTGAATGATTCAAAATGCAACGTTGAGATAAACAAAGCGGTTGCCCACAGTTACGGACGCTATGTGAGCGTTAACAACATCTGAATACACGGATGGTGTTGTTTTAACCCTTCACTCCATAAATACGCCTTGATATGCCTTTGCAAACAGAGTAGACCCAGATCAGACGGCTCCTGTAGGAGCCGTCTGATCAGGGTATATTCTATTTGCTTGCGAAATAATATAGATATGTTTATACAGTTTCTGCAATGGCCAAATATTCCTCTGTTTATCTAACATTATAAAAATATTTAATATTCATCTATTTAATATTCATGATGTCAATATCTCTTTTATTAATAGTCATGGAGGAAAGGATTAAGCCTTTGCCATGACTTTTTTATGCAATATTTCATGACTTTAGGAATATTAATTAGAATACATGTGTTTGTCTCATTCCGGCATATGACGTCACAGTTTATTTTGGCCATTGCAGAAATGTACAATAAACTACAGTAAAACCTATCAATAACGGTCTCTAAATTGTGTTAATTAGTTGGTATTTTGGGCAGGTGGCTGCTTAAAGCAAGGTGAAAATTAAACAGAACGCTCCTATAGGAGCGTTCTGTTTTACTTTCACCTTACTTTAAGCAGCCACCTGCCTTTAACAGAAAGTACTGGATGTAATTTAGTGGCCGTTATAGAGAGGTTTTACTGTATATACATGTATTTTTAATAAGCAAACAGAGTAGACTCAAGTCAGACGTCACCTTCATAACCTGTCTGATTTGGATCTACTCTGTTTGCAAAAGTGTAAATTGTGTCTCTTGTATATGATTTCGATCCATTCTGTTTGCATTTGTGTGAAATTGTGTCTCTTTTATGTGATTTGGATCTACTCTATTTGCATAGAAATGTGTCTCTTAAAGGTACAGGGTTAACTTTGTTTTCCAATTTCCAGTGTCTGCAATGTAGCCCAAGTATCAAACTGATTTTTTCCGTTTCATTGCATTCTACATCTCGGACAACACTTTCGTTTCCAGGTTCCACAATAACCTTTATGCACTTCGGTTTCCATGCAGTACTCAGAACACTGACAGCGTCCGCAGGTTCGATACTGACAACAATACCGCCTTCGCCAATAGTCCGAACACATACCGGCGAAATATTCGTCGCGCGAACAGTACGAGGCGCACCGACAGCTGTTCTCGTCAATTTCCTCTGAAAATAGAGAGTGTTGGAATAATTAGCAACTTCCCTGTTCTATATTTATTCCATATTGCAATACCTACTGAATAATCATGGAAAAATAGTTATGATAATATTATGGAAGGTGGAACATTGTAGCAATTTTAGAAAGTAGAAAAAAACAGGTCTATCAAATTGCATTAAAAAGCAAACAGAGAAGACCCTGACCAGACGGCTCCTGTAGGAACCGTCTGATCTGAGTCTACTCTGTTTGAAAATGCGTGAAAAATGTTTAAATTATAAAGGAAATGATTAACTCGACATGAGTTATCGTTCCTTATATACCCTTCATTGTACGTATTTACCCATCATCTCTTGGATGAATGAGTGAATGAATGAAAGACTTTATTCGACGAGAGTAGCTCGGTTAGCCAAATGGCTAATCTACACCAGGACCCTCTTAATCGGTACATTTCATATATTTATAAGCAAACAACGATCACAGAATATATTAATAAACAAAGTGTCCAGTGCATTAATTAAGCTAAACCATTTCAATAACGCAAAAACAAATCAGCATAGTTTAAGTTATATAAACTACATGAACAAATAGAACTGAACCAAGCCAGAAACTTTTATTGGAAGTTTCCTTCATGGATATGTTCCATTTGTGCTCTGTGTCTATAAATATGTACTTTCAAATTATTGTTTTGATGATATAATTATTGTCAACAGTAATCACAGATTTTGTTATTAACATGTTAATTTGGGAAATTTGTAAATTTTCAGTCATTTATGAAAAAGAGGATTAACCCATTACCTCATAAACTAATTTTAGATACAATCAGTTTGAATAAATTTACCGAAAAGGAGCATTAACTAGAGAAAGGGGAGCATTTAGAATTTCGTAGTTTGACACCATTGTGATAAATAGAGCATTTGCTCCTTTAGGAGCAAATGCTCTATTTACTACAATGGTTTCACAAAGTGACTTTTACAGAGTCGTCAAAAGTCTTCAGTATGGGGGAATGAGTTAACGAATCAAACTAATACATAATTTCCCAAATCAGCTTAAATAGTTTCATCCACTTTTTTTCAATCGTATTGAATGAAAAACGTTAGTAACACAGGAAAGGATCTAACACTTTTATTCCCCCAAACAGTGTAGGCTCAGGCCAGAAAGCAAATTAGAAACTGTGTCCACACTGTTTAATTCCGAATAGAAGGAAGTTAATTATTATACATGCATAATTTAAATACCAATTTTACACTTGACGATATTTAGTGAATAACCTATTCATAAGTAATCTACATGTAGATTATTCCCATGAGTAACAATAGTGCCTCTAAACAGAATGAACACAAACCAAAATCTCTAGGCAGAACATTTTCATGCATAGAAATCGATTGAGTATATAATCTAATGTGTATCTTTTTCCAAATTATGTGGCGCTGAACTGGTTTAAAATCAAACGACAACAACGGCATCTAACCACAATATGCAACAAAAAAACGCTAGACGACTTCCAATATTGTGTATATAAGTTACAAACCTACATACGTCCCCTAGATTTGGACAGGATAATGTATCAGCGTCTACTATGCATCACGCCATGTTTTTATTTGTATTGTTTGCAATTAGACATGAATAAGTAATTTTTAATTTAAAAAGATGTGCTACGCCTTTAACGCGTGTGTGTACACTGTAGACCAAGATCTAACGGCTCATGTGAAAACAGTTTGATCAGGATCTACTCTGTTTGCTTATGACATAATAAATATCTGATTCTACAAGTTATTTTATGGCTAAAACATGATTGTTCCAATGTTCATTATAAAATTAAGTGCATTATAAAATATTCATGAATTCATGAATTGTTGTATATAAATATCCATGACGTAAAATATTACGTAGAGTAGGAACGACGGTATGTATATGTAATGGTACCAAGGGTGGACTGAGAGGAATTCGGGCTTGGCACGCGTGTGCCAAAGCAAAACAATTAACACCCCACCCCAGCTGCTTCCAATACAACGTAAACAAAACAAAACAAACACTGTCTAGTACAATGACAGTCATTTCTGTTATACTTTTGATTCCAGACTAATCAATGATATAAACAATAAATTTCAATGTCTATACGTGTATCTGTATCTCTGACTGCCTTTGAACAATATACATCAAGAATAATTCTGCAAGACACTGCACAAATATTTACCAGTTGACGTTTTATAATGGTTCCTAAACAAGGCAAAATTTTAAGCATGGCAGAAACTTAAAGATCAGTTCTATGTAGTATCATTAGCGATCAGGACCAAACGTGATAAGACAAACTCCTACAGAATCTTCTGATCTGTGTCTACTCTGTTCGCAAATGTGTGAAAAGTCGTCTAGAGATAGGATGTAAAAGTTATAAAGGATTTAATTATTCACAAACTACTTTAAGGGAATATAGCTGAACTTCAATATCTCGAACTTCAAGGGATCATACAAATTATTTCGAGATAACACAGGTTCGAATCATCCCATTTCTTATCTGAACAATTTCTCACGCTCACAGCTTAATACATGTCTAAAGTACGAGAGTGGGCGTTTTCAGCATTACTTTCAGCCTGAATTAAGCTGTCACATGTGTTTCTAGGTATACGTACTGATGCATTTTAGAACAATTCTGCATTGTGAAAAGTTGGAAGGACCAAACGTGTAGTTATTCCGAAGTTCGAGTTATCGAGTTCGAATTATCGACATTCCACTGTAAATAGGATTGTAGGTTATCACATCCCATCAAAGTAGCTTTGCCATACCCATTGCGTTAGGCATATGTGAGGGTTAGTTGATAAGTATTGGCAACAATAGCAGTACTACTTAACGTGTTTTTAACACTTTCACCACCGCAGTCGCATAAATGCACCACGACAAAGAGTGCAGTCCCAGATCAGACGCCGCCTTTTCAAGGCGGCGTCTGATCAGGGACTTCACTATTTGTCTCAATCTCTATTTCTATATATGTGCTTTATTCCTTTCAAATTTGCATTTATTTATCTCATGTCCTTATTTTACTGAATGATTTCACAAACTTGGATTTTCAGACGACAATTAGAAATTTGGCACTGAAAGGGTTAATCCAGAAATGATTATCTAAGACCCCAAGAGCAATAGATAAAAATAATTGTGTACTCAAATACTAAAATCATCATTTCTCTGCTAAACCCTATGTTGTGACCACTCTTTAGAATCGTCTCTAAGAGACAATTCTAAAGAGTGGTCACAGCATCGGGTTTGGTTGAGAAATACAGATGTTAATCTTATAAATGTTTCAATTTACGCATTTTATCTGGACATCGAACTCCAATCTCCATTGAACTCTACATACGTTATCAGACAATAAGCCACTCCGATAAATCTACATGTACTTGTCTAACGTGCTATTGGTATGCTGTTCCAAGGTTATTTTTACGTTGTCGTGTTTGTGTGCAGCTCAGCTGTTATTGGGGATGGTATTGTTTTTGTTTATTTGACATTTGTTATTTCCTCCAGCAGAGAATTACACGGAAGAGAGACCGATGTTTTAGATTCCATGCACTGCATTTTTGCGTTTAGGATGAGCCTGACAGTGTGCCCCATAATCAATTCAACGCTTCTTTTATAGGTCCTATATGGTATAAAATATTATAGTAAAAACAGAAATTCTATTAGAGAAGAATTTAGATACTTTTAGGCCGGTGGATGCTTAATGCAGGATGAAAGTCAAACAGGAGGCTCCTATTGGAGCTTTCTGTGCGACTTTCAGCCTACATTAAGCTGGTCTCTACCTGCAATACCGATATTTATACTAAATTTAAAAAGAGAGGTTTTATTGTATTCAGTATCGTATTGCTATAAAAAAAAAAACTCACCGATCCAACCGTTTTTCGGTATGTTATTTATCCCCTGGTAAGTTAATTACGAAAACTGCGGACTCTGTATCCATTATTACAACCACAAAAGATGGACCTGCTGTCCCTTTCATTCACATTTGTCATTCGATTTGGCTTGATATTTTTAGGACAGTTTGACCTCATTCGATTGCATCGTTTTCAGAAACTCTCGTGCTAAATAGCCCTCTATTCCACACGGTATCAAAAAAGAAAACACTGGAAATGCATATTTTCTACATGCTAATTCGACCAACTGTTTGCAAATGACCACAGTATGACGTATTTCGCATGTACATACAAATTAGACCATACAAATTAGTTCGAGATAACAGAAGTTCGGGTTATCCGATATCCAACCTGAACACTATCTCAATGCCACATCTTAATACAGGTCTAAAATAATGCTGAAAGCTCCTGTAGGAGCTTTCAGCATTAGTTTAGACCTGTATTAAGCTGGCACATGTGTTTCTTATCTATATCTGTAGCGATACATTTTAGAGCAATTCTGTATTGTAAGTTTTGGAAGCACTGAACTTTTTGTTCGAGTTATCCGAGTTCGAGATATCGAATTTCAACTGTACGTAAATGAACAGTGGAACAAACTATGTTTCAAAAGGGACGAATTGAATTAATCTTTCAACAGGACCGAATTCTTTATTTAAAGATGGGTTCAATGGAAATTAGGAAATACGACTTCCTTGAAACGATGATACTCCGGTGAGAAACAATTTCCATTGAATATTGAAGTCTGGGGGAAAACTGCGGGAAATACTTCAGTTCAAGATCTCATGAGAGCACAGTATGGTCCTTATTCATAAAGATTCTTATTTTAACCTTAGGACGATTTAAAGAGAATGTTCCTGTCTAAATGTGTAGCAAGACCTTATTTTAAATGTCTTATCCTCATAGTACTACAACATAATTATGTAGAATATGACAAAAGGCAAATGTGATTCTCTTTGTTGTAGCAATGTTAATGGACGGTGATTAACCCTTTACTCCATAAATACGTATTTCTACTCCTTTGCAAACGAAGCAGACATAGATCAGACGGCTCCTATAGGAACCGTACGATCAGAGTCTGCTCTGTTTGTTTAAGAAATAATATAGGTCTGGTTCTACAGTTTCTGTATGTGATTATGTACCATTTTAAAAATATTAATATAATTAAACCTTCGCTTGCTATTCACGTCAATATACCTACCTGTAAATAGTGAAGACCCAGATGAGACAGCTCCTGCAGGAGCTGTCTCATCAGGCTCTGCACTATTTACAAGTTGATTGTGCAACCAGTGCACTCCACAGCAGTGATTGCACAGCAAAATACCTATACACAGTGAAGATATATGTAATTATACAACAGGGCATGGGTAAAGAAGGAGAAATGTATTTTAAAAATTCAGCATGAGAAGGGTTAATATTCATGATGTCATAATTTTTTACATGAGTACTAATAGAGTAAAGGGTTATGATACAGTATAACCTCTCTATAACGGCCATTAAATTACATCAAGTATTTTGTGTTAAAGGCTGGTGGCTGCTTAGAGCAATGTGGAAGTAAAACTTTCACCTTGCTTTAAGCAGCCACCAGCCACATACTTGTAGCTTTATTAAATGTTAATGCGATGGACATGTGTCTTGACTCCGTTTCAACTTACATTTGCAGATGTTTAAATTGTGAACGCAGATTGCATGTGTACTTTTATAAAAAAAAAAATACTTGTATTATGCTTTTTCATTAGAATTGCGTGTGTTTTCGCAATGAATAAGTCGGGGCTTAAATTTCCCGCTGCAATTCTACAGTTTAATTATCTTTTAATTTAACATTGTGTTGGGCACGTAAATACACTATAACCTGGATAGGTTCGAAATATTAGTATAGTATAATTAAGACACTTTTCGGCAGGTGACCGCTTAATGCTCCTAGAGGACCTTTCTGCATGGCGTTCAACCTGTATTAAGCTGCCATCTGTCTTAACCCTTTCCCTGTTCTATATGTATTCCAAATTTCAATACCTACTGAAAGTTCATGGACAAAATAAGTTATAATGAAATATGGAAGGTGGAGCATTGTAGCCATTTTAGAAAGTAAAGACACACGTCTTTCAAATTCCATTAGCAAACAAAGTATACCCTGATCAGACGGCTCCTCTAAGAGCCGTCTGATCTGGGTCTACTCTGTTTGCAAATGCGTGAATACACGTTTATATGAGGGAAAGAGTTAAATATCAATAGCTATCAATAACGATACGTACTTCAGTGTTCGAATAATCGACATTTGTAAATTGGATATTACACGTTGCAGACTTAGATTTGCGAATGTCATTGTTGTTTTGATAAAATTTAATTACACCAATTTAATGTGCTTAATTACAATCTACAAATATCACTGTGCATTATGTCTGTGGCCTATATTGTTAATTCTGCCAAGCCCGTTCTTGTCATATGGTATACATCATTAATTTTGCCCCGTCCCCTGTTGCCACATAGCATATATCGTTAATTCTGCCCCACCCCTGTATCCCCCTACTTGTCAAGTCTAAATGGGAAATCAGGTTTCAATTCTTATTAAGGACTATTATCCAAATAGATATTTCAGAGCAACAGATAAAGGTACGTACTAAAACACCAACATCGTCATTTCTCCACCAACCTTATGTTGTTATAGTTCGATTTCGAGAGCTGAGTCGTGACTGCACTTTTCTATTTATAGAAGTTGCAACCATTCTAATTTATGGGAAAGTGGACAATGATTGTCACACGAAGCTCGTAGTAATTGTGCAGATAAATATATACAGTAAAACCCCGCTAATACGATCATCTAAAAGAGGTATATAATTCTGGGTGCTAGATGCAGGTGGTAGCCTAATGCAGGACAAAAGTAATGCAGAAAGCTCCCAGAGGAGTTTTCTGAATTACTTTTGTCCTGTATTAAGCAACCACCTGATTATAAAGACACTATGTTTATTCATTAAGTGGTCGCATTAGAGGGGTTCTACTGTATATGGTTATTACAGGTCTGTATAACCACAGCTAACTCCGGAACAAATACATGGTTTGTGACGCGTTTTACCTCCATGGGTGGACTCGTCCTAAAGGTCACAGCTCACACAATTCTAAAGAATGGCCACAACAAAGGATTTGGTGAAGAAAAAAATATATATTCTTGAAAATGTTTTAATCTAGGCATCTTATCTAGATATTTGGTATGTACATAATAGCTTCTCCCTATGCTCTCTGCATGTGAATCTACGTATCAGAGGGGACGGTGTTTGGGGATAAACGTCACGAGGTTTCTGCATGACTTTCACCCTGAATTAAGCTTAAGCTTCCACCTGTCTTAAATACCAATAATGATACCTATTTCGAATAATCGATTTTGCGAAACTACTGATGCTAGATGCTCTGCACGTGCATCCTCTCTGATTCTGGTTCGGATTTTCCGTAAAGAGAGTTGCCTAGTACAGGGCAAAATACATTTATTGCGACTTGGTCAAGTTCGTTTGAAGTGATAGCACGTTTACGACGAGATATAAAAACATCAGAGTGCGTGTATTTAGAAAATCGCTTCGTTGGATTTCAAATATAGTATAGTTTATTAATAGGGTCACGTTTTACTCAGTGTGGTTTAATCATTCAACATGTGTATTTAAATCTTCGGAATGTTTTATTTCCACATGAAATGAGTAAACATTTTGGACTACATTAAAAGCTCTCTATAACGGTCACTAAATTGTATTAATTAGTTGGTATTTGGGGCAGGTGGCTGCTTAAAGCAAGGTGAAAGTAAAACAGAATGCTCCTATAGGGGCGTTCTGTTCTACTGTCACCTTGCTTTAAGCAACCACCTGCCTTTAACACAAAATACTTGGTGCAATTTAGTGGTCGTTATAGAGAGGTTTTACTGAACTAGTCGGATTGAAAATTCGGTACCCTGTCCACTGATATACTATACAGTGGAACCTCTCTAAAATGACCGCTGAAAACGTCTAAATTAGGAGATAACCCTGATAATACCAAATGTTCAAATGGACTTTTCCAAAAATTCAAACAGGTCAAGCTTACGGTGAATGTTTAGGGGTTTTTTTTTCTGAACAAAAGTGTAGCATGACAAACAGTGCAGACCCTTATGAGAGGGCTCCTCTAGGGACCCTCTCATCTAGGTCTACGCTTTTTGCAAAGGATACTAGTGACTCGTGTCCCGCACTGTAAAGGTTAAAGACAGATGGCAGCATAATGCAGGACGGAAGTATTGCGAAAAGCTCCTTTAAGAGATTTTTTTGCATTACTTTTGCCCTTCATTAAGCAACCACCTGTTTTAAAGACTCCTACATCAATACATTAAGAGACCACTTCAGAGAAGTTTTACGGTACTTTTGTGATTGCACGTGAAAATCATAACACTAATGGACCGATGCCGCTACTTAGAAAACGATTATCGTGTGTTGACAAATCGCAAACAAAATCATTGGATAAAATAATGTTTTTCTCCATTAGGCGACTATCCGCACCCTGGCCTCTAGTAATTGAATTTTAATCTGTTGGAACGTATTACCTTTAAAACACCATGTTTTATCTTGTTTATTCAATCTTTGTTCTACCCACAGGTAGCTGTATCACTGTTGGAACGTATTGCCTTTAAAACACTTTTATCTTGCTTATTAAACGTTTGATCTACTCACAGGTAGCTGTATGAATAATAATAATATCCATTTGTATATGTATATTAGTACTTATATTTCAGGTGACTTATAGGCCCAGTGGGGCGGGTGTACATTATTGCATATTTTTTTAAAATTACTTACTTACTTACTTACTTACTTACTTACTTACTTACTTACTTACTTACTTACTTACTTACTTATTATTATGATTTGACTTACTTACTTATTTACTTACTTACTTATTTACTTACTTACTTACTTACTTACTTAGTTACTTACTTATTTACTTACTTATTATTATGATTTGACTTACTTACTTACTTACTTACTTACTTACTTACTTACTTACTTACTTATTATGATTTGACTTACTTACTTACTTACTTACTTACTTACTTACTTACTTACTTACTTACTTACTTATTTACTTACTTACTTACTTACTTACTTACTTACTTACTTACTTACTTACTTACTTACTTACTTACTTACTTACTTACTTACTTACTTACTTACTTACTTACTTATTATTATGATTTGATGATAATAATAATGATATAGTGATGATAATAATAATGATGATAATAACAACAGTAATAATAATTACAATAATGATCATAATAATGATCATATTAATGATAATAATAACAATAATAATAATTTTAATTTCCTTCAGTCCAGGAGAGCATGTGAGGGTTTGGTTGTCACTTTGGCGACTCGTTGTAAAAGCATGCTAATATTCTGAGACAAAATAGATAACTGATCATCAAGAGTGATGATTACTTTGATAAATGAGAAAAAGTTTATGGAAATAGGTGGTCAAATAAGCTTTCAAGGACTGCAGTTAATGAACCCATCTATTTTTGAGCAGATTCCCACTAGAGTTGAATACCTTTTACTTATTATACAGTGTTCCCTCTCTACAACGACACCCTTTGGGATACGAAGATTGTATGTGTTGTTCAGAGGGAGTTGTTATAGGGAGGGAAAATCAAACATAATCAGTTTGTTTGCAGATCCCCAGATAAGGTGTATTTCGAGAATTAAAACCGTTATGTCTCTATCAAACCCTATGTTGTGACCACTCTTTAGAATCGTCACAAAGTGACGATTCTAAAGAGTGGTCACAACATAGGGTTTGATGGAGGCATAAAGAAAATACGATGGAAAAAGTTGTTTCTGGAGCCTTGTTGTTTCGGAAACAGTGACATGCGTTGTTGTAAGGAGGGAATCGTTATTGAGAGGGCCGTTGTAGGGAGGGAGCACTGTATAGAGCAAGGGTGTTCGCGAAAACAAATCCATTTTTTGTGGTTGGGTCAGAAAACTATCTTTTGTTATGTTTCAGATACTTATGACATGTGATTAAAAATAATGTACATGTATTTGTGATGGAGTTGTTGTTGAGACAGCATGCGAAGATCTACAGTTACAAATATGCTACATGTATTACAAAGATCTACAGTCACAAATATGCTATTACAAAAATTCGGCTAATAAATATTCATAATGTCGTTGTTTGTTACTACAGTGAAACCCCGCTAATGCGACCACTTAATAAACAGCCACTGATGTCGTCTAAAGCAGGTGGTTGCTTAATGCAGGACGAAAGTTATGCAGAAAGCTCCTATAGGAGCTTTCTGCATAACTTTCGTCCTGCATTAAGCTACCTCCTGTCTCTGCCACCCAGAATTATGCCCCTTTTTGGGTGGTCGCATTAGCGGGGTTTTACTGTACTTTAAAAACCGGTGCCTGGTCAGGGTATACGCTATACGTCCCTCATCAGAAACACATTAACCATGCCGATACTGAATTTTCTAAATGGAGCATTCCATCCAGGATTAAAGATATATTTGACTTAGAACATATACACACAGCTATAGATAAAAGTGCATACCCAAATAGTAAAATCGTTATTTCTCCACCAACCCTATTACGTTGTCTGGAAAAGACGATTCTAAAGAGTCACAGTATAGGGTTTAATGGTGAAATAAAGTAGCTATTGTTGAAAATGTTTAAATTTACGCACCTTATCTGGAACAGTGTATTCGTTTCCCGCATATAAAAAATTAGTACCAGTACACAGTGGAACTTCGATATATCGAACTCGGATAATTCGAACTTCGGGATAACTCGAACTAAAAGTTCGGTCCTTCCAAACTTTACAATACAAAATTGTTCTAAAATGTATCACTACGCATATCGAGAAACACATGTGACAGCTTAATACAGGTCGATGATAATGCTGAAAGCTCCAACCGGTGATTTCAAGCATTACTTTAGACCTGAACTAATATGTGACGTAAACCTCGATACTAGAAGGAACAAAAAAATGCAAATGAATCCAATCCCTGTCGTTTTCCGCTTACCCTTACCTCGTGATGAATAAATAAATGTCGACTCAACTTTATATCTGGTGCAAATTTAATTTATTTCAGGTGTCAAACGGCTGGAATCCAGATGAGACGCCGAGTTCTTTGACTTCTCATCTGGATCCAAGCTGTTTGCAAATGCGAGTCAGATTGCTAATAGTGGGATACAGGTTATGACTATAGTAAAACGTCTCTATAACGGCCACTAAATTGTGTTAATTAGTTGGTATTTTAGGCAGGTGGCTGCTTAAAGCAAAGTGAAAGTAAAACAGAACGCTCCTATAGGAGCGTTCTGTTTTACTTTCACCTTGCTTTTATAGGAGCATTCTGTTTTACTTTCACCTTGCTTTAAGCAGCCACCTGCCGTTAACACAAAACACCAAAATGGCCGTTATAAAGAGGTTTTACTGTAATTCTGTTGGAGGTAAAGTGTCTCCAGAGTTAGATAATTATTTATTCACACGTAGAATTGGATTTATGTAATATTGCTGAAACCTTGATTTAAGTAAAAAAAAAATTCAATAATGTATGATTAACTAAATAACTCGTGTAGAAAATTTATAATGGACCCTGCAGAAATAGGAAATCTAGTGATGTGCTGATTCATCACATTGCTCGATGATCACGCCGTGAAGGTTCCAACGTGATGATCGACGAAGTACAGGCGATCGTCGACGATTGATAATAACTTAATGGAGGGTGTACAGTTTAGCAACAACTAAAAAAAGCCAGTCAATGCCAAAACTGTTTACACATTGTTTGCCTCATTGTTTTAACCCATTCCCCCATATAGGTTGTTTTTATATCCAACCTCTTTGGAATAAATCTACCGAAAAGGAGCATTAACTAGAGAAAAGGAAAATATTAGAATTTTGTAGTTCTGAAACCATTGTGATAAAGAAAGCATTTGCTCCTAAAGGATTTATCACAATGGTTTCACAAAGTAACTTCTACAGGGTCGTCAAAAGTCGTCAATATGAGGGGAATGGGGTTAAGGTTCCGACGTGATGGACGATTGATAACAACTAAAGAAAAGGATTTTTTTTCTAGAATTTTGTAGTTCTGAAACCATTGTGATATAGGAGCTCCTATAGGAGCAAATGCTCTATTTATCACAATGGTTTCAAGAAGTGACTATTACAGAGCACAGGAGCTCGGTTCATGAAATATGTCTAAAATAAGTTAAAATGTCCAAAATTGACATTTTGTAACATTTGGAGTTGAAGAAATAAAGTTTGGAGCGTTTTGAGACAAAGCTGAAATTTCTTATATTCTATATCTCTTATATAGAATATACGAAAGTTCAGCTTTGTCTCAACAAAGACATATTTCATGTGTGTTACAGAGGCGTAGAAATGCGTATTTATGGAGGAAAGGGTAAATGAGCAGAATCATTTTGTAATCAAAGATTTAACATCGTGTTTACCCTTATAAAATGACATGTTTTAGACAAAGAGACTGGTCTGGATATACGTACATTGATTGTAAACCTTTACCCAAACTCAAACAAGCCCGCCATATTAGATTTTAATCGTGATTTGTAATCGATGATCAGTGTAAAATGTTTGGGCCCGATTCCCAACACTAGAGAAATAAAGCCATTTAGGGCAATTTTGACGTTTCTGTTCGATTTACTATAACACGGAAATACGTTTCTACATCATTACATATGGATAATTCTGTTCTGTTCTGCTCTGCTCATAATAAGCACGTTTAAATCACTTTTGATTCCACTTTCCTGTGATGATCATTGGAGAAACACTGATGGAGAAAATAATTTTGAGTAAGCTAGCTTTAGCTCTTTCCCGCATATAAAGGCATTGTCACGCCTTTGCAAACAGAGTAGACCCAGATCAGACGGCTCCTAAAGGAGCCGTCTGATCAGAGTCTGCTTTGTTTGCTTGTAGAAATTTATAAATCGTATTCTACAGTTTCCACAACAGTGAACAAAAATCTCTATCTATATTTCATTTTTATTTCATTCTGTCATTGAACATCCATGAGATAATTGTTTTAAGTTTTAACCCTTTCAGTCGCATCAATGCACCACGACAAATAGTGCAGTCCCAGATCAGACGCCGCCTTTTCAAGGCGGCGTCAGATCAGGGACTTCACTATTTGTCTCAATCTCTATTTCTATATATGTGCTTTAGTCCTTTGAAATTTATCTCATTGCCTTATTTTACTCAAAGATTTAGCAAACTTGGATTGCAGACGACAATTAGAAATTTGGCGCCGAAAGGGTTAATAAACATGAAACATTGAAAGGGTCAGAATTTTAAAAACAAAAGAGCATTACAATACATGTACGCTACTCAACAGGGTCATACAGTATTGATGCGATAAATGTGAAATAATGGACGCAAGCACCTACGTACCAACTCTTAGAGATGACACAGTTAAAACCATTCCCTTATATTGACGCATGTGGACGCATCTGTATACCATTTATTTATCACAATGGTTAAAAATACACAATTCTAAAAGTTTCCTTTTGCCTGCTAAATATTCCTTTCCAGTAGATTTATTCAAATAGATTGGGTCTAAAATAGCCTATGAAGGAATGTGCTAACTCATATATACAGTAAATGCGTTGCATGCATCATGAACAGTATATTAACTACAGTAAAACCTCTCTATAACGGCCACTAAATTGTGTTAATTAGTTGGTATTTAGGGCAGGTGGCTGCTTAAAGCAAATTGAAAGTAAAACAGAACGCTCCTATAGGAGCGTTCTGTTATATTTTCCCCTTGCTTAAGCAGCCACCTGCCTTTAACACAAAATACTTTATGTAATTCAGTGGCCGTTATAGAGAGGGTTTACTGTATTATGTACCTATGCAAACAGTTTAGATCCAGTTGAAACGTCGAATAACTCGCCCTCTCATCAGGATCCAAACTGTTTGTTACTGTGGTAATGTTTTTGAAAATCAAACAAACAAATATTGTAGCTGGAAACAAATTTGCAGAAGATATTATTTGGCATAGAAAGAAAGAAATAATTCACGAATCCTTTTGAGAACACACAATGCCTTAAAATATTGTTCATGAAATTATCATATATCTGATTCTACAGTATTTACCAATGAAAAAACAAATCATTGTCAAAAACCATGTATGATGTCATTATGAATATTCAACAGGGAAAGGGTTAATAGACACGGTTAGCCCAGGGTCCAAGGTTATAAAACTTATGAGTCTGAGTCTGAGATCATTCTCAAGTATCTGATTGATCAGATTCTGAGCAAGCTCAGAATCTGACCAATCAGATACTTGAGAATGATCTCAGACTCAAGCAAAAGGTTTTATAACATCGGGGCCTGAACTCCATAGATACACCTTCTAAAGCATTGCAAACAGAGTAGATCCAGCTCAGATTGCTCCTATGGGAGTCGTCAGATCAGGGTCAGCTCTGTTTGCTTACATTAATAGAATAACATAGATCCATTTCAACAGTTTCTGCCACATTGTTTTCATGCCCCACGTTAAAAAGTCAGCTTATTAATATTAATTCATAGATTTGTACATGGTTATTCATGGAGTAAAGTGATCAATGACAGTACATGTAGATGCTTAATGCAAAACGAAAGTAATGCATAAGTCCCTGTTGCGGATTTTAGCATACTAAGCATAACCGAGTTGCCGCCATTGAAGCTCGATGACTTTGGCCTATCTATATCTACGCTTTTCGCCAATACTACAGACAACTTTACATATGACGCCTTTCAAACAATAGTTGACTTTCAGAGGTCCAGATAAGGTGCGTAAATTTCAACATGTTCATGAATAACTCCTTTACATGTATTTTTCCACCATTCCCTATACTGTAACAACTCTTCAGAATAGTCTCTTCGGGGCGATAATAGAGAGTGGTCACAGTATAAAGTTTTGTGGATAAATTACGATTTTAGTAGTTGGGTACGCACATTATCTGTACATGTAGCTATGAGTAATCGTATTGTATTTCTGTCTTGCCTCGTTCTTCTTCCCATCCGTTGTCATGTCCATTTCCGTAGTCGTATCCATTTCCATTATCGTTCCAATACCTGCCACCCGTGCCCCTTCCTATTTGCCCAAAAGCGAGCCCAACACATAGGCAAAACATGTATAATTTAAAAGACATAGTCTGTTATTCACTGCGTATGGAAGTCGAAGAGTTTAAAGTGAAAGGTCTATCCTTTATAACAATAGTTTGCTCCAAAGCAACATTACTTACACTGACTTACTACAAACTTTCAAAGAACGAAGCCATTTTTATGCTCTATATAAACTGTCAAGAAGTTATAACAAGAACCATAAATCGTCTTTGAAATACAGTAAAATCTGTCTTAAGCGACCACCCGAAAGTGGTATAATTATGCATGTAATGCTGGTAGTAGCTTAATGCAGGTCAAAAGTAATACAGAAAGCTCCTATAGGAGCTTTTTGTATTACCTTTGACCTGTATTAAGCACCTACATATTCTTTAAATCCAATTGTTTAATTAACATAATGTCACTTAAGACAGGGTTTACTGTAAAAAACTAGATTTGTATTTTTCTTGTTTAGAGCTGACAATGGTACGAGCATGTCAAACAGCGGATTGTTTATAGTTAGCATCGTGGTTTATTTAACCTTTGGCCTGTTTAATATTTTAAACCTTTAGCCTGCTAGATAAAATTTCGCCCGCTCAAACTAAAATTTTGTGGGTTTTTTTTTCAAACATGTAATCCAAGATACAAACAGTTTGGATCATGGTGAGACGCCGAGTTGATCGGCGTCTAATCTGGATCCAAACTGTTTGCAAAAATAATTACAATTAAACCAGTTGCATGATAAAGTTTGATGATTTATATCCATTTCCTTCTTCTGATGCACGCCAGATTAAGCAATCAACCTATCGTGATGAACATTTATAGGGCGAATGAAAGCCTGACTTCAACAGACACTCAAACAAAAATCGTTCAACCACGTGATGACCTAATGTTCGATTAACCCATACCCTCATATTGACGGCTTTTGACGACTCTGTACATAAGTCACTTTGTGAAACCATTGTGATAAATAGAGCATTTGCTCCTATAGGAGCAAATGCTCTATTTATCACAATGGTTTCAAACTACAAAATTCTAAACTGTTCATTTTCTCTAGTTAATGCTCCTTTTCGGTATATTTGTTCAAAGAGGTTGGATCTAAAAATAGCCTATGATGTAATGGATCAACGCAGGGTTAAAGCCATTCAGGCACTACTGCTACCAGAGGTGCTTTCTGTATGACTTATATCCTGCATTGATTTGCATCCTGTCTTCAAAACCATTAATCATATTTACTTCAGTGCAGTTGAACCTGTCTTAAGCGGTCATCAAAAGAGGTCTAATCATGGGCATGTAAGACAGGTGGTAGCTTAATGCATGTCAAAAGCAATGCAGAAAGTTATGATAGGAGCTGTGTGCATTACTTTTGCCCTGCATTAAGCAATCACCTGTTCTTAAGACGCATACGTTCAATAAATGGATGGCTGCTTAGGTCAGGTTCTACTGTAAATCAGATAAGTGAGATGCTATCATAGTACAGTGCTCCCTCTCTACAACGACACCCTTTGGGATACGAAGATTGTATGTGTTGTTCAGAGGGAGTTATAGGGAGGGAAAATCAGACATAATTAGCTTGTTTGCAGATCCGCAGATAATGTGCATTTCGAGAACTAAAACCGTTATGCCTCAATCAAACACTATGTTGTGACCACTCTTTAGAATCGTCACAAAGTGACGATTCTAAATAGTGGTCACAACATAGGGTTTGATGGAGGCATAAAGAAAATACGATGGAAAAAAGTTGTGTCTGGAGCCTTGTTGTTTCGGAAACAGTGACATGCGTTGTTGTAAGGAAGGAATCGTTATTGAGAGGGCCGTTGTAGGGAGGGAGCACTGTACATAGAACAATATAGTGCACAGTTGCGCTGGATTTGCACTAAATGCTCGATTTGTCTTCGTTCGCCACAGTGCAAAAACATTCAGTTATAAACGTACAATCATTTAGATCAAATAAAGTAATTACAAAATTTAGCACATCAAGCAAAGTGCCGTAAAACCCAACTCACTCACTCAAGCAAAGTGTCCGCTGTTCTATGTTCGCCTTCAACCCATTACCTCACAGGCTATTTTTAGATATAACCTCTTTGAATAACTCTAACGAAAAGGAGTATTAACTATTAAAAAGGAAACTTTTTAGAATTTGTAGTTTGAAACCATTGTGATAATTACAGCATTTGATCCTATAGGAGCAAATGCTCTATTTATCACAATGGTTTCACAAAGTGACATTTCCAGAGTCGTCAAACGTCGTCAATATGAAGGAATGAGTTAAATACATATCTATATAATACAAGTTTCGTGTCCAATGTATGAGACACCCAGTTAATGGACATGTAACTTTGAGGAAAGTTATTTATCACTTTGATTATTAACCCTTTACTCCGTGAATATTTATGAAAGAAAATGATGACATCAAGAATATAAATTAGATTAATTTATAAGATGGCACATTAACACATTAAATTTTTGCAAAAACAGAAACTGAAAAATTAATTCTATATGTATATTATTCCATAAGTAAACAGACCAGATCAATTGCAGGGTCTACTCTGTTTGCAAAGGCGTAAAAATGCGTATCTATTGAGTAAAGGGTTAGACGTCATTCTGTTTTATTTCATTTCCTCGGCTACAGAGATATAAATGTCTATGTGGTTATAAATGAACCGTACACAACATGCATGTACCATACCTAATGAAGCCGTTATATTTCCTTAACCCTTTTCCCTCAAATAAACCTCTTTTCACGCATTTGCAAACAGAGTAGTCCCAGATCAGACGGCTCCTATAGGAGCCGTCTGATCGGGATCTGCTCTGTTTGCCTTTGACTTCAATTCATATAGATCTGATTCTATATTATTGGTCAACTCAAAAGCATTACCTTGAAAACATTACATTATAAAACTTCAGCTAATAAATAAATACTCATGAGGTCATTATTTCGTACATGAATACTGTAGAATCCCTCTAATGCGACCACTTAATGGATAACCATAGCTGTCTTTATAAGCAGGTGGCTGCTTAATGCAGGACGAAAGTAATGCAGAAAAGCTCAAAGGAGATTTCTGCATAACTTCCGTCCTGCATTAAGCTGCCACCTGTCATTGGCACATGGAATTATACCCCTTTTTGGTGGTCGCATTAGAGGGGGTTTACTGTACTGAACGGGTAAAGGTTTAACCGTTTCGGGGCCAACTAATTTTTTATCTGCTAAGACTATCGTCTACTTCAGGTTTCTTAGTGTCGTTTTCGTTAATTTCTTTACAAAGTGCATGTATAACCTGGGTCAATCAGTTTGGTCACCGAGGAGATGCCGAGTTACTCGGCGTCTCCTCTTGATCCAAACTGTTATAATGGAGAGTGGATCCAGATCAGACAAATCATGTACGAATCGTTCTGATCAGGGTCTACTGTATTTGCTCATGACATTATATAGATATGATTCTACAGTTTCTACCATGGTAAAAGAATAGCTTATGAATATTCATGAGGACATTACGTCTTACATGAATATTCATCAGGTTGAAGGTCAATGCGTTTGTTTATAATATAACCCTTTCCTCCATAAATACGCCTCTCTGCGCCTCTGTAATAACCACTTCTTGAAACCATTGTGATAAATAGAGCATTTGCTCCTATAGCAGTTAATGCTCTATTTATCACTATGGTTTCAAACTACAAAATTCTAAAAGTTTACTTCTCTCTAGTAAATGCTCCTTTTTGGGTAGATTCATTCAAAGAGGGTTGGGTCTACAAATGGCATATGGAGGAAAGGGTTAACCCTTTCAGTTACAGATTTGTCGTCTGCTGGATACATTTTTCGAAGTGGGCGTGTCTTCAATTGCTTTATAAAAAGATAAACAATGCGTTAAACAGTGTGGATCTTGATGAGACGCAGAGTTATTCGGCGTTTCATCTGGATCCAAACCCTTTCCATGTGATTTCATGGCAGTGAAAGGTTTAATCTGATCTGCTCTTTAGCCTATCACTCACGTCCTGTCATACATTTGAGGGCCTGTTTAAGCCTTTCCCTCATATAAACGTGTTTTCACGCATTTGCAAACAGAGTAGACCCATATCAGACGGCTCCTAGAGGAGCCGTCTGATCAGGGTCTACTCTGTTTGCTAATAGAATTTTATAGATCTGTTTATTTGCTCTCAAAAAGTCTACAATGTTCTACCTTCCATTTTTCTTTATAACTATTTTGTTAATGAATATTCAGCAGGTATTGAAATTTGGCCTAAATACAGAACAGGGAAAGGGTTAATTAACCCTTTCCTCCATAGAGGCATATATAATACATGTATACACATTTTGACGCCTTTGCAAACAGTGTACACCCAGATCAGACGGCTTCTTTGACAACCGTCTGATCAGGGTCGGTCCTATTTTCTTATGGAATTATGTAAATCTTGTTATATAAAGCTTTCCCAAGGCAAACTCATTTCTGCTTCACATGCTATTATAAATATTAACCCATTTGCTCCCAGTGGATTCTTCCATGCTTATATATTGGATTAGTCTATCCTTTATCTACGGAATGTCTGGTCTAAATTTTCATTTTTGTTTTGTTTTATATTGAATTTCCTATCAGCAAACAGTGTAGACTCTGATCAGACGCCGCATCATGCGGCGTCTGATCAGAGTCTACACTGTTTGCCTACGTCCTATATATGGGATCGTGGGAGCAAATGGGTTAAGTTAATTAAAATCCATGCAATATTTTTCTTACATGCCTATTCATAGAGTAAAGAGTTAAACCACAGGTGGTTGTTTCACACTGATTTGGGACTCTATACACATATTGTAATATATTCTGGTCACTACCGACCCTAACACATCCATATATCGACAAACCCTGTCTTATTTACAACGTATCTGACACAGTTTACGTATCTCATTTCGCCGATACAGCCTGGGAAACCCCATGGGAATCTTAATGAAGTATACATTTCAGCAAGATGAGTATGTACTTCGAATAACACCATATCGAGAGAACAAAGTGTCCGAAATCGGCCCGCCAGTTTCAGGGAACAAAGGCTTCACATTAGGATGAAATAAGATAAATACAGCAGAACATGTCAGTCATCAAAAATAGGTCTAATTATGGGTCTATAAAACAGGTGGTAGCTTAATGCAGGTCAAAAGTAATGCGGTAAGCTCTTTCTGCTTTACTTTTGCCCGCATTAAGCAACCACAAGCTTTTTAAGGCCCCCGTGTTCAATAAATGACTCACACACATACACACACGCGCGCGCGCACGCCAACCCTTTGTAAACATTAGACTATTCCACAGTGTAAATAATGTGACACTTTGTAATTCGGTGATTTATTCTATATTTGCATGCTTTACCCCTTCCTCAATAAGAACGCCTTTATACGCTTCTGTAAAAATCACCTATTGAAACCATTGTGATAAATAAAGCATTTGCTCCTATAGGAGCAAATGCTCTATTTATTACAATGGTTTCAAACTGGTTTAAAACTACAACATTCTAAAGTTTCTTTTCTCTAGTTAATGCTCCTTTTCGGTAGATTTATTCAAAGTGGTTGGATCTAAAAATAGCCTATGAGGGATTGGGTTAATACGTAATACTGTAAAACAAATATCTGGACCTTTTGGAATTCTGAGTACTTCCGATTCGAAAATGCTTCTGAGAAACTATTGACCAAGTGCCAAACAGCTTTGATTCCTGGTTTTGACACCGAGTTACTTGGCATCTCGTCTTGGTCCAAGCTGCTTGCGAATGCGAATCGGGTCTCCAATATTGGAATATTAGTAATATTATACTGAACCATTATTTACGTTAAACCAATATTTTGATTGGCATGTGAATTACGCATATGTCAACATGATTTTATGAAATAACGTTGAAGTTTGTTTAATGTTGACGTTTGTTTTAACTTTTAATCACCGAACTTATTCACTGGGAACTCTTCAGATTTCGAGT